>JBBBDQ010001077.1:1270000-1855000 GCA_037127315.1 Ascarosepion bandense
GATTCCATTTACTCAGAGGAGTTATTTAGCCTTCCAAATTCAGTTTACAACGAAAAAACTTATTTGATATCGATACCAGGAAATCAAAATTTGAGTTACATTCATTTTTCTTTCAGTCTACGGTTTCGCTTTAACTGGCAACAACTATTGCTTTTTAGTCTTTCGTGTCAATGTCCAAAGAGTCTGAGCTCCAAGACCATGGATTAGTTTTAAAGCTTTCATTACACCCAAGCTATACTGCTAGTTTAAACATAAAACCATTAACTGCCTGAATCAAATTATTCAAAGAACATGAAACAACAATAGAAATTTACAGAAAAAAAAAAAAAAAAAAAAAAAAAATCGGTATCTGTTGAATTGCAACTACAGAACAGTAAATCTTAAAACTGAAATATAATATGAAGATGCCAATGAATAGACATTCAAGTCGTAAATAAATTTTTGAAATCTCATTATAAAAATATGAAAATTTTTTTTTAAGATGCCAAGGATAGATCTAACACTTTCATTTCAAAATAATATGTACAGAAAATAAGTGGATAGCATATTAAGGTCTTGCATCCAAACTCCATTAACAAGTTTTCTTTAGTTATGATCTTCTGTTGCCAAATAGATTTAATACAGATACTATTTCTATACTCTAGTATAGATAAATAATTTAAAGAAAACCGGATTCTGAAATGTTTTCAATTTTACAAATGCATACACATAAGCAGGTATGAAGCAATATATATATATATATATATATATATATATATATAAAAAAGGCAAGATGTTTTTGTGTGTATGTGTGTCCTTTATACAAATCCACAATTTTTATCCGATTCTCACCAACACACAAATATTCTTTAGGCTACTTATTTTTTCTGATTTCCCTCCGATATAGGAAATAGATACCCCAATATCCAATCAGGTCTGATCAAGATCAGGATTTCAGCCCTTTTTTTATCGTGGTTCTTGCTGCAGAATTTGCTCTAACTTGGTAAAATTATAGTTTTTAGTCTCAAACGTTAGTAGATCTTCTCAGACGACTCATTTTTTCCGATATCGGAAATCGATACCCCCTGATATTCTATCGAATCTAATCAAAAACCGATATTCAGCCATCAATATGGCTCATTTTCTCCAATTTTACTCCCGATGGGTACAATAAGTTTTCATGAACTTACTTAGATTAGTTTATCCTTGGATGACTTATTTGACTTCTATGTTGGAAATTGATACCCAATATCCTATCAGGTCTGATCAAAATCAGGTTTTCAGTTCTTTTATTTTGGTTTTTGCTTCAGATTTTGCTCTAAGTAGGTATAATTGTAGTTCTTAGTCTCAGGACTTATTTAGCCTTCAAAATTTAGTTTGTGATGGAAAACTTACTTGATATTGATACCAGAAATCAAAATTTGACTTACATCCATTCATTATTCTTTCAATCTACAGTTTAGCTTTGACTGGAAACAACTATTGCTTTTTAGTCTTTCATGCCAACATCCAAAGAGTCTAAGCTCCAGGACCATGGATTAGTTTTAAAGCTTTCATTACACCCGAGCAACACCAGGCTATACTGCTAGTTTAAACATAAAACCATTAACTGCCTTAATCAAATTATTACCATAATCAAATTGCTACCATTAAAATCTACAATGTTTTAATATATTTGCACATGCACACAGCCAATTAGTTTAAGAACTACAATAATAACATTTGACAAAGATCAAAATATATTTGTATAAGCCACAAAATTCTGGGTGTGTAATTCACAATTACTTTAATATCATTGCCAGATTCGATAATTCCCATGTTCAGGCATAGTAATCAGATTTGTTTACCATCAAAATAATGCAAACATATTTTTATCTGCATACTTAGTAAATGAGGTCCATTTCCACCAAGTACACTACTTGTACTGTAGCCATGTGTCAAACTAAGCAATAAATAGACAACCAGGAAACCTAAAATGCAAAGGTTATATAGTTATATAGTTTGTTCGTTTTTTGTTTTTAAGTTCATAGCTATTCTTCTTAGTAAAGAATTAATAAAATGAACACTGCTCAGCTTAAAACTTCCAATAACCTTTGCTTGTTTATTTAGTTTTTTTCTTCTCGTTCATAAGTAACTTAATATTCATATGGAATATAGAAATACAGACAGCTTGTTTACAATGTTCTCAAGTTCTTTATATCATGCAGTAGTACAAATTATTTTCATGAAACTATCCCAGGTCAACGTGCAGTATCAGCTCTTATTCTACATAAAGAGAGGAGGGAAAACACACAATTATAACTGTTGAAATTGTTTATCAAGCCTTGGGAAGTGAACAACAGTGTAAATAAATCAAAATTATTACAAATATATTTTCTAAAACAGTATTTCGGTGAGGTATTATTGAGAGTGGTTCTCAATTTTTTTCAATCTCAATTTTGACAGGAAAAAAAAAAAGAGGAAGAAAGAAAGATATCTTGATTAGATTTTTTTTTAATTTTTTTTTTTTAGAAATAATCAGTTATGGTTCAATATATCTCAATTGTCATCCACAGAATGCTTTTTGCATTTATCACAGAAATTACAAAAGGACGTTTCACTCATACCAAATATTAAAACTGGTCTCTTGTGGGGCATGCATCCCCCAGTCAGAATCACTGACTCAAACATACATAAGTCTTTCAACTGAATTTTCCGAACATTGAAAGATTAGTCTATAGTTTCCGTCACATGTATTCACAAAATCTAACTCGGTAACATTATAATACAGAAGATTATAATTACATAAAAGTTTTTTGCTAATTCTATTTGGATACATTTTTTTTAATTTACTTAAAATAAATGCATGGACATTAATGGTGATTTAATTTTAAATATTTAAAATAAACGAATAAAAATAATCAGCAATAAATGTACATGTTCATAGTGTAATGTGTAAATTGCTATTTTTAATTTCATGCATTGTTTATTTTTTTATTTTGTCAACTCTAAAGTATAGTAAGGTCAGTTGGGCACTGTTAGTGAAAAAAAAAAAAAAAAGCACCATAATGCAATTTACTCTGCCAGAAATTTGTAAACATACTGTATTGCTTGGCAATCACACTGGAAGCACCAGTACAAACATTTCAGTATGTTTGGGTGTCAATCTGAGAGCATAGAGTCAACGTCTTAGTGTTTGGAGTGATCACTAATGATGGCAACATTATGCTTTCAGTCATTTTCCCCACAGGGTCTCAAAATCAACACAAATGCCTGTATCAAGTGCCTTGAGGAGGTAGCATTACAATGGATCAAGAGAGTGGCTGCTGGAAAACCCTATGTCTGGCAACAGGACTCTGCACCATGCTACACAAGCAGGAGAATCCAATCACATCACCCTTACGTCTGGCCACCTGACATCCTAGACTGCAACCCCTTTGATTATTATGTGTGGGGTGCAGTTGAGCAGACACCAACAAAACTTCTTGTAAGAACTGAAGGCAAGGATTATGGCAGTATTCACCAACTTAAACAAGGAGACTGTCCAGAAGAGTTGCAGGAGATTCTGAAGTTCTCTGGTGACTGTGGTTGAAGCCAATGGCGATTTTATTGAACAAATTTACTCTTTGGTATTTCAAGATATTTTGGTGTAATTTTTGTAAATATGTCTGTTAAAACAAAATGTCTATGTTATTTTCATTTTTGCATAATTTAGACAAGTTATACATCACATTCTGTACTTACTATATATTTTTCTAGGTCACTATAGCTGACCATAGTTTTAATAAAGTGTGAGTTCAAATCATGCATTGGAAATATTTTGAACATTATCCTAATATTTATACAATTTTTTAAAAACATTTTGTTGCATTGAAAAGTGAACATTTTAGTCACATACACAAGCAGTTATAAACATATTACGTTTAATTTCTGTATAGTTGTTTCATAACTGTTAAAAAAGCCTACATTGAACTATGCATATGAAATGTAATATTGTTATGCATCAAGCAAGAAAATTCTAATTCATTTGGATTAATTGCTTCATCAAACTCGGATTACAATTATCTGATCTTGATTAGACAACAGCATTTCTCATAATTTTTGTTTGATTTAAAAGATCAGTCATACAAAATATGTTTTGAATATAAATCCATAATTAAGAAATTGCAATAACTCACTAATAGAAGATATCCAAAGTTATCTATATTAAAAGAGTTTTGACTATTATTTCTATTATACCATTTTTTTATTTATTTCAAACTATTGTATTCATTTTATATTTTTGTAACTCAGATGCAAGTTACATTTAATATGACTTTGGAAATTCACTCTGAAATGACCACTTGAAGATAAAGTATGAAATCTTATATATTTTTATTATTCTAAGTTTAGAAGATAAAATTATCTAGTCCATAATTAAACAAAGAATAAAAGAGTAGACAACGAAATATAAAGTTTTGAGTCTTATCTGAAAAAACAGCACAAAATTTTAATTTAAAATCAAGGTTAGTATTGAAATAGAAAGAAAATGTTATTTGAAACTAATCATAACAATCCTATTAAATTAACTACTGGCTATTTTCAAGACCTCAATGATAAAAAAAAAAAAAAAAAAAAAAAAATCAAATTAATCCAAATGTCAAATTTGCATATAAAATTTCAACTAAAATTTAAAATAGACAAGTTTTTTTTAGAGATATAATTTTTGCAAACAAACTCAAGCAGACATTCAGGGTTTTTTGAATCTCTTGAATGATTTTGAGCTGAATTATGAAACCTTATTAAATGTTATTTGAACTTAAGAGGAAGATTAAAACTAATTGTCCACATTTCTGATAAAAAAAAGTGTTTAGAATTAAAGAAGCTAATCTGCTGTAAGGAGGTTAAATTTTGCATTTAATCAATTGAGACATTGGGGAGGGGGTTTTCAGTACTAAAAATGGCTTCATTGGTACTGCCTAAGACAAAAAAAAAACAGAGGAATAGAGTTCTAGATCATGATTTTCTGATAAATACAAGAGTTATGTTGAAACTGATATTTGGTGCCTGGCATATGGTGCGATCAATTTAAAGTAACTGAAATGAAACAAATGAAAGCAACCGAGTACATTTCCAAGAACAATTGTCTTACATTTTGCAGATTTAAATGCTGTTAATATTAGAGAACTTACACTAAACAAAAGAAAAAAAAATTGTCATGAGCAGTTTTTGTTAGAATCATTAAAAAATATGAAAGCGGTATCAGAGACAAAAAGCATGAAAAATATAGCAAAAACCAGTTAACTAAATTTAGTGTTGTAAGATCTTAAAATCCAGTTTATATATTTTGGAAAAAGAGTGTCATTTCTTGTTTTTAATCATTTCACCTCAAGTGAGGTGATAAAAGCCACTAAGATGCAAGGGATTGCTTGGAACAAAAGAAATAGAGGACAATAAAAGAATTATGGTTACATTTAGCTGGCCATCTAATAATGAATTAATGAACTTAAGGTATCAAAGAGCAAAGCTCATCTGAACAAGACTTATAAAAAAAAAAAGAAAAAAAAAGAAAAAAGGGTTAAACTTGTCTCTCATGTAAAACATTTATTTCAAAATTGTAATGACTTGCAAAAATAGACAACAAAATCAACTATCCAGAACTGATCATCTCAAAAACAAATAAATATATGAAAGTTTTAATTTCATATGATTATAACTGGACTTTTTTTTTTTTTAATCATATCACCCCGAGCAAGGCGGTAATGCAGGGGGCTACATAGGAGTGAAAAGATTGGAAAAGAGAAAACCGGAAACCGCATCCTAAACAGGAAACAAGGGATGAGCCTCTTCACCTGTTCAATAGACATGGGTGGAGTGTGAACCGGGCAATAGTTTAATCTAAGTTTAATGCAAGAATAAATTTCATGATAAATTGATCATCACATTTATTACATTAAAATAACAGTAGCTAGTTTAATTCTGTACTTGTGAGATGGATTATGGCTAGAATTCATAAGATTTTATACATATTCATTTTTTTTTTTAATTAATCCTCTTGTATGATGATTGTCAAGTGATATGATTCGACTTATTTTAACCAAAACATCACCTTGAGATACAGTTTTAAATGCTTGGAATAAAAACATTAAAAAGGCGCATTAACAAAAACAATGAAAAATGAGGATAAGAGTTTAACTTCCTACTGTGAGCAGAGATAAAATTCATACCTGGAAGACTAAATGCTTGTGCTAATACAAAGGGAGGTAATTTAAATATAATTTTTGCGATTGTTGTTAACAATTTGAAACAAAGGTTTAAAAATGCTGAAAAATGCAGGTTATCAACAATTAATCTCTATGCGGTAAAAATTATAAATTTCTAACATTCATAAATTTTTCAAAGTAAGCAAGTGATACTTTATATGATTTATACTTAATAAAAAGGCTGAAATTAACATTTAATACTCTGCATCATTTATAAATGTTACTTCCCCTACTATTGTATATGGAATGCCCTCAAAATATAGTGTTTTACATATTAATTCTATATATTTGAAACTGCATTAGCCTAGCTCTCAATTTCAGTCAAGATTGTTTTAGGTGTTGCCATAAAAGGATATGACTACACAAACAAGAAATTCAAATTCAACTTGCATTGGCATGACTAACATTTTGCTTGGGCAAAAATAGTCACTTACAGAGTGCTAAAAGTTAATATTTAAAAATAGCTGAACCTTTTGAACAGAATTAAAAAAAAAAAAACATTTTATGTCTTCAGTACAAATAAATAAATGTAAACACTAATAAGAAGTTAAAACATAAATCATTATTATAACAGAAATAAATTAACCAAACAGGTTGACTGCTTCCAAACCTGAGCCTAAACCAATCATATCTCTGAGAGGCACTTCGATGTGGTGTAATGATTAACAAACTTGTCTCATGAAATCAATTATGTCTGAAAAAGGAGTTTGATCCTCACTGAGT
The DNA here is from genome assembly GCA_037127315.1 of Ascarosepion bandense. Lineage (NCBI taxonomy): Eukaryota > Metazoa > Mollusca > Cephalopoda > Sepiida > Sepiidae > Ascarosepion > Ascarosepion bandense. The sequence continues at coordinate 1,276,924 of JBBBDQ010001077.1, forward strand.
GTCTCCTTACTTTTGGTCGTGTACCACATCTAATCTAAATCGAGAAAAAAATTATTATATTTCTACTAAGAAGCGTCATTAAATAACAAAACCTGTCATTAAACAAGCTATAACAATCACTCAAATTCTTCTTCATTTTTAAATTTCTTTTTAACGTTTAATTTTATGTGTGGGAATACCTTATATGACAAATAACTGATAGCCAAAATGTTCAAGGTTCTTTATAAATGCTGGATATTAATTTGGAAATTCATTATCACCTTCCAAGAAAAACCAAAAGCAATAAGTAAATAAAATATAACTATTCTTACCTTAGAAATTTTTCTTATCCTTGTAGATTTATAACTTTTAAATTATCATTATAAGAATTAAAAAAAAATCTTTAGAGAGCAGTTAGATATAGATCTAAGTCATCTATGGCACAAGACTATATGGAAATTATCATACATAATTATAAATACTTTTAGGCAAGTATGTCACTGGTTTAACAGAGAACTAAATAAATTTCACTGGTAAGTATCTGAAGGTGAACTTGGTTTCTACAATAAGAAAAACTGACTTGAAATCTAAGAAATGACCCTTTTTTAAATAATCAGACAAATAGTAAAATAAATAAATAAATGAAAGGTCTCCATTTTTATTTCTATCATTAACAGAGAGGTTTTATACTTTCTGTAATGAGATTTTATATTCTATGATAAAACACAATTCAGCTTCAAAATTTGTAGCAGACTGTGATTTTGATTTTAGAATAGTTAACAATTGTCACAAGTCATGTGAAAGTAGGAACAATAAACATGCCCTCTCCCAGTTCCCTTTGCCCAACTGTCAAAGGGAAACTTTATTTCAATAAAATATTAAATAAGTTGAAAAGTATAAAACATTTGAAATTGGATACATACACAATACTGATACGGATGAACAAACATAATTGTCAATCCTGTAAGTATTAAATCTTAAAATATAAAGTTATGCAGTTTAGTTATCAGGTGCTACTAAAATTATATGAGATTTTGCAAGTGAAAATAAAGAATAGGGATTTATATTGCAAAATGCAATAAATGAGAGTGAACCAAGGTTAAGTAAACCATTGAAACACTTTGTTGCGGATTCCAGGTGAAGAACTGCACAAAATAATGAACAACAAAAACAGATATTGAGATAGAAAAGTTGGTTATATTGAACGTAATATACAAACTTGAATGCAGGTTAGTAAATTCAGGAATACTATTAGTAAGAAATAGGAAAGAATATTAATAAAAAGTTTTGAATTTAAAAATGTACTTTTTTTGAACAGTATTTGTTAAAAGTACATTTTTAAATTCAAAACTTTTTATTAATATTCTTTCCTATACATATTAAGACAGTATACGTGGATGATCATCACTATTAGTAAGAAATAAATATATACAAGTCTTGATGTGAAGTCATTGGAAAGAGTATATCCGTGTAAATTATTCTAGCTGAGTGGAGCTCAGAGTTCATCTGATTTCTGATGTGGTAGTCTCTGGGTAACTTAAGTATCAGTTCCGGTACTCTGATAACTAACAGATCTCTATGATTACTCTCAACTGCTGTTCTCTCTATTGCAGGAGTACATGTCTACTCAGTAGAGAGTCCATTATCATATACAAAGGAGAGATCCCACAACACTTTTGAGGCAGAGTCAGTCAATAAGTTACAAATACAAACAATTTTTGGTTGTTATCAGAACAGTTAAAATCTCCCAAATTATTCACTGTATGCATTTTTCAAGATGATGAGGATCACGGCACAAATGATTCTTTATTAATTCTGCTGTGATTATAACTCATAGCTAAAAGTTTGTTGAACATTTTTGTTATGATTCAGCATAATCAATCTAGTTGGTAAACCCATCACTGTACAAGTTACGTAACAAAATGCAAGGAAATGTTTAAATACAGTAAATAATACTAATAACAATTGAGAAAAAGGTGGTATGCTGACTTTAAATGCAGTTGTACAGACACAAATGATGCTGAATGCTCAGATTGCCCAAAATCTGGCAGTTATCCCAGAAAAAACACCCAAGAAAAATCCACAAACTTGTTTTAGCCAATTGTAAAATGAAGTTGCACGAGATAGCAAAGGAGTTGAACCTATTAAGAGGGCAGTGTATTCACCATTTTGCATGAACATTTGTCAAGGAGAAAACTGTGTTCAAAGTTGGTGCTGCATTCGCTAACAGTCAATCAAAAACAAAGTGTTGACGATTCAGAGCGTTGTTTGCAACTGTTTCAATGAAACAAGGCATTTTTTTGCATAAATATGTGACAATTGATGAAACATGGATCCACCACTTCACTCGAGAGACAAATTGACAATCAGCTGAGTGGACAGGAGCAAGTTAAAGCTGTCCAAAGTGACCAAAAAAAAAAAAAAAAAAAAAAAAAAAAAACAAACATCAGTGGCAAGGTATTTTGTTTATAGATTACCCTAAGAAAGGAAGAACCATCAATAGCCAATATATAACATTATTGGTGCATTTGAAGGAAGAAATCACAAAGAACGGCCACAAAAGAATGTCCCAGGGAAAGAAACCTGGCTCCAATGAGGAAGTAATATCAGAAACTGATGCATATTTTAAGGCCAAAGACAAATCGTTCTACAAAAAAGGCATGGAATTGTTGGAGAAGCGTTAGAATTAGTATCACTTTAGAAGGAGACTATGTTGATGAATAAAGTTGAATTTTGCCTAAAAGCTGTTGTTTTCTTACAGGGTTTATTGAGTGATGTGTTATATACATAATCTTGACCAAAATTTTGTAACAAATTTGACTAAGCTAAATATATATATATATATATATATATATATTTTTTTTTTTCATTTTTAAATGAGTTATTTCACTACCCAGGTTTCTACAATGAGTGGTGTCTTCAGGCGATTTTTAATAACTGATTTTACTGTTTTTCTTTTTAAGAACGCTCTTGTAACGGTGTTTTATTTGAACGCTCACATGGCAGGGAATTTATGAACATATACTTTTTAAATTAAAACGAATTATGGTGTTTTCATTCATGACTGTATGAACCTAAGAGGTATTTCTTAGCGTGGATGCATTTAGTCATAATTTCCGTTCTTTCATTTAACAGTTCGTTTTTATTTGGGAATAGCATAATTTCTAATTTTTCTTCTTGGCACAGTCTACATATTTTTCCACCATTGTAAGGCTGGGCTGTTTTTACAATGCTCCATGTTATATCTGGGTTTTTCCATATTTTGATTTTAATTTCCACACATGGCTAGCCAATTTTTTTATAGCTTTTTAATTTTTCTATTTTTAATGTAGACCTGTGATTAAACCACCCGGTCTTAAAGGTGTCTTTGGTTGAGCCCAAATATTTTATTTTGCCATTTGGGTCATGTACCTTTGCTTTGTAAATTATTTATTTTGTGTGGCAGAGATCTTGAAGTGGACATTTATTTTTGTCCCTGCAGTTGCATTCTTTGTTAGTGGTTTTGTTTTATACGATGCTATTTAAGTTTCTGGCATTTTTTTTTTTATATAAAACTATCTAAATTGCTAGTGCAACTAGAGCTTAGTTTGATTGTGTTTCTGTTGAAAATTCTGTGTAGCTCTGATTCTTTTGGAAAGTCTATCTGTTAGTTTAAAAAATATTTGTCCTATTTTAGTTTTTACCTCTAAATTAAATGGTGGGTTGAACCAGATGTTTTATTTTCTATTGTTTTTGATTTGTCTGTTTGGTTGAAAATTATATTGTAAAATGTTTTTATGGCCAGATTTTCTTAGTGCATTCTCATAGATATTTTTCTTTTCATTAAATATTGATTTGTTTGACAAATTATTAGATAGTCTGTGTTTTAGTCCTTGGTAAATGTATTTAATTATACTATTTGGATGATTGGATTTTGTATTTATATATGATAACTTAGTGTTTGTTTTCATGTATGACATTTCCAGTTTATAAATTAAGTTTTACATCTAAATATTGTACCACTTTATTATTTGTGTTTACTATCATATATATATATATATATATATATATATATATATGCAATTTGTTATATATATTATATTGTTTACATAATATATATGCATGGTACTTATTTAAAAGCACTGAATATCAGTGATAGAGCAGACATTCATATAGATAGGTGTGAGTTTGTAACCCTGGGTTTCACACTTTTGCAATCGTCAGACAAACTGATTAATTTAAAAAAAAAAAAAAAAAAAAAAAAAAAAAATTAGTTATATTCGTGTATTTTTGTGGAAGTGGGGGAAAAAATCTGTCGTCACGACAGACGCAGACATATACATATATATGCGTGAGCCCTGGTGGGTGGACACATGTGTGTGTCTCTGTGTATGTCAATGGGTGTACAAGTGTGTATACGTCTGTGTTTGTCACAAAAACAAATTTTCCTCCCACAAAAATACACCAATATACGAAGCCCTACATATAGCCAATTTTTAAAAAATTAATTAGTTTGTCTAACGATCACAAGAGCATGAAACCCAGGGTCACAGAGTCACACCTATCTACATATTTAAGATTATGTAGAAATATATGAGAAGTTTAATGTTTCTAATTCGTATTTAGTTTTTTTATAGTTATCAAAGAGAGAGAGAGAGAATTTTACTTGTATTTTTCTGATTGTGAGCAAACGTTTTTAAAGTTATTTTTCTCTTGCTCTTTCTTTTGTTTTGGCCTTCTTTTTACATAATGGCCAAACATTCTGGTTAAGCCTTAAAGAATCCAAAGGAAATCAATATTACAAAAATGTCTGAAAAAGAGTCAAATAGAACAATTATCTTTCATTTTTAGCTCCTTTCAAATATTTCTCCATTAATATTTTATTCTTTATATTTTTTTAAAAAAATTCTTAACTAAATTTTCCCAGGCTATTAATCACAATACAGAAAGAATATCAATTTAATTAATGCCATATGTGTGCACAAATCAGTTATATTGGCAGTCTTAAAGAGCTTAACTAATTTTTAAAAGATTTAGAAAAGAGGCAGATTTTGAGAAACATAACTGGCAATTTTCAAAATTTTTTAAAACAGAACATTTTAAGTTCATTCCTTAAAATATACATAAAAAAACAACTTAACATTAGATATAAAAGTCAGATTGGCTTGTGTGTATATATTTTTGCCATGAAATAAATAAAACTTTTAAGTTAGAAAGAAGTAATAAAAGAACATGGGAGGATTGATTCATTGATTAGTTTTTCTTTGTGGCTTATCAACCCACTGGAGACTATTTAAAGCCAAAAAACATTTGAGATTATATTGGAGATAAAAATGGTCTAGTGATCCAAGTCTTACTAATTAACCCATCATCATTCTGTGGCCTCGGCCGAGATTCAAAATCTTGTCAGTAGCTAAATACTTGATGCTTTGCTAGAGCTACCAGGGGCGTTTTTATCGTGACACCATCACTAGATGGGTAGCCTACCATGGCTTAAGAGAGGCCCATTCACCCTCACTGAGAGAAGGATATCCCACGCCAGTTTCCCAACCTGGTATTTTTTACAAGAATTTTTTTTCTCTTCTTATAACGTAGGTAGCAACGCCTGTTCCTCTTTGGTCATTAAAGATATTATACATATACTACTGCTTGTAGAAAACAGTAATTTTTTTAAATGATTTAGTTAACCCATAACTAGGTGAAGAAGAGGTGGAATTTTACATTTCTCCCAAGTGTATTTTTGTACAAGTAAATATAAAGAAACCAACATGAATAAATTTAAATTTACTCGAGCCACAAGGTTAGCAACTAGGTCCCACCCTTTTACCGTGAAACCAATAAATTGTAAACGCAAATTCTACTCCATCAGCTTCTTTTCTCACACTTCCTGCCTGTGGAATTCCCTTCCATTTACTTGCTTCCCCGACAGCTACAATCTCCAAGAATTTAAATGTAAAGTCAATACTCATCTATCTCACTAACCTGCATCCTCTCTCTCATGCTGCTTTCTCCATCCACTCCACTCTCATCAGTATTCTCATCCTTCTTTTATCCACTTCCTGACACCCCCTATAATCTTAACTTTCCTCCTATGTAACCCCCTGCAAAACAGTGGCAGTAAAATGCCTTGCTTGGGGCAATATGATCTTAAAATAAAAAATTTAAAAAAAAAATAACAATTCCAAGCCATTATCAATTACATCTCCAAGCTTACAGTATCTGGTATTTCCAAGAGGTAACCCATCTAGGTACCAACCAGGCTTGATGTTGCTTACCATTAGTGATCATATGAGAACTGGGGTTTCAATGTAATGTGGTCATAAAGTTGAACCAAAGAAGGTTAACAGATAAAGTTTTAGTGCTAAATGTGAACATTAGAAAAAAAATATGATATATGTATTCTTTATTAGTATCAACGAATTTCAAATCATGTACAAACATATACAAGTATTAAAATGGGTCAGTGTAAAAGGAGTGAAGTCAGCATTAACTGACTTTAACCTAACATGGCTTGTATAAGCTTTAGCTATTAATTTCCAACTATTTTTGCCACAACACATAAACCTGTAAAGAATAAACATGTACAAATATAAACAGAATTCAGAGAAATATGTCTTATGAACATGATTAAAGAATACTTAAAGCATCTCTAATGAAAAAGAATATATTTTCAGAGCACAAGTATATATCAATTGAATTTTGTTGGTTTTATGTATTGCAAAGTGGACTAAGATGATCTATGTTATGTGGCAAGCACTAAATTCTAACATTCTCTTTTAGATGTATTAAGAGCATTAATATGATTATTTCTTTTTTAAATCTGACACAGGAAATAAAAAAACTAACCAATTTCTTGAAAGTGTTCAAATGAACACCAAGATATTCAGTGTCTGTGATGGTCCTGGGGTCTAGTGAGACAAAATCAATTTTATGCTGCTTCACTTTCCCCCTTTAGGGTCAATGCCAAGATGCTAGGCACAATGGTCAAACTCAGTACAGAGAAGTGGCAGACATGTTTTAGCAGGTCTGCTCCTTTCTACATGGCTCACATGGCCCATAAGTGGTTGGAGGAGAATCTTCATGATCATTTCGCCAGACATATGGCCTCCTAACTCTCTTGGTTCAGTGGCCACACGGCTGCCATTAATGCAAATTGCAAACCATCTAGGCATGCAATCACATCTGGGGTCATCCTAGAGGCTGAAAGTAGCTTATTGAATAATGTTCTTTGTTTTTCCAAGTTGAACATGTGGAGTAATATTTCTGAAAATATACCTTCATATTGAATATTTTTTTCTTTATATTATACTTTGGTTCTCAATTTAACCTGTGTAACTTCTTGTATTCCATGTTAATTTGGAAAAAGTTACTAGTTAAGTTTCCTTTTGGAAATTACTAAAACTATTTCTTCACTCAAAAAATGCAACTACTAACATTTTAAACCAAAGGTTGAAACTGGGTGCCAAACATAATTCAATTACAAAATCTAAGTTCTGTGATGAAATAAGTTGATTGAGGTGTTTTTTTTCTCTCTCTCTCTCTAAAAAAAAAAAAACGCCCACAATTCGTTAATTAGAGACCGATTTTTTAACAACAGGCATAAATTTCAGTTACTTTTTTTCAATTCTTCATGGTAACCTCACTTTTCTAGAGGAAACATTTCAAATAAGGTAAAAGAAACCATAGGGAGAAACGAAATAACTTTTTTTTTCAGCAAACAGTTAAAAAAAAAAATCTAGGATAATGAATCATTTATGACGAAATGAAAAGGAATCACAATAAGGTATTAGTAAAATTGGTACACGATCATTTTATTTGATTAATTTAAAGGACGGATCTTGTATCGTACAAGTGAAAAAAACAATACAACTTTAATTTTCAAAGGCTTGAAATTTCAAACTAGCCAGATTTGGGTAGTTAGAAAAAATTACTACAATGAAATTACTACAATGAAATTTCTACACGAGCAATATATCATATATTGCTCGTGTAGTAATTTCATATTATGAAAATAATGAAATGAAAAATCAATCGACCATAATTTAAAAAGCATTATCATGAGCTCTGGGTAAGAGAGAAATTGCTATTAGAAACCCCATGAAAGCAAGTGTGACACAACATAACAAAGTAACGCTTATGGAATGCGTTACCAACACGGAATGACACTTTTGCTGATCGTTGCCTATTGCAGTTTATGACTGATCATTCATAACACTGTTACCTCGGCTATTGCTGCAGACATCAGGATCTGCTTCTGATTCCTAGTGCAATAAGGAAGAATTGACTAGGGCAGCATTTCAAATCACAGCTTCAGTTTCTTATACACAGTTACGAATTATCAGAACCATTTTTAACGGGATATATTTTTAAAAAGTCTTTCATTGCAAGGTAAAAAAAAAAATAAATAAATAAATTTAATGTGTGAAAATAACTCATGAAAACTTCCTGAGTTGCAGTTTTCAATCGCAATACTACACCTCCCGCATAAAACTAAAAAAGTAATTTACAAGAGAGACTAAACTACTTTGGTTATGAATAAATAAAAAATGTTTGTACTCATGATAAAGTAAAAAAAAAATGTTCTAAAAATTGTTTCACCGGCTGATGAGGGAAATTAAAATGTAAAAAAAAAAAAAAAAGCCTAAAAGCCAATATATGCGCACTAAAAGTTAATTTATTCTCTAAATTTGCTTTTAAAACTCGAGTCACTTGGAAAGTAAACATTAGCTAGTTTCTCATTAGGAACCGGCGATTCATTATTATTATTTTTTTTTTTTAGGTTTTGCTTGTTAAAAATTTAAAATTTATTCAGAACCTTTTAAAACACCTCAAAATGATTTTTTTTATCTGTATAACAAAAAAAATGACATTAAAACCTAAACTACCATTTATTGAAGGAGAAAAAAAAGAAAAAAAAAAATCAATCACTGTGCAGTGTGACTGAAGGAATGAAAATTCAATGACGTTATTTAAGACTTTTCAAGACTGCTTAAAATTAAAAAAAATAATTTAATAAACTAAATAAAGGATACTCAACTTTTGTTTGTTTCATATTGTGAAAAAGACATGGAGTGTTCAAAACTTTAAGAAACAGCAACATTTAAAAATCTGGATTTCGAATTTCGAAACAGAAAAAAAATGACAAATTATTTATGATTAATTTTAGAATTATTTTGATAAAAAGTAAAAGTTAACGTCAAATAATTCGAAAGGTTTTTGTCTTGCTTGTCTGCGGAACGAATTAACGTGTAATCGAAATAGAATGAGGTGATTTTTTTTCTAACTGCAGTGCGGCTGTAAGTAAAGAAATATTTTGTATTTTTTTTATCAGGTTAAAATTACTAAAAAAGCGATCATGGTTTCTCAATAATGACAACAGCAAAAGTAATCACGTAGGGTGGGGACCCATCCTTCTTAATTATTAAACTTAATAACTTAAGAATCAGAAATTATTTAAACTGTTAAACTACAACTCAAACTGTCGTTAATTGATATACGCGCACTCTTTATAATAATCATTAAATCAAATGATTTTTAAACAGTCTAAATAAAGTTAAATAAATTTATTTAATAAACAGTCTGCTGAAAGAATTACCAATCCAGTTGGAAAACTTCAAAGATGTGCTCACAATACGAGACAGTAAAAAACAACAACACAAATTATCAATTTCTAGTGACAAATATCGTAAGCAATATTGCAGATGGTGAAAAAACATAACAAGCAAATAAATAGAGATCTTTTAAACTATAGACAATTAGGGGAGAATTACGGTGATTATATATTTTTTAATTAATTATTCCAAATTAGTTTTATCTCTCTTTTTTATTGTTTTTTTTTTAAAGAGAGTGAAAACTAAAAACAGAAAAAGAGAATGAAAGTAGATAAGAAGAGGGAGTCACCTAGCTCGAGCAAAACAAGACAGACAATAATTTCTAACATGGCATTAGGTGTACAAGAGCATCGATACAAAGAGAGAAAATTACAGATTAGCGCTACTTACGAGATTGAATGAGACATGAAAAACTGTGGGTTTGTCTCTTGTTTCGACATCGTAGACGGGCCCAAATTTCGCCTCGCCACCCCACGCCGCTGCCAGACGCCATCACTGTCTGGTTTTATTATCATGTGGTTAGCTCTGCATGACGAGTAGTATTCGTCCCAGAATTAATATCCAAGATTTATTGTATTTGAATATCGACAATAGGACACAAGTTTTGGGACAAGTCACCCACACTTTCTAGATAGCTTTGTTAGTTTCTAGCGCCGCTATGGATAGCCGTACCATAGATAAATAAATAAAAGCAAATTAATGTATTGATTAAATTTTAAAAAATTAAAACTAAATTTTAAAAAATTAATCAATTTAATTTGATATAACTTTTTTTTTTACTAAGAACAAATCAAATTTGGATTTCTACCTTAAATTTAAAAGATCTCAACAATGTTAAAAAAAAAATGAAGACATTTTTTCTGGGTTCGAATCCGGCTTAAAGCAGTGATGTATTTAAAACATAAATGAATATATTTGAATTTTAGTAGTAGTAGATGTAGAAGTTCTGATAATCATTTTTTTAAAAGTTAATTTATTTATGTCTGCTATTTTTCCAATAGTTATCAAAAGCTTCTATTTCTCTCCCTCTTTTTTTTCTTTTCATTTTTACGCCATCGCAACTCTTTGTCAAAAAATACATAAGCAAGTGTTTAATAAGCGGTTAACTATATTTAAAATGTTACACTTTTAACAAATTAAAAATTTAATTATAGTGTTTTTTTTTTACTTAAAAAAACTTTGAGTGATAATTCTTCTCCCCCTCAGTCTATTTTCTTTGTCTCTCTTTCTCTCTGAGTCTTGAAAGCAAACGTTTGTAGTTTTCAAAAGAAAATTTATTGTGCTCATTTTTCTAGACTTGCAATTTATTTATTTGCAACTAAAATCATTTTAATTATTATTTGTATTTCATATACTGAATTTGTCCATTTCCTTCATTTTTTTTAATTCCCCTCCCATCCCTAGTGCCCGATACGAAACAGCGGCTTTTATAATTGGGCCAAAAGGTGCCGTAGCTGGCCACACTAAGGGGAAGTACCGTCAGTCGCGAGTGAGATGTTTACTTCCTACTTGTAGTTTAACCCTGAGGTAAGTACTTTAAAAACGAAACGGAGGAAGAGAAAGAAAAGAACGACACAACTATTTGTCTTTCTTTATACTTTTTATCTTTCTACAACTTTTATTTAATTTTCTTCTCCTTCATTGACGTGTCCCGTTTCATCTAATTTTTTTGACGTTTTCTTCCTTGCCCGTAAAAAGAAACAAGGAAAGAATAATGCGTGTGTGCATCGTTCATCTACTGATTTCTAACTCATTTTTTTTATTTTATTTCATTTCTATATTTCTTCAAGAAGACAATCACTAAAAATACTTTATCATCTTTTATTTTATACATACACGTAAATAGAAAGGATCACAGACAATCCTTTTTTTTTAAGTCTTTGAGAAGAATAACAAAGACTCGCATAGAGGTTTGTATATTTTAGGGAAAGTGAAAGTAAAAGATTTGTTTAGCTTGATGGACTTTTTGAATTAACTTTTCCTTTTCGGCTATTTTAATTTAAACATTTGCATAAGATTTTTTCTCGGATGATCGATTACAAATTTTATTAATTTTGCATTTATTTTAATTTCGGTAAAAATGATAATGGAGGTTTTCTGTCTTTTAAAAAATTATATGCATGTGTCGATAATTTTCTGATTCGTATTGGTTTGTCTTAGGCTAAGCTGTATTGTTTTAAAGTGTTCATAAAGTAGGGGATCAGTGAATGATAGTATTGGTCTTATGTGGTGGTCCCCCACTTTATAGCCAGTTGGCAGCTTTGGTTCCACACCAAACATTCAATTGCACACACACACACACACACACAAAGAGTAGAGACAATACCCCACATGCACTTGGATGGGGGACTGTTCTGTTCTGTCTCCCCATCATACTTCCTTCCTTTCCTGTAGTTCTCATCATCCTTTCCCCCCATTTTCTATCGCTTCATCATGTCTCGACACCCCCCCCTTTTTTTTTTGCATTCAGCATACTTTAAATGTCATAGGTAATCTTTCTCTTTCTGTCTCCCTCACAAACATATCTATTTCTTGTTCCTCTCTTAAAAATAATATATGGTGAAACTGTCGATTTATTTGTCCTTAATATTAAATGAGGAAAATAATACCTACTTTATTGACTTGTCACCTTGCCCCTTCTCCAAAGTCTGCTTTGCTTCAAATCTTGAATTTCTTTTGTTCCCTTATTTGCCTTCTTGCAAAGAAGAATGATTTCATTTTAGTCCCATTTTTTTTTAATACAGTGCAGAAGATGCTGACGAAGTTGAGATCTTGTTAATATTTGTTACAGGTTCAAATTCGACTGGCTTTATGATTCAGCGTTAATTTTTATCTTTTTTTCTTTATTTTTATTTTTCGCAATAATTAGATTTTAATTTATAATTTAAAAAAAATCTTTCTTTTTTATAATTCTTAGTTTTTTAATGGAGTGTTCCGTTTTTTATTGTCTTAATTTTTTTTCTTTGAGATAATGGGACATTCTTTTTCCTCTATTTTTTTTTCTTCTGTGTTATTCTCTCAATATTTAAAAAAAAAAAACTAAAAAATACTTGTGATTTTTTTATAGCATCTACGTTAAAAAATGTTTAGAACCTTTGCAAACTAAAGCACATTGTTGTTTCCCTAAAGTAGAGAGTTGTTAAGTTCTTTAAAGAATAAGAAGAGAAAAGGGTGGTGCTTAGCTTTGAGAAACGGAAAATTAATATTATTACAAATGAAGTCTAATGAAAAAAAATACTAATTTTTTTCTTCTCTAAATTTTGTTAAAAAGAATGTTAGCCGCTATGATGTTCCTAAAAATAAAAATTATTGTTATAATTGCCTTTTTCGAACTACTACAGAGATTTGTTAGTATGACTAGAGAGAAATAAGATTTAAATGTTTGGTCAACGTTCGACAACAAAGGATGTATAGGACAAGAAGAGGGACAGATTTTATGACTATTTATACAATTGTTCATCTATTTAGAAAATTCCAAAGTTTAAACAATAATAAAATCATTAACACGTTTAATGAACGGGATTGATAAATAAGTGGGTGGATATTCTAATCAATAATTGATTTAATCAATCGATAGTTCGATGAATAAGATCAGTGATTTGATAAAATAGGTTGATCAGATGGGTGATCATGACATATGTGAAAGAAAGACTTAGTGTTGTTAGTATTATGATGGGGTATCTTTAGTTAACAAAAACAAAAAACATCGAATTTATGACTTGTTAAAGAATAAAGATTAAATTTTGGGGGATGACTATTTGGTTTCGTACACTACTTTCCTTCAATGCCATTGAATGAACAATAAAAGATAGAAAGTTTTAGTTTTTTTGTTTTCTTTTTTTTTTTCTTCTTTTACGCCAATTCTTGTTTTGTCAGTATCATGTTATTAGGCAAGGTCGAGTAAATGAATTATTTGAATGAAGAAAATAAATAGTCAAGATTTTTGTTTCTTTTAAATTTTTCATATGTAGCATGTGTATTGTCTGCTGCTGAGAGAGTAAAGCGCTTTCTTTTTCTTGGCTTTCCTTTGACTCATTCGCTTCTTTTCGTTCTTTCTTTTTTACCATTCTTTTAGTTGTTTTTTTTTTAATTTATACTTGTCATGACAAATACTACTGCACATTTTGTGTGTATGTGTGTGTGTGTGTATATATATATATATATATATATATATATATAAATGCTCTCAAGGTTTTCTTGTTAAAGTTATGAGCTGATCGCAAAATGGGGGGTTAATTTCTTAAATATTAGTCTACCATACTTGATCCCCCATTTTGTGAACAAGCGATGTTTTATGAATAATAATAATAATAATAATTATGAACTCATTTTTAGTTTTACTCTTAGAGTGTTAAGTGTTTGTTATTGCTTTATTTTTTCATTTATAAATGATTTCTGTACTTGTTTGTTTTCCGTTGTAATTGACAAATTACACATGATTATTTTTTTTTTTGTTTCCTTATTTTTGGCGATACCATATTTCAGAAAATCCTTAATCTCTTATTTTTTTTCATTACGGATACCCATTGTGGTGCCTCAAAGTAAGATTCGTATTTTTGATTAAAAATGTTTTCTGACAAACAAGCGGCTTTCTTGAATGTGAAAAAACGAAAAAAAATGTTTGTAAAACTATACTACAAAAAAATGCTCTGAGACTTAGTTGAAAAGATTATTACAAAAAAAAACTCATTAGAAATAAGAAAAAAAAAACAATGTCTCGAATTGAGGTGGTAATTTTTTTAAGAAAGATTTTAAAAAATTATTTATTATGGTAAAAAATTCATAAAAACGATTAATTAGCAAAATTAGTAGTATTTTTATAGCCCTGTCAGATACCCATAATTGGACCAAAAAAAATGTCCATATACCTATGACCTGGGACCGCTTAAAGTTAATAGTACCTTCCAAATTTGTCAATTTATTTTTCAGTCTCTCTACTACTACTATTACCACACACACACATCTATCTATCTATCTATCTATCTATCTATCTATCTATATATATATATATATATATATGTGTGTATGTGTGCACACACGCAATTTTTATTTCTGTTGTCTTGTGTGGGTGGCTGACGACATACTATCGTCAAGTAAGGTTCAAAACCAACTCTATACACTTCTTCGTCCTATGACCAAAATAAACATTTTTATTTTATTTTTATAAGTTTTCAGAGAGGGATAACTGATTAAAGAATTATTAACTGTCAATAATTCATTAATCAGGACTTTATTTACGTTTAAATTTAAAATATTTTCGATTAAAAGAAAAAAAGAAGGGGTAAACGTTGGTGGATTTAAAAAAAAGAATTAATCTTCGTTTAAAAAATGAAATTATTGATAATTTTTATTAATCACCTCTTTACAATACATTAATCATTATGTTGAGTTAGTATTTTAAAAATAAAATAAAACTTTTTTTTTAACAGCATCAGTGAACCTTACAGAAAATTATATAAAAATACTAAAACCGGTTCCATTAAATTTAAATGATAAAAATACTAAAAGCTTAGGAAAGCTATGAAGAAAATTATCTATTTATTTCCCGAACGACTTACGATAAAGGTTGTCACATGATCAGACATACTTTCACTCACTCGCTTCTTGTATATGAGTAAAGGAAGTTTTGTATTCTGTCGCTAGTATTTTTTTGTTGTATGAGCCCTTATTTAATTAATATTTGTCAAACTGTGTTGCTAAATTCATTTTATTTTTGCAACCCCAAAATGTTGATAATGTCTTTTTTTAACCGAGCTTAAGAAAAAGTCTTTTTTTATTATTCTTTTTTACCGTCTCATGCCTGACATAAAATTGCCTAAAAAAATGCAGGAATCGTTAAAGACAGTCATCTGTGTAACAGAAAAAAAAATTACCAAGATATGATATCGTCGTATGCTTATTATTGTTCTTGTGTTATTATTATTGTTATTATTATTGCCGTTGCCACTGTTCAATTCAAAGAATGTCAATATGTGGGTGGAAGTTTCAATTTCACTATAATTGACCCCGTCTCCTTCCTGATGAACAATATATCAAAAACAGCTTTATTTTTAAAGAATAATAATCGGCAACTTTTAGCGTAAATACGGACAGATGAAATAAAAATACAGGTTAATTTTTTTTTTAAGGTTCATCTCACTTCACCACATAAAAATAAAATCCTTTTTAAAAAGAAAGCCACAATGTTTTGTTTGACTGAGACAGTAAAAAATCTAAGATTCTTATTATTCTTTTTGTTTGTGGGTATTAGAGAGCTAAAAAGATATAATTTCAATTTGCAAGGTACTTGTACGACAATTATCTTTCAGAACTTAAAGACGATATGAATAACATCAGTAATCATTGGAGTAATGAATTAGGTCACAGGATTATGTTGTCGTAAGTGGTGCTGGTTACAACCGGCTTTTCTGTGCAAACCTTTTCTGCTTTAAAATTAAAAAAAAATTATATAGTATTTCATTCATTGTTTCTCAAACTATTGCTTCAATGTTATTCCCCGTTATTTTTTTTTTTAAATTTAGGAAGCGAACTTAAATGTTCTTGTACTTTTAGACTAGAGAGACGTTTTAAATTTAGAATCTGTATATTTTTGTTGTTTTTTCTTTTTATCTCCATAATATTTTTTGAAAACATTCTGAAAAATTTTTTTCTAACGCATGCCATCACCCGTGTTAATTGTAAATGAAAAATGAAAAATTTTAATGTAATTAATAGGACAAAAATATAATTTGGTTTTCACTTCGGATGTTTCCGTATGGGCATAACTTAAGGATCAAGTGACAACAATATCCCCTATCTCAATTCTCCCTAATAGTGACGTAGTCTGTATTATTTCAATTTTTTTTTATTACAATCTCTTAACAAATTAGTCTTTTTTTGTGCAGCTTTCAGTATTACAATTTTGATACGAATATAATGGCATAAATTATTACCTAATTTTTGCAGCGCTCGAGCAAGTTCGTAGTTACTCATACTGGTTATTCTCACTCAGACTCATTTTATGCTCCTCCACTTTAAAAAAAAAACGCCTAGAATGGTGAAAAAAAAAACCCAAATTTAATAAAACAAAGTTATGTCGTCAAAATGTTTGTTATTGCTAATTTAAAGAAGAAAGACCAAAGTATTTTATTTTTTGTTTTATTAAACACAGGGCTCCTTAGAGAATCTTCCCCTCCCCACCTTTTTTTTTTTCAAACAGTTGCAATTTTCTTGAAAAGATGCTCCATATAGTAAAACGAAAAATGCATTAAAGCTATGACATTATTTAATCAGATAAACTTTTAATTGCTTTTATAAATAATATATATTAAGGACATTATAGCTTGAAGAAAAAAATTTTTTTCAATGAATAATGAAATTTTAGAAAAATTGTTTCCATTCTTTTCTAATTATAATAGTTCATAAAATTTCAAAAAATCTTTTTAAAAATTCTTCAAAATATTGTTTGCTTTAAGTGGAGACTATATTTCCTAGTTGAAAATTGAAAAACTTTATACAAATCATCCTGCACCAAGATTTTTATAATAATTTTGAATTTTTTTTTATGTGTATAAAATATGCCAATTTTGAAAGTATAGATAACATTATCAGAAAATGGGATTGATGACTATAGTAAATTTAAAGTTAACATTCCTAAAATTAGTTTGAGAATATTTTCAACATTTTTAAGATTACTGGGTAAAAATTATATAAAAAATGCATTTACCCATTATGTTTTAAAAAGTCTCCTATAGGACAACAATAAACATGTAAATAGCTTATTGTCAGGTTTTAAAATTCGTTTTTTTCTCCTTTTTTTAACTTAAAGTAAATAATACTTGTTTCAAATTTAATTAGTTATACTTTAAATTGGCTAATATTTCTCAAATAAAATTTCAGAAAATTATATTTTATTTTTGGAAGATTTTTTAATAAAGAAAATTACGTTGCAATGAAAGACAGCAAAAAAGAGTGCTAATCAGATATTTTAGAAAAAAAAAGTAATCAATTCCAATCAAAAATTTATTTGAAAAATACACTACAGAGTATTTTACTTAATGGAAATAGTAAGTTTAATCCTTTAGGTTCAAAATTAAAGCTAAATTGACAGCTTTAAAAAGCTTTTTCATTTATAAAAATTTATTTTAAAACTTAGGTATTGCAAACTATTGTGAAAAGTGGAGACCTAATTTTATTATGGCATAATGCAAAAAAATTCTTAGCTCAGCCAAAAGGAATTCTCCCCCACCATACCAAATTCTAATGTTGAGTTAGATTTTGAGCCAAAAACTTTTCAGTGTTCCCACATAGTTAAGCGGAGATTGGTAGTGGTGATGATGATGCTGGATTTGGTATTCTGATTATTGTTATTCAAAAAGTCTCTCTCTCTCTCTCTCCTCCTTATATATATATATATATATATATGAGTCATTCGCAGACAATCCTGTTTTGCAGTATCACAGCTCATCAGTACAGTTAGACATCTGATTGCTTCTAGGCAGGATTAAAACCCAACCAAATTGACATCAGTCAGCAATTTTACCTCTAAGCTATGGGCACTTGAGGGAGGAAGGTGAACTTTTTAGTGTGTCATATACACAATGTAAACACGTCCCAGAAGCCAAGAGTGTTCAAATTCATTACTGAATGAATGATGTGTAAATGTGTGAGTAGCTACTATTTTTAAAATCTGCTATTTCTCCATAGTGCTCAAATCCTGTTTTTCATAACATTTTGTAGATATGTTGATAATTTTTGAAAATCATTTTCAATGAATTCAACTGTGTTCAGCTACAAACATGTTAATTCATCCTTGTAAGCATTCTGTTAACAAACATGTTCACTAGAATAGTAAGTTTCTAAATGTAATATTGCCAAATTTGTCACTCTGCACTAATTCTTGTAGGCATTCCTTTAAAAAGATGATTATGGTTGTCAGTCAGTTAAGTGCCATACGTGATACACACTTTGGGCAATTACGTCTCTTTTGAGACATGACTGACTGGGCAGAAGATTATCCCACAGTAGATTGCCATTGCTTTCTGCAGTAGACTGGTTGCCAGCCAAGGCTATAGAATCTAATCTATCCTATGACTGGAGGAAAGAGACAGATTAATACCTTTTCCAAGGGTATTTGGCATCAGTGAATACAAGGAATTCAACTGGAATTTGAACTTGGCTCCTCAATACACATCCATTATGGCTGTACTTAATTTAAAAAAATCTGCTTTGTTACAACTAGAGAATACCTGACATGTCCTTCATAAGCAGAGCGAGAGTAGTTGCTTTGAACATATTCCAATGTAAAATGATTTTAAATATCTTCTCACTATAAGTAGTCTAATAGGTTTAAAATGTAAGTTGTTTACTTATTACTTTTATCATTTTGCATCTTGTCAAATAAATTCAAAATTAGTGACCAAATGAGGGAGGTGTCACTTGCACTACTGAGATGAACATCTTCTTCATGTGCCATGTTCCTTTCAGGATGTAGGCAAAAGAAGAATATAATGATGTGTAAAATATAACTGTAGTTCCTGTTTTTAGGAACTTAGGTGAACTGTCTGATCTTTCTATTGGCTTATGAGCCTTCTACCTCATTTTGGCAAAGTACTAGAGTCTCTAATCAACCCTGAATTCGTTAAGCAGTCCACCTAATAAGGTTTTGTTCAGATAAGCGATATGGATTTTACTTCTCCAGGTCAACTGCTGATGTGTTATTGGTGAAAGAGTCAAGCTTTAGATAAAAATGGTGAAGCTCAATCTACTGCTTTGGACACATCTCAAAGGCATTTGACAGGTTTTAACATGCTGGTCTTTTTCACAAGTTGAAGGGTTATGGTATTTCTGGATGAATTTTTGAGCTGATTCAGTCATTTTTATTGAATTGGGAAATGAAAGTTGTCTTGAATGGCCACTCTTCTAGATCCGTTTGCATTAATCTCCAGTACTTTATACTTGGACCTACATTGTTTCTAATTTTCATTAATGACCTTCCTGATGTACCAGTTCTCAACTTTGTATCTATGCTGATGATAAAACTATTCCGGTTTTGAGAGTAAGTCTGAGCATTTCAATAAGGTCAAATTGGCAGCTGATCTCAAAAATTATCTACATTCTGTTGTGAACTTGGGCAAGGAATGGCTTGTGAATTTTCAAACCCGTAAAACAAAAATAGTCTTTATTAATTGTCTGAGAGAACCTTTTTCTTGCCTTCCATCAGCATGATTGATGCTAATCTCCAGGAGAATGACTCATTATCACTTATCAGGTTAATGTTTTCCATTGACATAAAATGAAAAGATTATATCTAATTGATTACTAAGTCTACTACTAGAAACGTTGGTTCACTGTGTCATGCTGAATAATTTTTCTTACCCTAATTTATCTTAGATATCTATAAGTCTATCCATTTGTCTATGCGTAGAATATTGTTGCCATATATGGTCTGGTGCTTCTGCTATATATTTAAAGATTTTTGATAAAATCCAAAAACTCTGCAATGTTTTTGGTCCTAGCTTTGATTTCAGTCACTTTCCAATTGTAAATTCCCTGTGCTTTTTCTAAAAATATTTTCATGGTAAATGTTTAGATGAGCTTTCCTCTATGGTTCATAGATGCTATGAATTTAAGTGCATCATTAGATTGGCAGCAAGATCTCATCCTTTTACAGCCATTGCACCGCAACTTAGTTTATATCCAGCCATTTTGGCTGGATATTGTCTCGGAACAAGAAATCAAGAAGCCGAGTTCAAATTCCAGTTGAATTCCTTGCATTCGCTTACACGCAAATACCCTTGGGAAAGGTATTAATCTGTCTCTTCCTTCCAGTTATGGGTTAAATAATAGGACAGATTGGGTTCTATAGCCTTGGTTGGTGTTGTGGAGTAGTTTTCACACTGAAGGTTATAATCGTGCTATGTCGGTTGCTAATCGACTTAACACACCCAACATGTTAGGAACTTGGTAATCTTCCACTGAAAGCTGACTCCTTAGTATTCGACTAACTACTGACTAATATCAATTGCCTTAGTCCAACTATGTCCAAACTAAAACTAACTAATAGTTCTACTGAACTTCAATAGAACTCTAAAGAACTCTCTAGAACTTCTAAGAACTCTTAAGAACTTCCCAGAAAGTAATGACAACCTACTGCAGGATAATCTTCTGTCTAGTCAGTTATGGCTTTTTCGAGACCTGATCGTCCAGGCGTGTATCACGTATAATACTTAACTGATGCCTGTTTACTAGGGTGGCTAGCTAGCCCCTTTTGTAGATGCCTACTCAAGAAAATTTGTGTGTTTGTTTTTTTTTTTCTTCTACACCTGTAAAACTAACCTGGGATTTATATCACAACTATATTGAGCAGACCATAGTTACACTTTCTGGGAGAGAACATAAAAAAACTGGTATGATAAACAGTTTGAACAAGGCCAGTACACTCAAATCCTCAGTCATAATGACTTCTGACTCTATCCTAGCACAAACATTGACTGTTCCATCGACCCAATTTTCATAAAATCTGGGTCAACCTGTGGTTTAGTTTTCAGGTGTTTCTCAACAATGCTATATGCTGGGGTCATCTCCTCAGGCAAAGGTTTACAAGCATGTCAGATTGAAACACCAACTCTTCTCTGATCACTGAAGTTCAGCAATATCAAGCCTTGTCAGTACTTAGATGGATAACTGCTAGGGAATACCAGGTGCTGGGAGTTGTACATGCTGTTGCTATAATGAATGAGGGCTCAGAATGAGGAATCAGAGGGTTGAGTTTAAATTCCAATTAGGTTTGTTGCATTCATCTATGTAGAAATACCTCTTGGAAAGGTATGAATCTCCCTCTTCTCTCTCCCGCTATGGGTTAAATATTAGGATTTGTATCTGGAAAAATTGTTCTCCTTGCCAAAATTGTTAATGCTATATTCACTTACAAAGAAAGAATTATTCTCACAATCCCCAAAATTAGATTTCAGATTTAAATAACTTCCAAAGGGTTGATAAGCCATAAAGTATCAGCCCAATATTATCAAGACTTTACCTTTTCTGACAAATTGAGATTTGAATCTGTGTCTCATAGTTAGAATTTTAAGATTTTAAAGAGAAATCATATGAAGATAGTGAATTTTAAAACTTCATTATCTTCTGATTGTGAAAATGTGATTGTTTTAGAAGTCTTGTAGGTCAGTCTATCTGGTAAAACTACTCTGCACTACTTATATATTTTTACTTCAAACAAGATAATCTTTCGGGTTAATGGATTCATTAATCTTTAGAAATTACTTATATAAAGAATTACAGGAAGTGATGAAATGTCTTCCTAGTTGTTAAAATTCATTCACTTCATCTTACTAGCCTCCAGCATCCCTCATATACATTTTCCCATTATTCATTCTTTCATCTTTTTCAAAGGCCTGTTAAAAACATATAGTATTATAATAGCAAATAAACCTTGTGAATTAATGATACTTTGCAATTTTAAATCCGTAATTTGCAGAAAATTCTGTAATTTCAAATCTATAATTTTCAGAAAATTTACTTTTTTATTTTATTTAGCCATGTGATAAGAATTTAGGTTTTTATTTGAATAAGAATAATTCTACTTTGTCACATAGGCTATATAGCAGATGTTAAATTGGCATGACTGCACATGTTTAAAAACCGCAAGATATATGTGAAAGCCTCATGTAATAAACATCTCTTTATATACATTCTTACAGATCTCAAATTTCTTTAATTCTTGCACTTTCTCTTATTCATTCTTTTAACCCTGAAGAATGTTGTCTCACTCAATTTTAGCATTACAACTAAGATTTCAATTCTTAAAATCTTTTTATTCACCATGAACATGAAACTTTCAATCTATGGAGATAAAGTTTACTCTCACAGAGTAAATTTAAAGTTTGAATCTCTCTCATTTTACATATATATTTCAATCCTGGGTTAGGAAGCGAACAGTCTAAGCCATACTGATAAGCTGTAATACAGCGAAACAGATCTATCTGCGGATGACTATAATATATATATATATATACACAGTCATCAGCAGACAGATCTATTTCGCTGTATCACAGCTCATCAGTACTGTTAGACATCCGATTGCTTTTACTCAGGATTGAAACGAGACCGAATTGGCATCAGTCACCAATTCTACCCCTGAGCTATGGGTGCTTGGTAGAAGGAGGCAGACTTTTAGCATATGATGTATCATATGCCAGTAGTTAGAGTGCTCTAATTCATTACTGAATGAGCGATGCATAGATGCTAGAGTAGCTACTGTTTTTTCAAAGTCTACCATTCTTCCAAAGTGCTCAATCAGGGTGTGAGAGCGTATACCCACACAGACACAGAGGGTGCGATGGATGAATTATTACCTAAATTAAATGAAAATAACTCTGAGATATCATTTTAATAGATACATCTACCAAAATTACACCAAAGAGTAAACTTATTCAATAAAATTGCCATTGGCTTCAACTTCAACCACCATGCAACTTTAGAGTCTCTTGTAACTTTTCGAAGCAGTCTCTTTAAGTTGGTGAATGCTCCCATAATTCTTGCCTTCAGTTTATCTTTGGTTTTACAAGGAGTTTTGTTGGCCTGTTGCTAAACTGCACCCTACTCATTACTCATAATATTCAAGGGGGTTGCAGCCTGGGGTGTTAGGTCGCCAGATGTAAGGGGTGACATGGGTGCAGAAATTGTTTGACAGCCATGACTAGGTTCTGCTTGTGTGGCAGAGTCCTGTTGCCGCACAGAAGGTTTTTCAGCAGCTATCCTCTTGACACAGGGTAGCACTACCTTTTTGTTATAGGCCTCAGTGTTAAGTTTAAGGCCCTGAGGTAAGATGGAGGCATAATGTTGCCATCACTGGTGATCGCTCCAAACACCTCCATAATCACGATTAGACTTCTCCAACTCTTTCTGAATTAGCTGCATTGTCCTCAGATTAACACCCAAATACTCTGAAATGTTTCTATTGAAGTTTGTGGCATAAATACCAATCAGTATAGCAAGCCATCTCCAAATTTTTGGCTGAGTGAATTGTGTCATGGTGCTCTTTTTCTTACAGTCAGTGCCAACCTGATACAAAATAAAACAATATGCATGTGCAGAATTAAAAATGTAAAATTGTAACAATTTACTCATCGCATCTTTTGCATGTATACATATATATCTATGTGTGTATATGTATATGTATATATATGTACATTAATAGATTAATATGTATATATGTCTGTATATATGTATGCGTATATATGTATGTGCATATATATATATATATATATATATGTACGTGTGTGTGTGTGTATATATGTCTGTGTGTGCATGTATATGTATGTATATGTACCACAGGACATGAGGGATGCCAGGATCATCACCCTCTACAAGAACAAAGGCAAATGAAGCGACTGCAACAATTAGAGACATCTCTCTACTCTGCATCGTGGACAAAGTCTTTGTTCGGCTCATCATGTTTTTGTCTACAGAAACTTGCCAAGCGTGTTTACCCAGAGACAGTGCAGCTGCTGAGCTGAATAATCAACAGTAGACATGGTCTTCTTGCTCTGTCAACTCTAAGAGAAGTGCAGAGAACAGCAGATGCCCCTGTACCTCACTCTCATTAATCTGACCAGGGCATGCGACCACATTAGCAGGGAGGCCTCTTCAGAATTCTGTCTAAGATTGGCTGCCTATTCAAGCAGCAGTTCTTGATTGAGCCCTTCTATCACATGTTCAGTCCAACAGCAGCACCTTGGAGCCCTTCAACATCTGCAGTGGGGTCAAACAGGGTTTTGTCTTCACTGTCACTCTCTTCAGAATCTTCTTTGTGTTGCTTCTGAAGCACACCTTTGGTACATCATGGGAAGGGATTTACCTGCACACAAGATCATATGGCACTCTTTTCAATCTCACCTGTCTCAAAGCCAGATCCACTATACGAAAAGTCCTTATCAGAGATATATTTTGTTTGCTGATGATGCAGCTAGTGTGAATTTCAGTCAATCATGGATCATTTCTCTAAGGTCTGCAGAGACTTTAGGCTGACCATTAACTTGAAAAAGACTCATGTCCTGTGTCAAGGTATCACAACACCACCAGTCATCACTATCAATGACTGTGAGCTGAATGGGGTCCATCAGTTTACGTACCTTGGCTCCATTATCACTGACAACTTCTCTCTGGACATAGAGCTCGACAAGAGAATTAGGATGGTAGTCACAGCTCTTGTGCACCTCCGATACGTATTTGAACCAACTCCAAGCTGACAGAAGAAAAAGATGGCAGTCTACAACACCTGTCCCATCAGCACACTGTGATATGGCAGTAATACATGGACCACGTGCACCAGACAAGAGAAGTGTCTGAACACCTTCCGTGTGAGAAGTATCTGCTGCATATTGGGCATATCATGGCAAAACAAGGTGCCCAACACTGAGATCCTGTCTCACACAAGTCTGCTCACCATGTTCACACTCCTTTAATAGTGCAGACTGTGCTGGCTAGGCTATGTCCATTGCATGCCAGATGGCTGCATCCCTCAAGACCTCCTGTATAGAGATCTAACCTCTGGAAGAAAACCTACTTGATGGCCACAGCAAGGCTGTGGACATCAACATGGAGTCATGGTAGAGTGTGGCAGTGAACTGGTCCAAATGGAGAGAAACCCTGGCCAAGCAACTCAAATTAGGGTAGGAGGAGCTGACACAAGTCGGCATGGAGAGGCAGGTTCGCAGAACATAAATGCAGACTGTGTATATAACATATATATATATGTGTGTGTGTGTGTGTGTTTAATGAGTGTAATGTGCATATGTATGTAGCATGCATATATATATATATATATATATATATATATAAAATGTGTGTCCATATATATGTGTAGTATGTGTGTGTATATAAGTGTGTGTGTGTGTAATATGTGTGTGTGTATATAAAAGTGTGTGTAATGTGTGTGTGTGTATATATAAGTGCGTGTAGTGTGTGTGTATATAAGTGTGTGTAATGTGTGTCTGTATATATACATATGTGTGTATATATATGTGTGTGTGTGTGTGTGTCTATATATATATATATATATATATATATATAATTAAAAAGCGCTAGAATTTTTATCACCCAACACAGTATCCTTGAAGATGTAATCTTTGGCAATTCTTTCCTCGGCTTTAAGTAAATTCCAATGGCTTGTGTTTTAACTTCAACAAAACATTTTTTCCTAACAATATATTCCGCTCCTTATTCATGCTTCATGCAATCACTAATGCCTGTTTCTCAATATCTGAATAGTTATCTCTTCCGATGTTAACCACCCTTGATAAATACACATTTGAATATTCCACTTGCAATAAAATGGCAGCAATCACTTTTTCTGTTTACATCAGTGGTTACAGTTATTTCTTTTTTAGGATCAAGCACTTTTGTTATCAGTTTTCACTTTGATTGTCTTTAGTGCTTCAAAAGTTTTATTTTGCCTTCGCGTCCATTCAAATTCACTGCTCTTCTTGCGTAACTCTGTAAATGGCACAATTATTTCACTGTACCTTGGAATATACTTGCTGAAGAACTATATGAGCTCCAAAATGGATTCTAATTCCTTCTTTTTCATTGGAGTCACTACATCTGTAATCTTCTTTGTCAACCTCTCATCAAGTGCTATGCCTTTTTGTAATATTTGATTGCCTAAATATGATAAATTTTGACAATCAAAATTGCTGTTGTCTCTGTTCACTGTTAATCCTGCCTTGTTAAACTTTGTTAATAGTTGTTCAATTTTATGCTTTTATTCTTCCTTGGTTTTTGCTTCTACCCCTATGTCATCCTGATATATAATTACATTACTTATTTTTGCTAATAACACTCCTTGAATCACTTTCTGAAAAATGTGACTGATGGTCTTGAGCCAAATGGTATTTGAGTCCATCTAAGAAAACCTATAGGAGTGTTAATTGTGGCAATTTCTTTGAACTTCTTATCAGTTTGGTTGTATGCAAACTTAAGATCAATTTTGGCAAAGTATTCCATATCTGAGTTCGAATTCTAGTTGAATTCATTACACGCAAATACCCTTGGGAAAGGTATTAATCCGTCTCTTCCCTCCAGTTATGGGTTAAATAACAGGACAGATTGGGTTCTATAGCCTTGGCCGGCAACCAGTCTACCGCAGAAAGCAATGGCAATCTTCTGCCCAGTCAGTCATGTCTCTTTCGAGACATGATCGCCCAAGCGTGTTTCACGTATGGCACTTAACTAACTAATTCCATATTTGCTAGCTCATTGCTGGCAACAGAAATGAATCTGAGCATATTTGGTGATTCACTCCTACTTTGTAATCACCACGTATCCTTAAGTCTTTATCTGATTTTTTTATTTTTTTATTTTTTTTATTGCCAAAATAGGTGGCGCCCAGTTACTTCCACCTTGAGTCACCTTTTCGAGAATTCCCTGTTGAATCATTCTGTTGAATATTGCCACCATGACAGGAAGTATGTGAACTGGAACTTTTCTCGCCATTATACATTTAGGATGATAATTCTCTTTCAACTGAATACTTGCTTTATACCCTTTCAACATTCCTATTCCGCCTTCTTGTGTTTCCATGGAATTTATCAGCTTTGCTGTATTTCCATTTAATACGTCGATCCCAAACAATCCATGATCCTTATGGCATGCTACAATCACAATTGGAATTACTTCAAATTGTGTACCTGTTTCAAAGGTGCCCTGAAAGAAACCCATTGTTTTTATGGCTGATTCATCAAAATGCTTTAATTTTACATAGCTTTTTTTCAGTTTGGGTTGTCCCAACTTAATCCGAAAATTTTTTGGTATTAAAGTTATTTCACTAGTAATATCAACCCACATAATAAATACATGACCATTTATTCTTATATTCTCTCAACCTTTCTTTTGCACGGTTTATGGCAAATATTCCAGCTGCTTTTTTGGAGGAGTTGAACGTTTTCACTGTTTGCATTTTCTCTACTTGCTTCTCATATCTACAGACACTCTGAAAATGATTGCTTCTTTTGCAATTTGAGCATAGTTTTTCTGGCGCCAGACATTTGTATTTATTCCTTTCATGAATTCTTCTACAATACTTGAATTTCATTCTAATCTGGTCATATTCATCCTGTATGTTTCAAGCTCTTCTTTCAATTGATTGAATTTTCTGATTAATTTTAACTGTTGTAAAAATTCTACACTTGTTTCCAAATTTATTCAGCTCCTTTACATGCACTCCATGCTTATTACTTTTGTTTTGTGTTGTATCGTGGAATGAAGAGATACACAGTGAAATGTAGATAAACTATTTTATTACCAGAGTGGTACAACCAAAAGGTATAAACAATATTTAGTCTCTCACCGTAGTAGGTGTTACTTCATGAAGTCTGAGATAATGACAACTCCCATGCTATGTGCACATTGTCTTTTATACATCCAGGTGACCGGATGTTACATGGTACGAGCCATGACACAACATCTTGTAATCTCTCAATCAACCTTAGAAGAATCAATTCGTCTTCCACAGATATTTCTTGTGTTCCCAACTTTTTGAACTCCTAATACTTAGTTCACACTTTAAGCCTATGCAAGTATTGCATCACATATTCCTCTGGCCACTGCCTTGCTTCCAGAAACCTGGTCCTTTCAGCAATAACCAATTTTTTCTTTGGTCTAATGGTTTTCTTAATGACTCTGACAATTTCCTCAAAAGTCTTTTTTTCCAACTTTGGATAAGACATGGGAAAACTTCTCATTAAAGCATTAAATCTCACAATAGCCAAAAACAAATCTGTTATCTGATTTTCTCCTCCTTCCATCCTTGAGTCATTCAAATTTTTAAACTCTTGCCAGTGCCGCAAAAGCTCTCATGCACACTTCAGTGTGCTTTGGATCATCCCATGAACAGAATCCCATTGGCAATGCCATTGTTGAGTCTCGTATATCTCTCTGTATAACTATGATCATGACATATCCCTGCATGTAGCAATAGTCGTCATGTGTGATGCAATGGATTATTACCCGGTTTGTTAGCTATTTACTACTTAAATGGTGCTAGGCTAATTTGCATGGAATACTGCATTTCTAGTTTTGAATTAAGTTGTTTGCCAACCCAGATTAAAGTTGTAGATTTACTGCCTAAATTTCCTGCCTTTGAGCACTTTCTTGCTTTCTTGGTTATTAGTGTAATGCTCAAAACTGTTGAAAGCAAACAAACAGAAACATGAATTTTGAACAATTTAACCACAATTTTGATCTGGATGTGGAACAATTTATTTGAAAGTTAAAAAAATATATTTAAAAAACAGTCAGACTTGGTTGGTTGAATTTAATTAAACTTTGTTGTATAAATTCTTGCTGCCTAATATTTAAGTCTGATATAGATCAATGTTTTTAAAATCATCTTTAAAATATTTGATTGGTTATTGTTGACATATTGTGAAGTGCAGAAAGGTCATTTCTGCACCAAAAACTTGGTTTGGCCATTCACTGCAGCTGATCTTTTACCAGCTGTCTTGGGTCTGAACTTACATTGAAAACCCAAAGAGGATGTGAAGAGAACCTAGACTATTGTTTACTTACTTAAAACAAAACTCAACATTTCTTGAAGGGAATCTTTAGATGAATAGTAACAAAATGTACTGCAAGAAATCTTGTGCAGAATATTAACATCAGAAGCATGGATATATTTTGCTTCTGTTCACTTACTTAAATAGAATTTGTATAGCAAACTCTTGGTGAATCTTTCTCTTGGAACCAGAAAGTGAAGGTCATTTGGATATTTTCAAGAAATTAAATTTTCAACAGCATTTTATTTAATTGGAATATTAAAAATAACATCTTTAGTATGATTTCCATCATTTTTGATTCAAAGATTGATCCCCTTTGGAAAATTCATGTGAACTCAGTGCAATAGCTTTGCATTGCTATCAGTTTTAGCGCATTCATTGTTTATGCATTCAGTCAAGTGTGTTGCATCTGTAATTTTCATTGAGCACACCTTCTCCTTTAGCATATCCTAGAAAAAGAAGTCAGTTTTTTCTTCTTTTGACATAACCATGTTTAATCTGTGGAGGTAAAAAAAGAAATATAGTTAATAAAAGTTTCTATGTGTTCTGACTTTAGGGACACCCTGTATGGACAAAGCAGAGAAGATTGAACTCTGGCTTTGACTGGCAATCAATCTAGGAGAAGGACAACTCCTAATTCAAAACCAAAAGTAGAATCCCTTCTTACTATTGCTGTAGACAAAAAAAAATCAAGGAACTGAACTAAGGCATGGACCCTAACAGAAAATCCTTGCTAATCTGTAGAAGTTTAGTAAGTATATCAGCTATTCTTAGTCAAAACCATGATGTTACTGACATCTGTGGGATAAGACATTGGAGAGTTTCTTCCTTTAGAAATGAGAAAAGCCAAATGGTTATGGATACATAGTGAATTGTTTTGCTTTATATGCGTTTTAAAGCTTGTATCCATTACTGGTTGAAATGCTAAGTAGTTATACATTGAAGCAGTCATGCTACTAGTAGTTGTAGTTTAACATTTTCTTTCTAACAGTATTGATTATGATTCTATGCAACTATTCTGCAACTTATTTGTATATCACCTTGACTGAGGAAGTGTAAAGGTGGTTTAGTAACAGTTATCAATATAGAAAACAGAATTGATAATGTGAATATAACTTCCGGTTGAGCTTATTTGTTTTCATTTTGTATTTGTGTCTTAGTTTATATTAGCAATCCATATCGATGTACGATTCCATTTCCAGATGTTTTGTCCAAAAGGATCTTATCACTGACATGTCGCAATAGTTGATGGTAAAGAGTGATAATTTGGCTAAATTACACTCCAATAACTAATTCCTCCCAACTAGACAAAAGCATACATATATACATAGCTGTGTTTAGTTGGGGTATAATGCATGCACCACTCACCAAGGAGGAGGAGGGCTATGAAAATGTCATCCAGCATGGATCTAAAAAAAAAAACAAAAAAAAACACGTAAATTAATTATTATTATTAACAAAACAAAAACAAACTAGAAACAGTTCACTGGTGTACCAAAAGAATGCTTTATGCCATAGTGAGCAATGGGACTGTGATAAAGGAGCTTACTTCTAAAAACAAAATTGTTCAACAATACATGGCCCTTAAAGTACTCTATGACAGAGCATATAAAAACAAGATATGCAGCTCCTAAAAGAAACAATTATAGAGGCACACTAGAAAAAAGTGCTCGGTGCCATATATTAATAGTAGAGCCTTACTATATTTTTTAAAAAAATTCCTGTGAGCAATGACTGATCAAGACTTTTTTTATCATAAAGTGCATATATATGAATATTTTTCTGGTGTTCATAAAACTGCTTAATCTATTAAGTGTATGTTGATAAATATACATATTATCCTACATTTATAACCTGTCTCTGAGTTTCTTGCACTATGCAATCATCAGGTACATATTATGATTTATATTTATAATATGCACCTGATAATTGTATGGTGGCTCTCTCTACTCTAAGGGATGCAGGTTTGATTCATGCTGAAGAATGCAAATTTTTCTTTAATAAGATTTCTCAAAATTTCATCCTGGTAGGTACGGATGTGTGTTGTGGTGCAGTGGATATCGACTCGGGATGACAAATCAGTGAGCTGAGTTTGAATTCCAGTTGCATTCACTTATGCTCAAATACCCTTGGGAAAGGTATTAATCCATCACTTCCCTCCAGTTATGGATTAAATAATAGGACAATTGGAAATTTGGTTCTATATCTGCAGAAAGCAATGGCAACCTACTGCAGGATAATCTTCTGCCCAGTCATTCATGTCTCTCTCGGGACATAATCACTCAAGCGTGTATCACATATGGCACTTAACTGACTGAGGTGAAAATAAATATATTATTCAATATATAAATGGAGCATCTCCTCAAATACGAGTATCTATTAATAATAATAATATTTAAAGTGATACAAATCTGTCACATTATTAAAAATCCATTCTGATATACTATCCAGTGACAAGTCATTTTTTTCTTATTTGCAGTGACATACCATCCTCCTCACCAGCAGAAAACTTGTGGTCTGCTGGTTTAGACAGCAACCACATGTCTATGTGCCAGGTTGTACTGGGTTATTTGTTACCAATAACAGGCCTCAGTCTGATCTGACCACAACAACAACAACAAAAAAAAGTGTAATTGTCAATCTGGAGTGGA
Organism: Ascarosepion bandense; assembly: GCA_037127315.1. Lineage (NCBI taxonomy): Eukaryota > Metazoa > Mollusca > Cephalopoda > Sepiida > Sepiidae > Ascarosepion > Ascarosepion bandense. Next base: position 1,308,694 of record JBBBDQ010001077.1, read on the forward strand.
GTACTGTCATCATGATGATGACTAAAACACATTTTGCTATGTTTTCTGTTACTTCAATTCTTTATCTAAACTTATTTATAAATGGAACGTTGTGTGTCCGTTATCTATAGATTCCAAAACGGCTGAACCGATTTTCTTGAAAATTTATACAGTTGTACTATAAGCGTCTGCGAGTGTTCTTAGATAGGTTTTGTCTCGAGGTATCCCCGATAAATATCGAAAAAAATAGGGTTATAGAAGGAGTGGTCCAATTTTAATCAAATTTGATACACTCATAGACAAAGGCATAAGAAATGATATTCAGAAGTTTCAAAGTTGCAGTTCTTACAATAGTGCAGAAAATTGATTTTATATATATATATATATATATATATAAAAGGCAAGATGTTTAAGTGTGAGTCTGTTTATCTGTCTGTATGCCGTTTATACAAATCCACAAATTTTATCTGATTCTCACCAAACTTCACACAAATATTCTTTAGGCTGAGTCTGAGCTCCAGGACCATGGATTAATTTTAAAGCTTTCATTAAACCCGAGCAACGCTGGGCTATACTGCTAGTTTACCCATATAGGTACTTACCAGACTCGATGTTGCTTAACTTTGGCAATCAGATGAGAAATTGTTTCAACTTGATATGCTATAAGCTATTAAAAAACATTCACAACCAGATATTAGCAGAGAAAACATTGAAGAAATAATAGGTTTCTTTCTTTTTGTGATTGTAAATTTCAATTATTATTACGTATATAAATGTACATTGTGCTCAATGTCCAATACTTGATGTTATTACTTTTAATGTTTTCTCTTTTACAAAAGACGCTGTGTACAAAATAAGTTAACACAGCTATTGGATACTTTTTATAAAGTTACTTAAGTTTTCATCATTAATAGTATGCTATGATGATCACAAAAGAAAGTGTTAGGTCTTAAAATTTTTCATGGAACTAGATAGATAGATAGCTCATTATTTCTTTGACTGTGGCATTTAACTCTAAACCTGAAGCAAAATTTAGGGTCTAAATTGGCAGAAATACAATGAGATGCAAAATTAGAAGCATCAACCTTTGAACCCAAATCTATTCCAGTTTTCCTATGTTAATTTAAAAAAAAGAATTTTATGCAAGTGCAAATGACAATAGGACAATTGAAGGATTTGAAAGTATAAAACATTTATAACAATTTTCTTATCAAGTGTTATAATAACGCATGGAATTGTTTTATCAAACTTAATCTTAAGCCCTAATAATAAAAAAAAACAAGCAACTCTACACTATAGGCCAAATGTTTGGGGCCATTGTCTGGATTTAATAGTTTCATGTGTTTGGGTTAATTAACTCCTAAACTGTGAAACTATTTAACCCTTTTGTTCATGACATTCAATTTTTTTTTTTTATAGAGGATACCTAAGATTATCATTAGACAGTATATCAGGCAATAGGAGCTAAGATATTAAAGAAACTTTATGGATTGGGTTAATTTCATCATTATTATTATTATTGAATATATGATAAAACTCTTCTAGAAGAGAAGATCCATCTTGTCTGAAGAGAGTTTTGAAAAAGTCACACAAAATTCTATTTTTAGGTAATTCTCCTAAAGACAAATGGTGGCTCTAAACTTTTTGCCTAGAGTGTATGTCCAAGTCATATCCTCATTGAAGGTAATTACCATCATCAAATATCAGTTGGTTGCCATTATCAAATAAAGTGGACCAAAATTGGTGTACAGTCTGCTGCAGTTATTTTCAATTTTTTTCTTTTCTTCTTTCTTTCCTCATGACTCTTTACTGTCTCTTTCTATTAATTTATATAAGGACCTGACAAACTCAGAAGTGTATCATGAGATTTCTGACTAATATTGACATTGTACTGAAGGAGTGTCCCTTAATCACCATTATTATTCAGACACTTCAAACATCCTGGATATTTCTTTTCAGTTATGTATTGATGACATCATAGCTGTCCCTTAAGCTGCTCTTCTTAACATGCTGATGCAGGGCTTTCTTTAAATAGAAACCAAGACCTTTTAGTCAAAGGTCAAAAAGTAACATGATTAGCAAGTTTAAATATTTCTTTCTGTGAAATAATCAACTCTATTGAATTGGTCACTTTGATAAGTGTTTACCTTGAACCAGTAGTGGATAGTGTATTGCTATGATTGAAACAAAAACATATGCTTACACTTAGAATAAGAAAGAGACTATTGAAATTTTTAGGATATATATTTGAGTAAATAGGACTTAGAAAATTTGACACTCACAAGACATGTTGAAGGCAAGACTGATAGAAGGGAAACTACAAATAACCTATGTAACAAACTTGTGTAAATGGATGGCAGAAAGGGATTGAGTGAATGGTGAAAAGACAAAACTTACTAAGAGTTAAAATGGACTATGATCAACCTACATAACAAACTTGTGTAAATGGCAGAATGAAGGTAAGAGGGATAGTGAAAAAACAAAATTTATTATCATCGCCCAGGTCCTGAAGGGGCATGGAGCATAGAAGAAAAAGGGAGAGTATCTGATATTATTTCTTAGTTTCAGTTTATATTGAACATTTTTAACCGGACACTATGACTGGACATGGTATGATGTCATCTGGGATAGGAGTTTTGTTTTTTCAAGAATGACTTTGGCACAAAAATAATAACTTGAAATCATAGAAAAAAATTCAAATATTAATCTATGCAAAAGTTTCCAGTGTCCCATTATTTTTAAACTTGACTGGTTACACAATAAAAAATCATTTTATTTCAAAGAAAAAATGTTGGAAAACTTTCTCATACATAATATTGCAATTTATTTACAAAACATAAAATCCAAACCACAGTTCTTTACTCCACCATGCCTCGAGTTCATTATGTGTATCTTGGCATAGTTTAATGGTTAGCAAGTGTGTCTCACTAAAACCTGTTACAATTGAGTAGTGAGTTCGATCCTCACTGAGTGCCTCATACTTTCAGCTTTGCGCCACATCTTAAGCTGCGCTTGGAAAATCCCCATGCCTCGAGTTCATTATGTGTATCTTGGCATGGTTTAATGGTTAGCAAGTGTGTCTCACTAAAACCTGTTACAATTGAGTAGTGAGTTCGATCCTCACTGAGTGCCTCATACTTTCAGCTTTGCGCCACATCTTAAGCTGCGCTTGGAAAATCCCCATGCCTCGAGTTCATTATGTGTATCTTGGCATGGTTTAATGGTTAGCAAGTGTGTCTCACTAAAACCTGTTACAATTGAGTAGTGAGCTCGATCCTCACTGAGTGCCTCATACTTTCAGCTTTGCGCCACATCTTAAGCTGCGCTTGGAAAATCCCCATGCCTCGAGTTCATTATGTGTATCTTGGCATGGTTTAATGGTTAGCAAGTGTGTCTCACTAAAACCTGTTACAATTGAGTAGTGAGTTCGATCCTCACTGAGTGCCTCATACTTTCAGCTTTGTGCCACATCTTAAGCTGCACTTGGAAAATCCCCATGCCTTGAGTTCATTATATTCACTTACATGCTAATACCCTTGGGAAAGGCATGAAGCCATCTTTTCTTCCTCCAGCTTTAGGTAAATAGGACAGATTGGGTTCTATAGCCTTGGGTGGCAACTAGTCTAGGAGAAGGAAAACTCTGAATTCAAACCAGTCTAGAAAGGATTGGGTTCCATCAGGCTATCTTGTTCAAATGTTACCACTTCTAATACAACTGCAGTACATGTGGCACCTCTATGACTGATGTGGCACCTCTATGACTGATGTGGCACCTCTATGACTGATGAATTATGATAAAATATGCACTCTTTACATATAGGTTTATTTACTAAACTTTACATAGTCTGGTGTAAGGCCACAAGTTACTTATAGTACATGACTGGTCATGTTTGATGCTGCTTAACTTTAATGATCAGATGAGATCCGATGCCTTCAATATAACAACTGTCAGTAATCTTACTAACATCTTTTTTCATTTGTTTATTTATTAAATTTATCAGGTTGTTGTAATATATATATTCCAACAGAAAATCAGTACAGTATTATTTTCATGTTCCTTTTGTAAAGATATAGATATATTTAAAATTTATTTTGAAATTTTCCCCTGAAAAATTTTACCATTTTATTTTTCTCTACTTACATTTCATTTAATAAAAACAAAACTGTATATTTGAATTGAAATTTTTTTCTTTTTTTTTTTGTAAAAGAAATGATATTAACTTTTACTTACCCCTTACTCTTTTCACTTTCACAACAACCACCCATGACTCAAGTGACCCTTGGGCCTTGTATAAGGTGAATATTTGTCTAGAGTAAACATTAGTATGAGGATTTTTCATCATACTTTACCTTATACAAATCTAACATGTCTAATTTCTGTAAACATCTGTTAATGTTTGGCTCACCAGTATCTGATCCCTATGGCTTAGTTTTTTTTTTTTTTTAATCATTTCACCTCAAGCAATACAGAAATACCAGTTTCGCAGGGGGCTGCAGTGAGAGAATAAAAAGGTAAACAGGATGTCGAAGATAAGAGATGGATGGGAATCAAGATAAAAGATGGCAATTGACATTGTATTTAAACTTTCGGAGATTATAGCTATCATATAAAATACTAGTCATTTTTATCTAGTTATTAAGTAAATTCCTTTTTATTTGTGCGCAATATTAAAAGGATATACAAAGTTCTGAAAAAATTTTCAAGTGTCAAGTTTATATAACCTTACACATGACAAAATGGGACTGACAGAAATAGGAAGCAAAAGATCTCAAAGATATTCAAAGGACAATTGCCGAGACACAAGTGAATAAATTAACCAAGTTTGAAATTGAAGTCTCAAAGAAAAAAATGTTACTAGAGTTCTGCAGGAATGTGACTGCAAGTTCACAAGCTACAGAAAAATTCTACTTTTTTTTTTTTTTTTAATGCCACGAAGATACAAGGTGTTACTGGGATTGAAAGCAAAAGAAAAAAAATTATTGTGAAGAAGGGACAATAAAAGAACACAATTAAGTAAGACGGAAAATGATGATTGACATTGCATTTAAATTTTTGAAGATTGTAAGTAGCAGGGAAGCAAGAAATCAGATGTTCCACAGGTGAGAAGTGCAAGAAAAGAAATTATTAGAATAGAACTCACGGTTACATCTAGCTATTTCAGTGGTAAAATGATGAGACCTATCAGCCAATCTAGTTTGGAGCAAGAAAGGAGTTGAATGACCCAAAGAACACCATTCCTATAGTGAAACATAGTGGCAGGAGTATAAGGATGCTTCAGTGTGTCCAGAAAGGAAATCTTCTGAAGATGGTAAGAATCATGAAAAAATAAAAATATGAAAAGATATTGAAAGAAATCCTAAAGCATTTGGCAACAAAACTTAGTTTGGGCCTTTATTTTATCTTCTAACATGACAATGACCCAAAACTTACATTGCTTGTGGGGAAGAACTGTCACTAGAAAGTCTGGAGTTAAACCTTATAAAAAAAATCATGAGATGAACTGAAGATCAGAATCTATACAAGAAGTATGGGGGTTCTTGAAAGACTTGTCATAGAAGAATGGACTAAGATTCCTCAGGATATTTGCATAAAAGTTCTTGAAAACTATACCAAACAATTGCAAATGGTTATTCAGCAAAAAGAATGCACAATTATAAGAAGGTGGGGATAGTTTAATAATCTTGACCATGTTTGTTTGTTTTTTTTTTTTTAGTGTTGTTATTTAATTTAGTTTGTGTGTGTATGTGTGTGTGGTGAAAAGACAAATGCAAGCATAACTTATCTGAAGCTTTATTTGACTTAAATTGGAGTGTTTCCGAACTGGACTTCTTTAAAACAGAATAGGTATCAGTCAGTTAAGTGCCATACGTGATACACGCTTGGGTGATCATGTCTCGAAAGAGCCATAACTGACTGGGCAGAAGATTATCCCGCAGTAGGTTGCCATTGCTTTCTGCGGTAGACTGGCTGCCGACCAAGGCTATAGAACCCAATCTGTCCTATTATTTAACCCATAACTGGAGGGAAGAGACGGATTAATACCTTTCCCAAGGGTATTTGTGCGTAAGTGAATGCAAGAAATTCAACTGGAATTCGAACTCGGCTCCCCGATTTCTCGTTCCGAGTCGATATCCACTGCGCCACAACACACATAAGGAGCAATAATCCATACCACATGCACCCTCGCTGGTTATTTGTAGAGGGAAAAGTCATTACACCCACCCGGTTTCCTGGGGGTTCTTTGAGGATTGTTGCAGTCAACAGCCACCTCTGATATTGACTCATTTGAGCTTGTTGTCTTGGGTTTGTCTTGTTTTTTCTTCTTCTATGTGCCCTGTCCCTTCAGGACGTAGGCAGTCATTGTTCTCCACGTCTCCCTATCTCTTGTGGCTCTTAGTATGTTTGCTCTTGTTACACCTCGCAATCCCCGTTTCGTCATCCACCTGATCAGGCCCTGCAAATATGTTATCCACTGCCTTCCTCTGACTCTTTTTCCTTCTATCTGGCCAGTCAGTGTCAGGTTCTCCAGGCTTTCCTTCCTTATTGCGTGTCCCAGGAACTTCAGTTGTCTCTTCCTGATGCTCAGTATTAATTTCCTTTTTGTTGCCATTATTTCCAACACCTCATCGTTGCTTGCATGCTCAGTCCACGATATCTGCAGCATCCTTCTGTAGAACCACATTTCTGCTGGTTCAAGTTTTGTCCTCATTTTCAATATTGTCCAGCATTCACTGCTGTATTGAAGAACTGACATCACATAGCAATCCCGCACTCTTTTCTTTGTTTCTAGTGAAATTTTCCTGTGTGTTAGTACTTTACTCAGCTTCTGGAACGTGTCCTTTGCCATACCAATTTGCCTTCGGATCTCTGTGTCGCACTTTCCATCTCCTGTTAGAACACTACCTCGGTATTTAAATTTTTGTACTTGCTTGATTCTGGTATCCCCCACCTGTATTTGTTTATCCATCTTTAAAATATAAACCTTTAACTTGAAGTTTTTATGTCTTTGATTTGTAAGCTTCTGTGTCTGAATTTTAAATAGTGGTGTTCGTTTCAGAGTGGACTTTTTTTTTTTTTTTTGAGGTGCTAATTCCTCATCAGAATTAAAATCATGTTGGTCCATTTGTTCTGGTAGCAATTCTTTCTGTGTCTGATTTCTCTGGAGTTTTACTCCTGCAGGGGCCAAATCTTTCAATGACAGAATGTGCAAAGTAAAATATTACAAACTTAAACTAGTATATTTCTAAAAAAAAAAAATGTTGTGAAAAAAAAATTAAAAATTACTAGCTCTTTTAGACAGCACTTGAAAAATAATTTGAAAACAAACTTTCACAAAGGAACAAATAATTTTGTCCTCAGCTGTAATAGATCTGTATAATTTCTTTTCCTCTATACTGACCTTGTACTATCTCCCTACTTGAGTAGTGTCTCTTCTTACGGATGTTTTCATGAACACAGCTGTGGCAGATCCTTATGAGTCTCTCTGTATATAATTTAATCCACAGGACCTGCTCTGACCTATAATCAATAGCAAACACTGATAGACAAAGAAGAGTTATTTTCAACTATTTTCTTATACAGAAACTTGTATTTACTTAAATGGCTGTTAATTTACACTCAACTAAGACCAACATTGTATAAAACAAAGTCTTCTATTTATCCCTATGCTTAAATATAGGTAAGTTTTTTTAAAATTTTATTTAGATTTTGTTTCTTTTTATTTATAGCAAGGCAGGAAGTTAAATTTGAATATGCTTTCTTTTTACTTTGTTCAGTCAAATTTATTTTTTACTGTATATTATCTTTTTCTTTCTTAGTAACACTGTTATTCCCAAAAATATAATAATTACTAAAGTTAATAACATATAAACTGATTTTGTTATTTTTATATTTTTTTAATTATTGATAATTTTTCCTGCAGTTAATGGTGTGTTTATAGCCCAAAATGAAGTTTTCAGAAATATAACAGAAACAGAAATGAAAAAATCCTTATTTAGAGAATTTAGAAAAAGAAATTATGAATTTGTGCCATTTGTTGTATTTATCAACTTATATAATTTTTATTTTCCTTCTTAAGTGAGGATTCTTCATTGATCAGTAGGGTTAACTGTTATCTTCCTCATGTGTACTCTGAAAAAGGTCAGTGTAGTATCTGTATGCTGTGCTGAAAAGTTTTTGACCCAACCAAGAAGCGTTGAAGTTGGTCAGCATTTAGGAAGTTGGTTAAGCTGAGAACTTTACATTACTGGAGATATATATAAAGAAAATCTGTGGTAAAAGTTTGTGTGATGCATTTTGTTCTTTAGGACGTCATCAGATTAAAGTGATGTTTATATTAATGCAACTGCACATGCACACAAAAGAGAATTACATTTAAAATGCATCACATAATAACGTCATAAATTTCTTTAAAACTGTTCTTTATATATCAAAATTTATATATTATTTTCCTAGATAATATATTTATCCTATATCAATAGCACAACACAGTTTCTTGCACTATGCAATCGTCAGATATTTATTATTATTATGAACTGAGTTATATATATAGGTTTCATTAAAAAATAACAGACAAGGTATTACCGTTAAATTTTTTTATATAATTTTTCATGTGTTCAAATGATATTTTTCTTTTAGCTGACAATAAGAACAAAATTAAAACTACTTTTGAAAAAATTCTGTTCTCAACTTCACATATAAGCTTAACCAAAAAACAACCCACAATTCTTGGATGTTTTTGTGGAGTCTAGTCATAATACTTTTACTACTTCAGTATATAAAAATACCCACTAGCAAAAATTTCTGCCACCTTAATTCTATTAGTCAATGTCCTCTTAGATACAAAATTGGTATTAAAATTTTTCTCATAAGAGTGTATGAGAATTCATTTTCTTGACTGCTTTTCTTCAAAGAACTCTACAATTTGAAGCAAATGCTTGTTAACTATGACATTCCAAGTTTTTTACTTGACTTCTATATCAGAATTTTTCTTTGTAGCATAACAAATGGCAACTACAAACACATAAACAAAAACATTAATATTTTCTTAAAAAACCAAATGCACAATTACATTTGCTACACCACCAGAGAATTGATGAGAGTATTGACATTGCACCTTTCTTATAACAGCTCCATTTAATCTCATTTAAACACATCGAGATCTACCAGGACCTATCTATGACATACTTGTTGACAATATATACATAATAGCATCATCCACATGCAAAAGAATATTAAAAAAAAATGGAGGCATTACTAACAAAAAAGAGAACTACACTTAATGATATCAATTATGAACACTGTATCAATATCCTTACCATGTTCAGAATTGATATACACATGACTCTATGTACATAAACTTTATACATATTTATTTACAAGTCAAACAAAATTCATTATTGATAATGGCTAAAAGTATAGCCAAAAGTGCTTGAAAATACAAAACCTTTGGACAATTTTTATATAATTTGAGTTTTAAAAAGAAAACAAAAAATCAGAAAAACACTTTTTTTTTTTTTTTTTTTTTTTTTTAATCATATCACCTCGAGCAAGGCGGTAACGCCACTGATGTGCAGGGGGCTACGTAAGAGTGAAGAGATTGGAAAAGAGAAAACTGGAAACTGCATCCTAAACAGGAAACAAGGGATGAGCCTCTTCACCTGTTCAATAGATGTGGATGGAGTGTGAACTGGGCGATAGTTTAGTCTATCTACTCCAATTGAAAAAAAAAAAACAAAGTGAGAAGATTAGAAAAGAGAAAACCGGAAACCACATCCTAAACAGGAAACAAGGGATGAGCCTCTTCACCTGTTCAATAGATGTGGGTGGAGTGTGAACCGGGCTACGTCAATATAAACATTTTTTCACCACTACATGAGTTGTCATGTTTCGGTACCTCATCAGGTGATATATATGTAACTGTGAAAAATGCTTTTATTATAAATTCTAATAATAAAAATATGACTATATCCCGTGGCCCAGGGGTAGAGTTGCCGACTGACGCCAAATCGGTCGGGTTTCGAGCCTGGGTTGTGTAGCAATCGGAGTCTAACCGTACTGATGAGCTGTGATACAGCAAAACAGATCTGTCTGTGGATGACAATAATATATATATATATATATATATAAGTGTGTGTTAATTAACAATTTTCTTATTCCTTGTCATTCTAACCATACTTTGTACACCATTATTTGTCTTGGTCAGTATTCATCTATACCTCTTTTGGTGCCTTTCAATTAGCCAGATGACTAATTCTCCCTGCTCTTTTGACATCAGAAATATATCAGCAAAAAAGTTTAGACAGCTACAAGTGTTCTATGTATGTTTTTTTTAACTTATTTGAATTATTTAGATCTTCTTCTTTTATGTGCCATGTCCTTTCAGGACGTAGGTGATCATGGCTTTCCACATCTCCCTATCCCTGGTGGCTCTTAGCACGCTTTCTCCTGTTGCACCATGAAACCCTCATTCTGTCATCCACCTGATCAGGCCCTTTAAATATGTTATCAGCTGCTTTCCCCTGTCTCTTTTCCCCTTTATCTGGCCTGTTAGTAACAGGTTCTCTAAGCTCTCCTTCCTCATTGCATGTTCCAGGAACTTTAGTTGTCTCTTTCTGATGCTCAGTATTAATTTCCTTTTCATCTCCATCCTTTCCAAAACCTCATTATTGCTCACATGCTTGGTCAATGATATCCGCAGCATCCTTCTGTAGAACCACATTTCAGCTGCTTTAAGTTTTTCCTTCATCTTCGAAGATATTGTCCAACATTCACTGCCATATTGAAGGACTGACATCATAGCAATCCAGTACTCTCTTCTTTGTTTCTAGTGAAATTGTCCTGTTTCTTAATACTTTACTCAACTTCTGGAATGCTTCTTTCGCCATGCCAATTCACCTTCAGATCTCAGTGTCACACTTGCCGTCTTCTGTTAGAGGTATTTAAATTTCTGTACCTGCTTGATTTTAGAGTCCCTCACCTGTAATTGGCATTTTGGGCTACCCTTTTTGCTGATGACCATGTATTGGGTTTTCTTGCAGTTTATTTGTAGTCCTTTCTTGTCACTCTCTTCAGCTACCTACTGTAGGAGGTCTTGTAGTTTTCTTTCTGTGTCTGCTATCATCAATGTATCATCTGCGTACCTTATATTGTTTAAACTGTGGCTTCTGATAACGAATCTTGGCATAACTTCTAGGGTTCTCAGAATAGTCTTGCTGTATAAGTTGAATAGATCCATGAAAAGATACTTACATTTTGGCTATTGTATTTCAGGGCTTTCCTAACGTTTTCATCACATTTCATAATGTTTTAACAGGTTCCTTTATCATGTCCTTTTAGTGATTAGTTTGCTTATTCTAGATTAAGTTAATGGTGTGTTTATTTTTGTTTGCATTAGAAGGGGGTCTGATGTTATCTTTTTCTAAATTTCATTAACGCTAATTTGATTTGTTTATTGATGACTTGATTTGGAATGTTGTTGTTGATTCGGGTTTGCTTAATGTTGCTTAGTTACTTGTACAATAATTTGTCCAGAAAAGAGATTACTTTTGCATGGTAAATCATGCACCAGATGCATCCTAATTACAAACAGGAGGAAATAGCAATTAAAAGCATAATTCACTAATACATATCACTCAACGATCCTAACAAACACCTACGATTTATCATCAACTATAAAATGTTTAAGACATCTAATTAAATTATTACCAATAACACCAGGCTTCAGAAATTCTCCCAATATAGAAATAATATTGTTTATGAATTATCATACAATCTCCCAGGGGGCATCTTCAACATTAATAATAAAAAAATAGCATTAAATTGAGAACACATGCACCACTCTCTCTCACAGATTGACTTGTCACCTGTCAAAAACTCAGGGCAATTTATATACACTCAGACTAGATTGATCAAAATACAACAATCAGCATCAGATAAATATTAGTGAATAATACCAAAATACTCTATCTATAGCACCCAATGCAAGGAAAAATCTTAAATCCTAGAGGCTATTATTATTCAAAATAAACCACCCACATTAAATTAAATATCATTCACCACAGGAGATGGTATCTTCAAGTGCATATGATATAATAAATGTGTGCATATATTAGTATAAGAAAAATTACAAAAAAATAAATAAATTGCTTTCTTTTTGTGCAGCCTCCTTGTTTCCAATAACTGTTAAACATGGTGTCACATCAGACTATCTCATACTTCCTAAAAAATGCTAGAATGTAAGGAAAGGAATTCTAAGTATCACGCAGACCCCACATTGGTTCTTGATAATTACTGCGATGATTGAAAGTACTTGAACAAAACGATAACAAAAGATAAGCTTCAGTTTATCCACAACTTCGAGCTCAATACTCAATATCTTATTCAAAGATTGGAAAAGGATAATAAAATATTAAACAAACCTTGTCAGTTCTTTTTAATAAAACTGGTATGGTATACATACATAATAACCACTACCTTGATATCAAATATGGTTAGTTGTACCATTGAATAGATATGATACTTTAAACTGAAAAAAAGTTTAAAACCACTGACATAACATTTTTTTTTAATTTAATTTGTTTTTTTATAATCATGTCACCCCCAAGCAAGGCTTTAAAATGTTATGTCAGTGGTTTTAAACTTTTTTTCAGTTTAAAGTATCATATCTATTCAATGGTACAACTAACCATATTTGATATCAAGGTAGTGGTTATTATGTATGTATACCATACCAGTTTTATTAAAAAGAACTGACAAGGTTTGTTTAATATTTTATTATCTTTTTCCAATCTACTGCCACTGTTGAGCAGGGGGTTACATAGGAGTTAAGTTATGAGAAAGAGTGACAGATTACAGAGGGTGTCAGGAAGAGGGTAGGAGAAGGATGAGAATACTGATGAGTGAAGTGGACATAGAAAAGAGCATGGGGGAGAGAGAGGGAAAGAGAGAGAATGCAAGTTAGTGAGATAGGAGATAAGTATTAACTTTACATTTAAATTCTTGGAGATTGTAGCTGTCGGGAAAGGAAGTAAATGGAAGTGAATTCCACAGACGGGAAGTGCAAGAGAAGAAGCTGCTAGAGTAGAATTTGCATTTACAATTTATTGGTTTCACAGTAAAAGGGTGGGACCTAGTTGCTAATCTTGTGGCTTGAGCAAATTAATGTATGGAGGGGTACCAGTGAGCTAAATTCATTGGAGCAGAAGCCATGAAAGTATTTGTAGAAGAGACACAGGGAAGCCACATTGCGCCAGTGAGAAAGTGACTGTATCCGAGCTGCCAAGTCAGGATCAATCACATTACAGATTCTCTGTTGGATTTTGTCAAGGATCCCTAGGTGGATAGCTGGAGCACCCAATCAGATATGGCAGCAGTATTCAATGCACGGGCAGATGGTAGATTTGCAGGATTGTTTCAGACAGGAAAAACTTCCTGGCTATTCAGAGATAACCAACCTTCTTATCAGCAGATTTAGCTGTGGATTCATGAGACACAAACCTATTGTTGTGATTAGGTATATTTTTTGTGAATGTTTGTGTCTTTTCGGTCCACTAAATGACTTGCATGCTTTCTCACAAATGTGACATAAATTGTTAGTATTTCATTTTGTTTTGTAGTTGGTCAGTACTCTGGTATGATGACTTCACATATGACTCAATTTTCTTGCTTAACTCCAGTAAGACTTTCCACAAACATCACAAGTCATACTTGTCACCGACATAGTCTGGAAGTTCCATGTCATGACTTTCAGATACTTCATTTTAGTTATTCATTTGCTATCTAAGAATTTTCAAAAACTAACTTTCCATCATGAACCTTCTGGCAGGTGGTACAATTATTTGTGTGAGGCTCTCAGTCATGTCTAATGATGTTTGTAAGATTCACTGATACTTTCAGGCCATTTTTATAATGCTTCTTTGGCTTATGGATTGGTTCCTATTCACTACTTGTCTTTCTATACAAAAGCTGCTTAAGAATCTCAATGTCACTCACATGGGCAACATGACTGTTCCAATGGAAATTATATTTGAGAACTATTGCATCTATACTGTTACATGGACTTCACTTAAACACTTTTACATTGCTGATATGCCTTTGCCAGCTGATTCCAAGTATTTGACTCGGACATCATTGATGAAAGCCCTCAAACTGCTTTAAGTGATATCATTAGACAACCCATTTTTAAAATGCATAAATTAGTAATGTCAAAACACCTTGATCTTAGTCACTTTCAGAATTCCATGTTGTTTCTGTGATAGTCAATCTAATTTACTGTATACATCACTGGCCCTTTGGATTCTCCTTGCACATTCACTGTTTGGTGTCTGTTATGGATATAGATCACCACACACACACACACACACACACACCTATACAAACATATATTAAGATTGGTCTTTGCGTGGTAACAAGGAGATGGTCACGTGGGAGCCTAAAGTCAGTTTTGGGATAGCAGGTCAAAGTTGGTTGCCCCAAATACCTTTAGTAACAAATGTCTAGACAGGAAATAGACAGAGACTAGACATGAGGTCATGAATCAGCAGGAGTTAAAGTCCACACCAAAAGACAAGTCACGTGGAAAGCAGAGATTGAAAGTCAGTTGCAGATCAGATGTTGAATGAACAAGTTACGATTGCTGAGCACTGATAACTTATGAATGAAAAGGAAAAGGCATTTGAGATTATGGCATAATTTGACAAATTCATCTTAAGCAATTCCAGATAAGAAATATAAGCATATAAATTCCTATTTGTTAAAACAAGAAGACAACGAAACCGAATTGTTTATCAAGAAAGAAAGATAGCAATGGAGAGAAGATAAGAGAAGAAACTATAGTTATTTGTATGCTGATTCATATTTGTTGAAACAAGAAAAAGAAGATAAAACCAAATTATTTATCAAGAAAGAAAGAAAGATAGCGACACAGAGAAGATAACATGTGGATGAAGAAATAGTGAAGAGAAGAAACCACAGGATTATTTGTGTGCTGAAAATATGACGCTTGTTTGAAGAAAGAAATAAAGACTGCGGATATTGCCAAAATACTTGTATGCTGAAAATACAACAGTCGACTGAAAGAAAAGTAAAGAAAGTCGCAGCTACATACATTTCAAGCGAACTGTGATTGAGTTCGAAGTTGTATAAAGAAAGAGAAAGAAAGAAAAGACAGTAAAACAAAAGAAAAGAAACTGATATAAAGATAAGTTATTATATTCTTAGGCCTGTGTTAGAAAATACATACACTTTCATGAATATTGTGTTACCACAAACACCATACCATATGTGCCAATAATCTTAAATGATTCTCCCCATTTTTATTTTGTGTTAATCTCTTGCATTCGTATCTGCCTGTATTCATTTATATTTAATATTTATCATAAATTGTTATTTCGACTAAGTTGGGTATCCGAACATAAATTTTGAGTTTCAGGTCATGGGACATTCTTATTCATACTTATATATATTTTTTTTTTTAATATTTTGTTACTTATTAGAATCTTATATCAAAAATCATTTCTCCTTGTCATTCATCCTTGAATTGTTGGTCAGCGCATGTGTTGATACTGAAGCAGACCTGGGAAGATTACAGCTTGATTATATCAATCGAACAGTGATCTCATTTTCTTATCTTTGTTTATCATTGTCCATTTGTCATGATCGAGGAGAGATAACTCGTATCTGTTTGTAGATGTGGAAATGTATATATCCCCGAATCGACATGTAATCATCTTAATGGTTATCATTGAAGCAGGTATATGACGGTGTCCATATTTTCCATCAGTCAGTCAGTCAGTTAAGTGCCATATATGATATACGCTTGGGTGATCATGTCTCTGAAGAGACATGACTGACTGGGAAGAAGATTTTTCCCACACTAGGCTGCTATTACTTTCTGTGGTAGACCAAGGCTATAGAACCCAACCTGTCCTGTCCAGCGATGGATTAATACCTTTCCCAAGGATATTAGTGCATAACTGAGTACAATGAATTCAACTGGAATTTGAACTTGGCTCTCCAAATTTTCAATTAGAGCTGATATCCCCTGCACCATAAAACCACATCCTGAATGCTATTAAGATAAAGTCATCAACCATACCTAGACATTGATTCCATGCAAAAATATTTACAAAGGTCTGTTAGAAATGCTATTGAGGAACTTCTCATCCACTGTAATGGGGTGATTCAATAGCTTATCAAAATCTCTTCACCACCTTTTTAAGATACTGTCAGGGTCACAAATAAAATTCTTCCAATCTTTTGCATGAAGAGGGTTCATTAAAGAGGACAGTGGGTCATAAACATCATGCAAAAAAGTTGTAAAAGAACTTTGAATCGTTGATACTGGATGCTGTCTATATTTGTTCAGCTTTATCATCTCTATCCTTCATGCGACAAATTCTTTGTTTAACTTTGTTCTTTGCGTCCCTGATGTCACTGTCACCTTTTGTCTTTTATCATGTGACAGGTTGTCTCAAAGCAGACATGAGAGCCTTTCATTTCTCTTGTAAAGTATCTTCAATCCCTGCTTCATTGTCATCAAACCAATCTTTGTGTTTACTCTCTATGAAACCCAAAACCTCACTGCCTATGCCATAGACATATTCTTTAATAAAAGTTGGCCATGTGTTTTTGCAATCAGCCTTGTCCAAATGATGCTTAAGCTTGCTACACACATGCTTATCTCTCAAAATAGAAAGCCTTAAACTTCCAGGGAATTGTTACATTTGAAGACTGAACTGTTAGCTTAATAACAAAATTCAGCCTAGCACATGCTAATCAATGATCAGTCCAACACACTCTCCTACTGCATATGCAAATTGCTAAATAAAAACACAGTATCAAGTGAGCAAGCATTCAGATTTTCATCTTATGTCAGTTGGCAACAGAAAATAATGATTTTAAGATACTGAATGATATTACAAGCTATTTTCAGTTCATTCAAATATGAACAAACCAGACACTAAGCTGTCAAAGTTTAGGATTAAATTCAGGTTAAGTTTACTGTCTATCATTTTTAGCCTTGATGTAATTTGACATCCAATCAGAGGCAACCCTACTGTGCATGCATGACCTCTCTCCCAGTTGGCATTAAGACATCATTGATTGATCTTGTGTAATGACCATCACGTTCATTATGATGAGTTGATTAATGATTAGATATAATTAAGTTTTGCTTGAAACTCAAACCTTCACTTTTCAAAGGATTAAGAAAATTATTGAGGATGATTCAAGAAGTGAAGTTGAGATAAAAAATTTCAGCACCAGTACCTCAAACTAAATGTGTGTTGTGGTGCAGTGGATAATGACTCGGAACAAGAATTCGAAGTTTGAATTCCACCTGAATTCATTGCATTCACTTACACACACACAAATACTCTAAAGGAAGGCATTAATCCATTGCTTCTCCCTCCAGCTATGGATTAAACAGCAGGATAGATTGGGTTCTATAGCTTTGGTTAGCACCAGTCTACCACAGAAAGTAATAGCAACCTACTACTGAAAAATCTTCTGCCCAGTCAGTCATTTCTCTTTTGAGACATGACTGCCCAAATGTATATCGCATATGGCGCTTAACTGACAGACCTCAAATTTTGCTGGGGATCCATTGAGAGTGATCAGTATTCAAAGTTTTCAACAAATAAAAGATCTTTTTCTTTTCTTAAGGGGCTTCTTGGTTATAATTTTTATAAAAAATTCAACATATCTAATGTAATTCTTAGAAATAATTCAACACCTCAAAAACCCATCTTATCTAAACTTTGTGTGTGTGTACATCCGTTACCCTTAGACTCCAAAACAGCTGAACCAATTTTCTTGAAAATTTACACAGTTGTACTATAAGCGTCTGCGAGTGTTCTTAGCTAGGTTTTATATCTAGGTACCCTCGATAAATATCGAAAATCAATAATAAAAAAAGTCGGGTAGTAGAAGGAGTGGTCCGATTTTAATCAAATTTGATACACTCATAGACAAAGACATAAGAAACGATATTCAGAAGTTTCAAGGTTGCAGTTCTTACAATAGTGCAGAAAATCGATTTTTTATATATATATATATATATATATATATATATAATGCAAGATGTTTGTGTGTGTTTGTTTATCTGTCTGTATTTCCCTTATACAAATCCACAATTTTTATATGATTCTCACCAAACTTCAAAATTTGACTTACCTCCATTCATTTTTCTTTCAGTCTATGGTTTTGCTTTAACTGGAAACAACTATTGCTTTTTAGTCTTTCGTGCCAATGTTCAAAGAGTCTAAGCTCCAGGACCATGGATTTTTAAACTTTCATTACACCCGAGCAACGCCGGGCTATACTGCTAGTGTAAAAATAATGTTGTGTATGAATTCTTGTATCTTTTTGGAGATTGTATCTCCAACACTAATAATGAATAAAAGCATTAAATTCTTAAAGTTTACTATTTTTAATTGTGAAGTTGAAAAAAAATATAAGTAAATAGTTGGGCAGTCAGATCATATTCCAGAAGTTCTGAGAATATTTCCAGAGAGAAATTAATTAATTTCAAAGAAGTACAAAAATTCCTTACAAGTAGAATCTTTGGATTTCTATGCACTTGTAGTGCTCCAGCCACTTCATCAAAGCCCCATGGAAGTCATTCAAAGTGAAGGTGTCCAGGACCATTGTAACCAGCTCCTTAATCTTCTCAATCTCTTCAAAATGACTGTGCCTGATACTATTCAGCTTGAGGAACATTGAAAAGTCATAGGCAGGAAAGTATAGATCAGTGATTCCCAATTTAGGGGAAATTTCCAGCTACCAGTGGGGAAATAATTCCACTACCTACTAAATAAAAAAAAATCACAGATAGATTTTCTCATATCAGAGAGACAGACAGGCAAAAACCCCGACTGGAGGTGGAATGTGACATATGTTGCACGCTTGCCAAAACTAACCCTGATATTGATACACTGGTGCACATGAAGCAGCATCACCCTTCACACTAATTTAATTCTAAAGTAGAAGAGCAAACAAAAGTCCTTTTATTTGTTACTAACTGCTCTCTATCCACTTTACTCTGTAACTAAGTTTATCAGTATATTTGTACATTTTAAAAATAAATTAGTAAATAGTCTCAGTATGTTTTAACTGTTCTTTCTCTCATAGACATGAAAGGGGAAATCTGGATGGTTGAATTGGGTGTAGGGGGGAAATGGCAGAAAAAGTTTGGGAACCACTAGTATAGACTGTAGGAAGGACGAGGGACAATTTTGATGCCCATCTCTGTCAACATCAAACTTTATTGTATAGTGAGCGTCCACATTGTCTTATGTCCCAATTGCATTTTGAAAACTAGTCAGTTGTAACAAGCAGTGTTTAGTAGGGTGTGTTCAAAGAGCAGTTACAGCCATCTCGTTCAAACTGGAATAGCAAAAATTAGCAGGTCAGCTTAGAAAATGTGTAGTAATAATATACTAAAATTACAATAATCCAGGACAGTTATGACTACTTCTCCTCACCCAAAAAATTCACAAAACTTCTGGAATGACACGTGTGTGTGTGTGTATATTCATACACACACACATACATACACACAGGTTGTGATGAGTAAAAATTTAAATTGTTGCTGTTTTATATTTTTAATTTCATGTATAAGCATTGTTTTTTATTTTTGTTGACTGCACAGTACAGTAGGATCAGTTGGTTACCATCTGTGAGAAAAAGAGCAACACGACACAATTCACTCTGTCAGAAATTTGGAAATGGCATTCTGTACTGATGTGCATTGTGGTGCAGTGGATATCGGCTCGGAATGAGAAATCGGGGAGCTAAGTTTGAATTCCAGTTGAATTCACTTACGCACAAATACCCTTGGGAAAGGTATTAATCCCTCTCTTCCTTCCAGTTATGAGTTAAATAACAGGACAGATTGGGTTCTATAGCCTTGGCTGGCAACCAGTCTACCGCAGAAAGCAATGGCAACCTACTGCGGGATAATCTTCTGCCCAGTCAGTCATGTCTCTTTCAAGACATGATTGCCCAAGCGTGTATCACATATGGCACTTAACTGACTGACTGACTACTTGGCATTTGTGCCAGAAGCTCCAATGTAAACATTTCAGAGTGTTTGTCAATCTGAGGACAGTGCAGAGGATTCATAAAGAGTTGGATGATATATCCAGTCATCATCATGGTGTTTGGAATGTTTGAGTGATGGCAATGTTTTACTGCCATTCATCTTCCCCCAACACACGAGGCTTAGATCAAGTACCTTGAAGAAGGAATGCTGCCCTGGGTCAAAGGGTGACTGCTGGAAGATCCTATGCCTGGAAACTAGACTCTACACCATGCCACACAAGCAGGAGAACCCAGCCATGGCTGTCATACAGTTTCTGCGACCATATCACCCCTTACATCTGGCCACCTAACTCCCCAGACTGCTACCCCTCTTGATTATTATGTGTGGGGCACAGTTGAGCAAGAGACCAACAAAACTTCTTGTAATACCAAAGATGAACTGGAGGCAAGGATTATGGCATCATTCACAGACTTAATCAAGGAGACCATCCAGAAGATTTGCAGAAGATTTTGAAATCATCGGTAGACCATAGTTAAAACAATACTGATTTATTTGTCTATATTTCTGAGAGGAGGTAATATCTAAATCTAAATCTAAACTTATTTATAAATGGAACTTTGTGTGTGTGTGTGTGTGGGTGTGTGTGGGTGTCCATTACCTATAGACTCTGAAACGGCTGAACCAATTTTCTTGAAAATTTACACAGTTGTACTATAAGCGTCTGCGAGTGTTCTTAGCTAGATTTTGTGTCAAGGTACCCCCAATAAATATCGAAAATCGATAATCAAAAAAATTGGGTTATAGAATGAGTGGTCCGATTTTAATCAAGTTTGATACACTCATAGACAGACATAAGAAACGATATTCAGAAGTTTCAAGGTTGCAGTTCTTACAATAGTGCAGAAAATTTGATATTGATACCAGGAAATTAAAATTTGACTTACATCCATTCATTTTTCTTTCACTCTACAGTTTCACATTAACTGGAAACAACTATTGCTTTTTAGTCTTTCATGCCAACGTCCAAAGAGTCTGAGCTCCAGGACCATGAATTAGTTTTAAAGTTTTCATTACACTCGAGCAACACCGGGCTATACTGCTAGTTTACAGTATTTACATTATTCGGACTATTGTCCTCATCCTTGTTGCCATTTGTATGATATTTTGGCTGTTGTACGCTTCAGCTTTCTTCAGGTGCTAAGAACTTGTCTATATTTCTAAGATGAGGTAGTATTTACTCTATTTACATTATTCGGACAATTGTCCTCATCTTTGTTGGCATTTGTATGACATTTCGACCATTGTATGCTCCGACTTTTTTCAGGTGTTAGGAACTTTGAACTGAACCCTTTATTACAATCACTGGGGTATATTATTCTCATTCCTTTGTGCAAAGCCTCTTTGGTAGTCATGCGTTATCTCCCTCTAACCTGACTTTAAGTTCACCACTGCTGTAGCCTGGTATTAAACTCAGTGAGTTGTGAATTCAATACCATTGTTAAAATTTAGACATTTTATCCATCACTCTCTCTCATTTCAGCTTAATAAAAACAGGTTTTATGATTGCACTGTTATTAATATTAGGAGTGTGAGAATAAGTTCAGTTTATTAAAAACAGATTTATAAAATTTATCAGACAAATTATTTTTATTTTTCTATTTTTAATTTTACATATTTTTTTCTTTTTGTGACGTGCAAATAATGCTGGGTTAACTGGTTTCTGCCAATATATTTTATGAAGTCGGTTACCTTCCTTTACTTTTATTAGGTTTGGACTTCTGCAATTTCTTCCTCTAACAGTAGTATTACATGTCTTAGTGCAATAGTGATAATAGTTGTCTACTGCTTGTTGTTGGCCTACAGTCAAGATTTTCTCTTTCATTTGTCTGTATATATTTGTTTTTTCATTTTTCTTTTTGAAAACATTTTTATTTAACTAGTGTAGCTTTTCACAATTTATATATAAAGCTAATCTATTTTGGTATCTGGGTGTTTCACTCTAAAGGCATACTCTTTTTAAGAGAACCTAATAGGATTGACAATAATGCACATAGTCTTCTTGGATTTTCCATCAATTTTCAATGAAATTTATATATAAAGCCAATCTCTTTTAGCAGCTGGGATGTTTCATTCTATAGGAAGACTGCATGGAATATAATAGTATTGTCAATAATGTACATGCTCTTCTTGGATTTTCTTTTGACATAATTTGGACACAAGATGCAAGTTTTTCGCAAACATAAATATCTTGATGGAATCTGAAACCAGACTCATCAGATTTTTTTTATTTCCTATAACTAGTTTTAAACTTTTCTAACTATTCAGCTGATATGTTACAAAGAGTACAATTTGATTTGCAAAACAACATCCTCTGATTATTCATGGTCAATTACAGATTTCAAAAAATAAAAATGTTGCAATTGTTAGTCCACTAATATTTGAATTGCTGAGCTCAAAACATTGTCAGTTACTATTAGGATGGTCACATGAGGTAATGTTTGCCTCTTATAATATAAACTTTTGAATGTATCATTACTGAGTAATGAAACCAGTTTGTATGCATGAAATTAAATTTGCTTGAAACTGAATAAATCAGTTAAAACTGTTAAAAATGAAAATTTAGTTTAATGTTTTACAAAACAAAATCTGTCAAGAATATATCCACCCATTTATGTGTTATAGAATAACTTTTGGATTCATATTTCTTTTCTTTTTTGATAATTTTGATAAAAAGAGATTAAAACAGGATACTAGTTGAAAAAAAAGATCTACCTATAGTGCTCAACTTTGTAAAGTTATATTACATAACTATATCAGAGAAGTAAAGTTTAAAAAGTCCTTAACCAATGCAAGTATAATATTTTTTAAAGGAGGAAAATACAAAGATGTTTCCTTCTTTCTCAGAGGTCAATTTAGTATGGATATCTATTCAATCAATTGAAAACTTTGTGAAAAGAGATTACTTCAGTCACTCAAGGATTATCTCTCTTCTAGAAAATAGATAAATGTGCATTACTTTTTCCTTTTACTCTTGATAACTTCAATCTAATGTATCATTGGTACTTACTTTATTAGAAAGTGCCACTGGTAAAGTCACCCTTGACAAATTTGGAACTTGTCTTAATAGTTTTACTACCCTCTTGTATCAGTTGAACTCCAAGACTACTGTATTTTTTCTTCCTGGTCATAAAGTACTGTATAATAAAAAGTTAGTGTTCTGATGGCATGCAATTGGAGAGAAAGAGAAAATTGATTCAAAAAGAGTATGAATTTTTGTGTTATCTTTGATGGAGGATTTGAAAGTTATATTGTGGTATAAAGTGGGTGTACATTGTGGTGCAGTGGGTATTGGTTTGGAATAGTTAAATTCATTGCATTCATTTATGCACAAATAATTCTGGGAAAGGTATTAATCTGTTGCTTCTCCCTCCTGCTATGGGTTAAGTAACACGATAGGTTGGGATTTATAGCCTTGGTCGGCAACCAGTTTACCGCAGAAAGAAATGACAACCTGCTGCATGAAAATCTTACACCTAGTCAGTTATGTCTCTTCTGAGACATGATCACCCAAGCATATATCATGTATGGCACTTAACTGATGACTGGGTAGAATTTATGCTATCTTTAATGAAGTGGGGAAATTATGTGAAACACTCTCTTTCTCTCTCTCTCTCTCTCTCTCTCTCGTGCCTTCATCATTGTATTGGGTGAACTTTAGTAAAAATATATATATATATATATATATATATATATATATATAGTGTATCGAGGCAGCAAATAAT
This sequence comes from Ascarosepion bandense, assembly GCA_037127315.1. NCBI lineage: Eukaryota > Metazoa > Mollusca > Cephalopoda > Sepiida > Sepiidae > Ascarosepion > Ascarosepion bandense. Next base: position 1,332,500 of record JBBBDQ010001077.1, read on the forward strand.
TTTCTAAACATATGCTGTTAAATATAAGAGACAATGAATGTCTATTATGTTTAATCATGAGCCGTTCTAAACATCTTATTTTGGCTTTAATTTCAGATATGTCTGATATTACCTACATGAAAAAGCATAAATATGTAGGTAATATCAGACAGATTTTGGTCAACAATACGGTGATCCTTACTCATACACACAGTAAGAGGAACCTGCAGATATTGGAGGCCATGTACATCAAATCGAAACAACCAACACTCAATAAAATCACCTTTAAATCTGGACATAACACATTACATTTGAATTAATGGTTTTGTTGTCATTTCGCGCTATCACGCGGTGTGACGTCATAAAACTGCATTGCAAATTTGAGAACTGCGTTTATTATTTTTGGTACCTATTGCCGTTGCCAAGCGGAGTTTTATGCCAACACAAAATAAAATCGTCGGTGATGGCAGATGTTATTGTATTACAGTCTAAATAACACCTCTCTGAAGATAGCTCATGTGAGCCGAAAGCTTAGAAGCAAGTTAATAAAAAGTTATCCAAATGTTGAATTTTTGTCTTTATTTTCAACTGAAATTAAAGCCAAAATATGACGTTTAGAACGGCCCATGATTAAACATAATAGACATTCATTGTCTCTTATATTTAACAGCATATGTTTAGAATATATATATATATATATATATATATATATATATATATATATATATATATATACTTTCTTCATGTCTTATATAGGATTTCCTTAGTAAAACATATTGTCCAAATTTGACAACTTCCTTCTGGCTTTAACCAAAGCTCAAATTGTCATTGAAATGCCATGGATAAGATTAAGCAGAATGCAATAAAGCAGCTGATGGCACTCCCAAAAGAGAATATTGCAGGCTGTTTTGAAAATAGAAGGGAATAAGTGTAAGATTCAAAAATGGAAATTGATGCATTGCTCTCAATAGTTTTTTTCTTCCTTTAATGGATGGATATGTTCTAGACAGATATTGTCTTGTAAAAAATTAAATTAATTTTTCATTTTTAACTGAAGTTTTAAAATACATAGAATTTATTGATCGTCATGCAAATTTCATTTCACTCAATTGAAAAACTTTGTACTTAAACACTGGTTTCATAAAACTTTCAATTTGTGTTTGGTTAAAAGAACTGAAAATGTTATCACTGTATTACCATTTCTTCTTTTTTTTTGTTTTTTTAATAATTTTCTTTTCTCTAATTGGTTAACTAGCTTGTTAAATATAAATCTGACATGTAATATAATTAACCATCATATATTAATGGTTAGTTCTAATACATTATTTTTTTTTTCTCAGCTGAGAATTTCTAGAAATAATATCAATTAACCTAAACTTGAAATCCAAGTTTACAATGTATAGAATATCTCAAAGACAGATTTTTCTCTGTGGTAGTGTGAAGAGGAGGGAAATATGATCACCAGCAGATGTTGTCAAGTCACATGGGGAAGTGTGGGTAAGGGACATATTTAAAAACCCAGTACGAGGTGGGGTTTGGATTGAATTGGCTTATCACGGTACGGTTTAAAACAGCATCCAACAATTTTGTTCTCTTGCTTAAAAGATTATTACATTTATTGGTAGTATATTAGAAATATTGAATATATAGGTGTAGATACCTCTTTTTATATATATATATATATATATATATATATAATACACACACACACACACACACACACACACACACACACACACACATGACAAATGGAAAATGTTTTCATTTGTTAAATTTCTTAAAAACTTGTCTGGATACTATATCCTATTTTAAACATGTATAAAGGGTACTGAAAAGCTATTACCCAACCAAGTAGAGTGATTTAGAACCATGGAATATTCATATTATTCCACACGTTCACCTTGTTTGGCTTATAGTATTTATCATTTTTCTTTCACCACACAGATGCACATACAAATTATGATATCTGGTCATTAATAAGATATTGATTAGATTAATAAGATATTGATTTTATATGATTAATAAGATATTGATTTTAAAAAGTTGATCAAGTTGGTGATTTTCAGCATTGTGTTGAGTTCGAATTCCAGTTGAATTCCTTGTATTCACTTATGCGCAAATATCCTTGGGAAAGGTATTAATCAATCTTTTCCCCCCTCAGTTATGGGCTAAATAACAGGACAGAATGGGTTCTATAGCCTTGGCTGGCAACAAGTCTACTACAGAAAGTAATAGCAACCTACTACAGGATAATCTTCTGCCTAGTCAGTCTTTTGAGACATGATTGCCCAAGTGTGTATCACATATGGCACTGTGTGTGTGTGTATGTATATATATATATATATATATATATATATATATTGATTGTTTAATAACTTAGTTTCTGGTCATAATAAGCTTAGACCAGTGCACATTTGTATTAAAAAGGGTTCAATAAAAATATATTGTAGAACTTTTGAATAATTTCCATTTGTAAACGAGTTATTACGTGACCTAGGTTTCTACCATGAGTGGTGTCTTCAGGCAATCTGCAAATCGCCTGAAGACACCACTTATGGTAGAAACCTAGGTTGTGTGATAACTTGTTTACAAATGGAAAATATATATATATACGCAGACACATGCTTCAAACATTGTGGATATCTGTATTTGAAGAAACACTTGTTTTTGTATATTTTTTATTTTTTTTAAAACACTATTTCTTCTACCATCACTGTACACCTGAGCAGGATTCGAAACCTGTGTCCACTTTTGCAGGAGAAACCACTATCTGATCCAGTGCCTTTTGACTGCTAAGCTACGAAGAGCTTCACAATACAAGACAGGTTTCATTTACCTTAAACACATTCACTGATTTAGATTTTCTCGAAAATCCATATTCTCTTAGTTTTGTATCAAAAACATAAACAAAGAGAAATTTTTTATTTTTTAATCCAACATATTTTTAATGCTTCAAACATTATTTTTTAGTGGTTACCCTTATGGTGTAATGGATATCGACTTTGAATGACAAATTGGTGGAGCCGAATTCAAATTCCAGTTGAATTCCTCATGTTCACTTAGGCACAAATACCCTTGGGAAAAGTATTAGTCCCTCTCTTCCCTCCAGTTATGGGTTAAATAATAGGACAGATTGGGTTTTATAGCCATGGCTGGAAACCAGTCTACTGCAGAAAGCAATGGCAACCTACTGTGGGATAATCTTCTGCCCAGTCAGTCATGTCGCTTTCAAGACATGATCGCCCAAAGTGTGTATCACGTATAGCACTTAACCGACTGACCCTTATTTAAATAGATGCTTCATTTTTTTATTTTAGATTCATTTCATCTAGCAATCTGAACACTCAAGAAAAGTTAAAAAATCAAATTCTGGTAGAATTCTAATCTGCATCCCCCTTTGCAGAGGAAATGCTATACCACATGCATTGCAGCGAAAAGCCCTCATTCCCTTCGTATTCTGTTGGTGAGATTAAATTTCACTTGAGCAGCTTCTTCCCACAAACTGCTGCTATGTGGAACTGACTCTCAAGAGGGTACTTACTTGATCACTACAATCTTAACTTGTTCAAATCTGAGCCAAATGATTAATCAGCTTTATTTTAAATATTAAGCTAAACTAATAGGGTACATGAAAAGCATTTTCATATTTTTAATTAAGAGCTCCTCTATGAATTTTTAAATATTTGTAATGTTTTTAATGTAGTATACTTAGGATCAGAAAGAGACATTTCTGGGATGCATAATAAAGAAAAAAGGCCTAGAAAATCTGATACACACAGGCAAGAAATCCAAAGAGGAACACTGAATAATCTTTCTAATGATCTTGTGTAAAATAGATGACAGAAGAGGAAATGGAAAGGATATTAAGGAAACAAACATTACTTATGTCTATGAAGAATAAGCAGTTATGGAGAGACATGATTGCCCATGGCCTGAATAGACACAACAATTAAAAAAGAATCTTTTGATGAGCTTAATTTTTAAAATTTTCAGCTGGTGGTGGTCAGTTTCTTCTCTACCATGTGTTTCAATCATTAACACTCTAAAAACGATCTATTCCTAAAGCAAAATGTTTGTCCTACAATTCTAGGTGACTATTTGTTGAACAAATGTTATATTTGAATCCCATAGTTGTGTTATCATGTCCCGCTATAGCAACAGTGAAAATCATCTTGCTCAAAATTCAGAATGTGGTCACTGTAGTTGAGGAGGCAAACTCAAAAGTAATACAAGAGAATAATGCAGAGTGTTAAAGGTTAAAGCATTATAATTGATTCCCAGTGGTCATCTGTTTGGGTGATTTAATTCAAAAGTCAGGTTAACAATTTTTAAATTTTTTGACCAGTTTCAGTCAATATTGTCAGATATTTCATCCCCCTTTTCTTCTAAAATTTTGTAAGCAATTTCACTGCTTTTATGTCCTAGTTTAAAATAATGCTTTTAAATTTCTAGAATCTCGGTACATTTATCCACCATTATAATTTTTGGAAGAAACCGTGCAGCTGAATCATATTGATAATGATATATTAATAATATTGTGGATTCATATATAATAATTAGATGTGTACTTGAAATAAGCTTTGAAGTAAAGATTTGTGCTGTGTATATCTGAAACTGCAAATAGTAAACATATCAAACCCTATGTATACTAAGGTTTTTTTTCTTACGTATATGTATCTATAATAAAGCCTAATTTATAAATTAGTCACACAAAGAAATAAAAACCAATAATTAATAATAGAACAATTATATTTACCTGTCAATTTTTTGGTTGGTGGGGATCATCATCTCTCAGTTGCATCTCTGTCCTTGAGCAGAATGCAGATCCGTTATATCTCTGTTCAATGACAGTTATGCTTCTGAGAACAATAACATTGAAAAGTATCTGGTCCTTGGGAACAGTGTCCTAAGGCTGAATCACCCCATTCCACTAGAGTGGTGGGTTGGTGATCACTACCAAGGCCAGTACAACCAGTGGTTTTCAGGGACTATGCAATTTTTGTCTTTGGCCCATTCGTACACATTTGAGTTTTCCACAATAAACTTGACCTTGTGTCATCTCAGTAGGGAAATGAGGTAAATATTTTTACAATCATAGCTATATACTGTAACAAAAGTTAAGTGATGGATAGAAGATTTATTCTTAGTGTAGATCATATTAGGCACAAGGAATTAGCATTAATAATAAAATCAAATAATTATAATATACTGAAATAAGTTATGTTACAGATATACAAGATTCATCCTTACTGTAGATTTTAATAATCAAATAATATAATTATTTTTCTTTGTTAAATTAAGTATTTTCACTTTAAGGAAGAATATTTACATTTTTTTCTTCGGCATATATAAATTGCCAACTTCAGTACTTTTGGACTATTATTAAATCAACATGAATTGTTTATTTCTGGAGTTGACCATGAGAAACTAAATCTGTAAAAAGTGAAACTATATTAAAAGGTGAACACTATATTTGAAATAATTTTCACAGTACTGTATCAACAGTAGATAACTGGAGTTGTATTTTATCTCATTCTGAAAAGTTGAGTAGTGGTAGCAGTGATACTTATGCTTTACAAGAATTACTTAAAACTTAGAATATATTAAACTAGTGATTTGTGAAAAAAATTTTTTAATATTTCTGAGAATCTAATTGAAAAAATGATATGGCATTATATGACTATATAATTGTCTGTGTCATAAAACTATTTCCATAATCATGAAAAATAGTTAAAGAAATAAGAGAAGTAAGGGTATGATTGGAGGTATAAACTTATTTATAAATTTGGAATTACTTAAACTAACTCCCTTACTCATAAAAAAAAAAAGATTTTTACACAATTTCTGATTAACATTTGTTGGTTCTTTCTCTATCTGCTTACAATATTTCATGTCACTATAACAAAATAATGATTTTTTTTTTTTCATTTCATTTTAGAAGAGGAAAATTCCTGTTCATAATAAAAAGTACATTGTCAAATCAATTCCCTACTTTTTAATGAGTTATCTGTGTTTTGTTTTTATTTACAAATGTTAAGATTGAAACTATGTTTACATCATTAATAACTATGTACTGTTATCAATTATGGGAAAGATAACATCAGCAGTAGTTTCAATTTTGAATTCTGTAAATAAAACAGTGTACACATAACTCTTAAAATGTTGGAGTTTGATTTGACACAGTATTTATATTATGAGAGTAGAGTGAGTTGCCATGGTTAAAGGTACACAAATGACAGAACTGCTTATAAACAGAATTGACAAAGTTTGCAATAAACAATGACAAGAAAAGAACAGGTTGAAAATAATATAAAGCAAGCAAACAATATATTTAAGGCAAATTAACAGTAATAAGGAAAAGCAACAGTAATATGGCAAAAGTTCACAAACTAAGAATTAGGATTGACACACAAGTAAATTTGGATTAATGAAGGTAGCATTTTGACTTCAGAACAAGACAGACCAGGACTGAGTCAGGTGAAACTAAGAACCCACATTTTATTTGATAGAAAGAAATCCCAGCATGCATTTATGTGCTTCTGCCTATAAATTGGGAAGAGGAAAGTATTTTGAAATACCAGATTGGAACCAACAATGAAGAATATCCACTTTTTTTTTTGTTTTGTTTTTTTTTATGAGTATGTTGTGGTCCAGTGGATATCGACTCGGAATGAGAAATCGGGGAGCCGAGTTCGAATTCCAGTTGAATTCATTGCATTCAATTACGCGCAAATACCCTTGGGAAAGGTATTAGTCCATCTCTTCCTTCCAGTTATGGGTAAAATAACAGGGCAGATTGGGTTCTTTAGCCTTGGTTGGCAACCAGTCTACTGCAGAAAGCAATGGCAACCTACTGCGGGATAATCTTCTGCCCAGTCAGTCATGTCTCTTTCGAGACATGATCACCCAAGCGTGTATCACGTATGGCACTTAACTGACTGATACCATGGATATTTTAATGAGTGTCTAACAAAAAAAATAATCCCCGCCCTTTTTTTTTTTGTTTATGAGAAGATCAGATAATTTAAGTAGAGCCATAAATTTTGTTATAACTAATTTTAGGAATCATAATTTAAATTATTCTAGATTTTTTTTTTAAATGTAATTTGTGAATCATCATAATCTGATAAACTTAAAAATTTAGCTGTGCGTAAAGAAACCTTTGAGATCAGCCATTTATTACTGATCTGAATAGTAAACATATTCAATTTTATATTATAGACTAGTTTACTTGCACTATTAAAAATAACTAATAGTGTTGAATTTATAAACTGTCAAGAACTTTCTCTTTTTTTCTTGTTTAATATTCAGTACATACTGAGCAATGGATTTTTATTTATCTAATATTCAAATTTAATTTCTAACGTGTTTCATACACATTGTATACATTTTAATTTTTTCTTATATAATTGATAGTTCATAATATTTGATATTGTTAATTTTTCTTATATAATTGATAGTTCATAAAAGTTAAAATTACTTTGAAAGCTTCTTTGTGTCATGGTTCTCCACAATTTCCTATCTTTCATAAGTATTAATAAATTGTCTTTTTGATATTTCTCTTGAACTTTGTTCCACCACCCAGTTACTCAAGCTCACTATGTTATGTTATTTTTTTCTATCTCTCTCATGCCTTCAATCTGTTCTGTGAGCATTAGATTTTCCAAGCTCTCTTTCCTCATTATGAAATTTTAACAATCTCTTCCTGATGTTTTTCCTTTTTGCTTCCATTTTCTCTAAAACTTTGTTATTGTACACATGTTCAGTATCTTTCTGTAGAACAGCATTTCTGTTGCTTCAAGTTTCTTCATCTGTTTTGAGATTGTCCATCATTTGCTGTCATATAGGTGGACTGATATTACATAACAGTTAAGTACTCTACTCATTGTTTGCAACAAAATATTTCTGTTTCTTAATACTTTGCTAAGCTTTTGAAAAGCATTTTCTCTCACATTGTGTCTTCAGATTTCATTCCTTTTTGTTTCTATTTTCTTTAAAACTTTGCTCACACATTCAGTCCATGCCATCCTCAGCATCCTTCTGTAGAACCACATTTCTGTTGCTTCAAATCTCTTCATCTTTGAAGGGATTGTCCATTATTCACTGCCAGGATTCATTGAAGATAAGTATTAGGTAACTTTTTTGTAATTTTTTGGCAATAAATACCAACAAACAGAAATTTTACTGTTTGTATCATCTTTACAGATTTCGTTCAAGTAAGAAGTTTTTATATTTACAAATCTAAAACATCCACAAAACTAAATAATCATTCCACCAACACACTTAAAATTATTTTCAATTTGAAACCTTGAATTGATCTCAGCTCAAAAAATGCAAAACTAATATGCACATTTTCAAGACTTATGGCATATCTACTACTATATATCATATTTCTTGACAATTATATTTCCGTTGTAACTCTTAATAAGGTTCTGTCCTTTATTCACACAACCTTGTCAGGTAGGTAGCTTACTACCTCCTCTTGTTTGTTTTACCTTTGATATGTCATGCGAGTATCAAATTCTCCAAACCCTCCTTCCTCATTATGTGTCCAAGAAATTTCAGCTGTCTTTTTCTAAGTGCTTTTCCATTTTTCCTTAACACTTCCTCATTGCTTATGCACTTTGTCCATTCTCTGTAGAACAACATTTTTGTTGTCTCCGGTCTTTATTATCTGCAAAGAGAATGTTCAGCATTTAATGCCATATCGGAGGATGATGTCACATTTCAGTACTCTTTTCTTTGTTTACTTTACAAAAGTTCTAGTGCTCATAAACAACTGAAGAGGTATACATTGCTTGTTATTTAAACAGTTTCTCTCTCTCTCTCCTCTATTTTTTATTTTCTTAAATTTTTTTTTTAGGCTAAAATTTTCAGCACATTTTCTGTCCTGTTAAAAGTGGAGTTTCATACTTACATCCTTTCTCCTTAGGCTGATCTTTGGGAGTTCCATTAAGGCAATTGATATCCCTCTAAAAACACAAGGGCCTTCCTTGTTTACATCCAGTGTCATGAGAGATGGGCTTAATATTAGTGTTACCATGAAAACATTCCTCACTTCTTATTGCAATCAAGGTTGGGCTGTGCTAAAGGGCATCCAGCTGTATGGCCTATGACCTCCAATCTCCCAAATGATTATACCTTAAAATACATCTGTTATCAGTCTGACTATAAAAGTCAACAGGCTATCAAGAAATAGTGGCCAAATATATTCATACATATGAGAGAGAGAATGTGAATGTGCAGCCAAGTGGTTAGAATATTAGCATTCAGATCATAAGACTTTGGTTCAAATCTGGCTATGATAAATTTGTCAAGAGAATGACTTCTTGATAATCACAATCTGGGGAGAATACTTCACTGTTGTTATAACTCACTTTTTATCGGTTATAATATTAGGTTGTGCTCAGGCTACTTGCTGTGACATCTGTTTGAAATATACTAAACTGACTCCAATGAGCTTTTCTAGACTCATTTGGAATTCATTATTTAAGCATCTAGACTAGTGTTTGTTTCCAAGTGGGGTATAGTACAGAAGGATTGAAGTTATGAATAGATTATTCAAAACTTCATTGTTTTCTTTCATATTCAAGTACTTTTGATTATTACAATCATTATCTAGAACTGAAAACTGAAAAGATATTATAAAAGTTAAATAAGCAGACCTTGTTCATGGAATTTAATAAAATGTGTATGTATGTATGTATGTGTGTGTGTGTGTATATATATATATATATATATATATACACACACACATATTAGTGTTGTAAGACATGCTAGATCACATGGTGGCTTCCTCTATGTTGATAGGTGTAGCAGGTTTAAATCCTGCTGAATGACATTTTTGTAACAAAAATTTATTATAAATAATCAAGCTGGTAGGAATAAATATATAATACTTTTTGATTATAAACAAAATATTTACTTAAGTACGAGTATCAATCAAAAATAATGTTCAAATGAATCATTTCAAATTGTTGGTTGTTTTTAACCAGTTTCATTAATCTTCGTTAATTTCCATAATATATATATTTGGTTAATTTTCGTAATATATATATAGATGTGTGTGTGTGTTTGATTGTATATTTGGGCAGCAATCTTTCTTTTAAACATGTTTCAATAAAAACGACCAACAAGAAAGATTTTTTAATTTCATTTTTCTAGTATTCTTACATGTTTACTTTTTGCTGGAGATACGGAATGTATAAATGGTCCATAATTTTTTACTTTCCAAGTGCTTTCAGCCACTTCGCTGACTATTTTCAAGGATGTTATTTTTTTGATGTTGTTAATTTATCCTCCTGTTTTGACTGTAATATAATTTTTGTGTTTTTGAAAAGGAGTGTTCTTTAAAGCTATCATGTGACATGTGTGCAGCTGGGCATGAAATGAGCATCTGTCTATTTTTTAAAAACTTTCAAAATTTCATTTCTACTGTTAAACACAAAAATGTAAGAATACTGGAAAAATTATATAAAAAAATTAATAAAATCTTCCTGTTTGGTCATTTTTAATGATATATATATAGTCATCCCCAGACAGATCTGTTTCACTGTATCACAGCTCATCAGTATGGTTAAACAGCCGATTGCTTTTTACCCAGGATTGAAACCTGACCGAATTGGCCGTCAGTCGGTGATTCTACCTCTGAGCTACAGGTGCTCGGTAGAAGGAGGCAGACTTTTTAGTGTGTATATTATCATTATGCACACCCAATAGCTGAGAGTGTTCTAATTCATTGCTGAATGAATGATGCGTAGATGCCAGAGTAGCTGCTGTTTTTCAAAGTCTACCATTCTTCCAGAGTGCTCAATCAGGGTGTGAGAGCGTATATATATATATATATATATATATATTAAAATACTTTAATCCAAATGGAAAGGTAGGAAGGTAAATCCCAAAACCTGATCCTAATTTATATTAAATTTTAATATTAAAAAATGATACAGGAGGAGAGCTCAATGTAATTAAAATTACAGAGCTAATATAAAATAAAATAAATTTTCAATATTCAAAATTGTTGAATGATCATTTCAACATGAAACCCCTTAGAGAGATTTCACATCTTATCAGCAACAGTACATATTTCAAAATTTTGAAATATGTACTGTTGCTGATGAGATGTGAAATCTCTTAGGGATTTCATGTTTAAATGATCATAAATACAAAAAAGAACAAAATAGTTTTTCTTTTTTTTTTTTCATTTTATTTTTTGAACTCCTGACCATGTCTAAAGGAAGCAAACTGTCATAGAAAGCTAAATTCAAATTAAGTGTGATTAATTATGCTAAATCTTTTTTTCTTTATAATCATATCACCCCAAGCAAAACATTTTACTACCACTATTTTGCAGTGGGTTACATAGGAGGAAAGTTATGAGAAAGAGTGACAGGTTATAGGGGATGTTAGGAAGTGGGTAAGAGAAGGATGAGAATACTGATGAGAGTGGAGTGGACTGAGAAGAGAGCATGAGAGAGAGGATGCAGGTTAGTAAGAGAGGAGATGACTATTGACTTTACATTTAAATTCTTGGAGATTGTAGCTGTCAGGAAATAAACTTTTTTATTTACAGTATTTTGTTATTTTGATTTTTTGAGCTCTTTTGTGTTTAAAACAATATGTAATAATTTTTTTTAAAGTATTAGATTGAACTTTTGTTTAGTACAATTTTTTCAAATACAGCTGTCAATATTTTTTTTTTCAATAAAAACTTTGTCTTCAAAATAAATGTGCATCTTATACACTGAAAAATATGAGTTAACACTAGATTTTTATAAATTTACAATTAATAATGGATTTTATTTAAAAAACCTGTTATTAATACTGAATTTTATTAATTTTTACAATTAAAACTATTTTGCTGTAAGTATTAATGGGTTAATTTAATTGATATAATAAAAATGATGTTTATATTGTTTATAGCTCTTTTAAACCTGTCAACATAGATAATTTTGTTTGCCTCTTTTAGACAATATTTTATTATTGTTTCTTTACATTTTTAGTTAATTGAAACTAAAAAATATGCAATTCTCTATAATTAATGCTGTAATTTTCAACTATTAAAAAGGATCTTATTTTTACTCAGTATAAAGCAAATGATGATCAATCAAAAGACGAGTACATTGCTTATAACAAGTTTATTACTGTCATTAATTTAAATTACTAAATTACTATAAAATGAAGGATGTGCATTGTGGCGCAGTGGATATCGGCTCGGAACGAGAAACTGGGGAGCCAAGTTCAAATTCCAGTCGAATCCATTGCGTTCACTTACGCGCAAATACCCTTGGAAAAGGTATTAATCTGTCTCTTCCTTCCAGTTATGGGTTAAATAACAGGACAGATTGGGTTCTATAGCCTTGGCTGGCAACCAGTCTACCGCAGAAAGCAATGGCAACCTACTGCGGGATAATCATATGCCCAGTCAGTCATGTCTCTTTCGAGACATGATCGCCCAAGCGTGTATCACGTATGGCACTTAACTGACTGACTATAAAATGCTTTGTTCTATTTATAAGCAGATAAAATTTTGATATTAAAATGTTCAGTTAGTGCATTTTATTTGTTTATATTTTCCTTGTACATGATTTTACTTTTTTTATTTATTTATTTATTTTTTTTGCTCTCTCTCAAGAAAATGTTCAGAAGCATAATATAAAAATGTAAATGTTATTGTCACACATTACTATTGAAAACGTGGGACCAAATATTTCTTACCTTATGGCCACATCTTATTGAAACCATGGTTCCTGTATGATCACCAAATTTAAACAATGTCAGGCTTGGTTATTACCTATCCTCTTTACCTCGTACAAAAAAAATTTTTTCAAAAATAAAGGGAAAGTGAGATCTTTTTAATTTTCTTTTTCAAAAATGTTTATTATCATCATTATTAACTACCTGATGAGACATTGTTCTTTTGATGTTGAAACAAAATGTACACTTTTGTAGGAAATTGTAATTTCTACATGTTCTAAACTATAATTTATGATAAATATTCATAGCTCTATTTCCATATTGAGCACTGTTTTAAATTAATGTTTCGAACGTTGTTAATATTTTCTTCATTCATTATTCGCATATATATGTATATATATTAGTCATCCATATACAAGCCTGTTTTGCTGTATCACAGCTCATCAATGTGGCTAGATGCATCCACTTGCTTCCAGCTGAGATTGAAACTCGATCTATTTGGTGTCAGTTGGAGCCCCAACTTCCTAAGCCATGAGCGCATGGAATGAGACAGAAAATTTTAGTGTGTTATATATAAGTGGTGTATACATATGCCAGTCACTGAGAAAACTATTCATTTTGAAAAGTAATGCAGAAACTGCAGAAGTGGTAACTGTTTTTAGAATTAAAATTTCCCTTCTCTGATTTTATGTGCCTATGGATAAGGGGGTAGCGACTCCAACTGGCGCCAAATCACTTGAGTTTTGATTCCAACCAGAAGCAAGTGGATATGTCTAGCCACACTGATGAGCTGTGATACAGCGAAACAGGCTTGTATGTGGATGACTAATATATATATATATATATATATATATATATATATATATAAGTTTAATATTTTAATGTCTAGGTGATTATATTAGAGGATGCGTGTCTACTAAGGTGGCTAAACAATCCCTGTTACAGACGCATTTGTATTGCATTTGTGTTTGTTCAACACCCAGAGTTCACCTGTAGTTTATATTGCAATGATGCTGAGTAGACCTTAATTACAATTTTTGAAGGAGAGCGTGATTATCTGGTATGATCAACAAGGCCAGGACACTCAAACTCTCAGTCAAGCTGACTTGTGACTTTGTGCTAGCATAACCCTTGACAACTTCAAAGTATTTTTGCCTACCCAATTTTAATAACAAGGCTTGGGTCAACCAGTGAAATGGTTTTCAGGCGTTTTCTAAAGATGTCACACTCTAGGAACAGCCCCCCCCCCCCCCCCGACCAATAATATCAAGAAGACATTTTCAGAAAGTGAATGTTCTCACTACTCAGCCATACATATAATAAAAGTTTAATATTTTTTAAGAAAGCAGAATAATCTTTAAATAAAAGAATTTAAATATTATGTTACAAAATCGTCAATATGTTGATTGAAACATTCTGGCAGCAACTTAGCAATAAAACAGTTATATTAATTGAAATTTATAAGTGAAAAGAGACACTGACCATTTGATGAATTTCATTGTAAGTAAAATTAACAATGAAGAGGATTCTTTTTTTCTTTTATTCTACTAGCAACCAAATATGATATATTTTTTTTTTCAAATGCATTGGTCAATTTGAAAACATGACACAAATTTTTAATCCACAGTTGTTACTGACACACACACAGCCTTGTAGTTTAAGGAAGTTTAAAGTTTAGTCACTGAGGCATATGTTGTTTTGTTGTTTTTGAATCAGTATTCATTGTCATATCAAAAACAAAAACTACAACATTAAGTAGAACAGAAAAATATTTCTTTTTTCATAAAAAATTCAAAGCTATTCAACATTGCTTTTATAGTTCCATACTCCAATTCTAAAAGGCTTACAATCATGTTAAAACATTAGTTCTAGTACTATCAATGAAGTTAATATATTTGTGTTTAACTGTTTGATTTTAAATGTTTTTTTCCATATATATATATATATATATATATACAGAATTTTGTTTTAAATTTTATATATTACTAGTATTTTTTCTATTATTTTTTTACCTTATTCTCAGGTGTGTATTATCTAAATCTAAACTTACTTATAAATGGAACTTTGTGTGTGTGTGTGTGTGTGTCTGTTACCTATAGACTCCGAAACGGCTGAACCGATTTTCTTGAAAATTTACACAGTTGTACTATAAGTGTCTGTGAGCGTTCTTAGCTAGGTTTTGTGTCGAGGTACCCCCAATAAATATCGATAATTGAAAAATTGGGTTAAAGAAGGAGTAGTTCGATTTTAATCAAATTTGATACACTCATAGACAAAGACATAAGAAACGATATTCAGAAGTTTCAAGGTTGCTGTTCTTACAATAGTGCAAAAAATTGATAATATATATATAAAAGGCAAGATGTTTGTGTGTGTGTGTGTGTGTTTATCTGTCTGTATGTCCTTTATACAAATCCACAATTTTTATCCGATTCTCACCAAACTTCACACAAATATTCTTTAGGTTGAGTCTGAGCTCCAGGACCATGGATTAGTTTTAAAGCTTTCATTACACCCGAGCAATGTCGGGCTGTACTGCTAGTTTTATATAAAGGCCTAATTTTTGTACAAAAAATAGTTTGTCTGTCAGGTATCTCTAGTTGGTTTAGTGTAGCATACGTGTGTGCATATATTTCGGCAACAACCTTTTATTTTTTGCTTTATATTTTTTACTTTTCAAATAAAACTCTTATTTAAATGTGCTTTTAAAAACATATCCATGGAATTTTAGTTTTCAACACGAAGAGACAAATATAGTTTTCACTAAATCCACATGTATCTTTTTACTCATGAACTTACTTCAAATATTATAATATTTAGACTATTTTGTGAAATAATATTTTTAATAATTGGCCATGGTTAAGTGAAATTTGCAACATGATCAACAAACACAATTGACAAAGCTTTTAATAAATAATAAAAGAAAGAAAAAAAACCCTAGGGCAAACTAATACTAAGCAAACAATATATATGCAATTCAAAACTCAGGCAAAACAACAGTAAGGCAAAAAGTTCACAAAGTAAGAATTGTTTGCACACAAAAGGGGATACAGTCAAGTAATTGTAGTGTTCTGATTTCAAAACAAGAAAGAACAAAAATATGGTGGATGAGGCCAAGAAGTGGTCTATTTCTATTGGTTAGGGAAAAAATCCCAGCATGCATCTGTAGGATTTGTCTATTAATTGTGGGGGGGGGGGTATGTGTTTAGTAATCAATTCCTTTGAATTAGTACCATAATATATGAAGTATTTTGAGATCTATATTGTTTATTTAATAAGTATTTATATAATGATTATTTGATCATACACCTGTCATGTTTTTTATGCTTAGGATCCCACAAGTGTAGGCTCTCTAGATGGGTGGCAACCAGTTTAAGAGAGAGAAAACTCTGAATTCCAAACCATGGAGAAAGAAAATAGGAAATTATGCCATCTTTCCTAAGAAGTCATAACAATTCAAAAATATGTGCGTTGTGGTACAGTGGATATCGGCTCGGAACGAGAAACTGGGGAGCCAAGTTTGAATTCCAGTTGAATCCATTGTATTCACTTATGCGCAAATACCCTTGGGAAAGGTATTAATCCGTCTCTTCCTTCCAGTTATGGGTTAAATAGCAGGACAGATTGGGTTCTATAGCCTTGGTCAGCAACCAGTCTGCTGCAGAAAGCAATGGCAACCTACTGCGGGATAATCTTCTGCCCAGTCAGTCATGTCTCTTTCGAGACATGATCGCCTAAGCGTGTATCATGTATGGCACTTAACTGACATCAATAAGTTTCGTTGTGAGAGAGAGAAAAAAAAAAGAATCACACTATTTTTGCATGTAGAAAATGACTTTTTTTTTTTTATAAACAGATGACTCAGTAACTGCCATGCAGATGCCTCACTTTTGCAAATAGTCATTGTAGAGATAGTTGATGTGGCTCATAGATCACATAAAGGAAAGATTTTGCTATTTTTGTGCTCAGAATTATTATTAAAGGATTTTCTCTTTCCATTACTGAAAATAAACTTTGTTTCTTTGAGTTTTTATTCTGATTTATAGAGAAAAGTCATAGATACAATAAAAATGAACCAGAAATGTTTTGACACACCTTGAGTTGATTTAGAAAAGTATTATGTTACAACTATTTGTCTGCGAACAACAAGCATTTAGTAATAGTGTGCCATCTGTCAAGATTGTTATTTGATGATGAGGTTTGAGACAGTGAGAAAATTGGACTTATACTTTTTTTTTCCTTGTCCCTCGTTTGTTTTGGTTGGTCATTTACCAGGATTTGTTTTGGTTAATTTGGTATTGCTATTAATCTGGAATAAAAGAAATACAAAATATAATTAAAAAAAAAATCTCATTAGAATTTTGTAACAGAAATATCTAAGTTAATAATGTCAATCTGATCAAATTCTAATGCTTCCTTTAAATGATACCAGATATTGAACAAACCTTCTTAATTTAATTCAGATCTCAAACTGCTATTCCCAAAGGTAAGCAATGTTACTCTCATTAATTCCTCCTCTCTAGTTTCCCATTGGATCATGAAACCTTTCCTTAAACAAGTCTTTCCCTTGTTTGCAGCATGCAGTTTATGTTTTATGATACTATTTTGCATTTTATATTCATCTATTGAGATCTTATTAAAAGTTTTAATTTATTTTTTTCATGATGCTTCAAATCTATTGTGTCAGAATTTTTGAGATTAGGAATTATTATGATATGCATTCCAATTCAAACCAACATGCTCATCTTGTTTTTTATACCAAGAGAAACATGGCTTGGGTTTTAACCAATGCTTTAATCTACTATCTGGTTCTCTGGCAGTTCTGAGTTCAATCTCTAGGGCTTGTAGTGTTAAAACGTTACACATCCTGATTCAGTGCAAGAAATAGACAAACAGCATAAAGGTGAATAAAATTGGTGAGTATTAACTGATATGAGTTATCTCCCCTAACCATGGGAAACAGAATGAGAACATTTTATCTCCATGGATTGAATAAAGTGTTCAGTTTTAAATTGTAAGATGGCTAACAAATATGATGATCAAGAACTGAAGAAAATCAGAGAGGGTATAATATCTTAAACATTGAGTATAATAATCAATATGACTATATTACAAAGCCTATAATAAACTTCAAATCTACATTGTGATTTTATAAAAATGTATTTTTAAAGATGGTTATAACTCTATAAACACTTTATATTTGCTTGTTTAGAATGCAAGATTGTTTATCAGAATAAAGTCAAAATAGGAGTTGCATTATATACAAATAATATTTTGGTAATTTTGTTTACTTGCATCAATGAAGTACAATGATCCCTCTCTAAAACTGTACCTTCAACAAATGGCTATGACTGCTTTTGTTTGGTTTGTACAACTTGCATTGATAACTTATAAAATAAATGGCCACTTTGGTTGTTGGATATTTATTTTTTGTAGCAGAAACTTTCATCTTTGCATGCTTTTCTTTGGCAGATATCCAAGCTGAGATTTTTTTTACACTAGTTTCTAAAATTGTTCTAATGATAAAATGATACACTACACAAAGTTAAAACTATTTCACACATTCCATTCATAGTAAAGTGGGGATCACATTATGCACAAAAATAAAATATATTCATGCTTTCTGCATACAGAAATAGGATTTTCATTTATCTTCGATAAAAACAAACACACCCACACTCGCATGCACATTTAACCCTAAGTGGGAGGTATTAAAAACATACCAATATCTATAATTCTGGTACTAATTTTTGTAAGTTGTGTACAGAGGAGAAACTTGCAACTATCATACAATCTGCCTGGTGAAGTATTGCATAGCAGAAGAGAAATTTTTGTGTTTATGCAACAAAATAAGGAAATATTTGCTGTACCGCCATTGAGCAGTATGCAAATTGAATACTGTTATTTAACTGATGCACTGATATATTATTTTATTTTTATTTATTTTTTTTTTTTAAAGCCTCATAATGTAATGTGGGGAAATCATAGTTGTTACCAGGTGCATCTAAATTCAAAATTAAATATTAACTCTGTACTGAGTGTTCATTGAGCACTATTCTATCCATTATATTTTTCGTTTTATATAATAGTATATATTATAATAAAAATGATGGACTCTCTCATTGTTTTTGATATATAGGGGTCCAGTAGTTCAGTTCTTAGACCCAAACAGCCAGTGTACATGCACATATGATTTGACTAGCAGTATAGCTCGGCATTGCTCGGGTGTAATGAAAGCTTTAAAACTAATCCATGGTCCTGGAGCTCAGACTCTTTGGACGTTGACACGAAAGACTAAAAAAGCAATAGTTGTTTCCAGTTAAAGCGAAACCGTAGACTGAAAGAAAAATGAATGGATGTAAGTCAAATTTTGATTTCCTGGTATTGATATCAAAGAAGTTTTTTTCATTGTAAACTGAATTTTCAAGGCTAAATAAGTCCTCTGAGTAAATGGTATCATGGCTGAGACTAAGAACTACAATTATACCTAATTAGAGCCAAGCCGGAAGCAAAAACTAAAATAAAAGGGCTGAAAAAAAATACAGACATACAGGCAGATAAACAGACACACACACACACAAACATCTTACTTTTTATATATATATATATATATATATATATAGTCATCCACAGACAGACCTGTTTCGCTGTATCACAGCTCATCAGTATGGTTAGACTCCGATCGCTTCCTAACCCAGGATTGAAACCCGACCGAATCGGCGTCAGTTGGCGATTCTACCTCTGGGCCACGAGTGTCCGGTAGAAGAAGGCAGACTTTTTAGCGTGTATAAACATGGCCAATAGCTAGAGTGCTCTAATTCATTATTGAATGAGCGATGCATATATGCCAGAGTAGCTACTGTTTTCAAAGTCTCCCACTCTTCCAGAGTGCTCAATCAGAGTGTGAGAGCATAAATACTATAGTCATTCGCACTATTGTCAGAACTGCAATGTTGAAATTTCTGAATATCGTTTCTTATGTCTTTGTGTATGAGTGTATCAAATTTGATTAAAATCGGACCACTCCTCATAAGTACATCAGCATCTTTAGACCCTTATGACGCAAAAGATGTTTTTATATGACACAACAAATATTTTAAGCAATTTTATTTCCTTTGTAAAATGATAAATTAAACAATATATAATGAAAAGGAAATTTCAGATTTAAAAAAATAAAATCAACCTAATATGAGGTTACATACTTATTGATCTATCTTAATATATAAAAGATAGTTATATACTAAATTTTATATAGTCCAGCCGAGTACTAAATAAGGAGACTGATGAGTTGAAAGACTGTACTACAGCCTTCTAAGTGAGAAAGGCCAGCCTGCTTTAAAAAAATAAAATAAAAACAAAATCATAATTTGAATTTCTGGCTTTTACTGAGGTAGATCCATTATATCATACAAACACACCACTGAAGATAATCTAAACTTATTTATAAATAGAACTTTGTGTGTGTGCCTGTGTGTGTCCATTACCTATAGACTCCAAAACAGCTGAACCAATTTTTTTTAAAAATTTACACAGTTTTACTATAAGTGTCTGCGAGTGTTCTTAGTTAGGTTTTGTGTCGAGGTACGCCCGATAAATATCAATCAAAAAAATCGGGTTATAGAAGGCGTGGTTTGATTTTAATCATATTTGATACACTTATAGACAAAGATATAAGAAACGATATTAAGAAGTTTCAAAGTTGCAGTTCTTACAATAGTGCAGAAAATTTTATATCCATACCAGGAAATCAAAATTTGACTTACATTCATTCATTTTTCTTTCAGTCTACTGTTTCGCTTTAACTGGAAACAACTATTGCTTTTTAGTCTTTCATGCCAACGTCCAAAGAGTCTGAGCTCCAGGACCATGGATTAGTTTTAAAGCTTTCATTACACCCGAGCAATGTCGGGCTATACTGCTAGTGTATACATATTTTGTAAACATGTTTGCAGCTGTTTTAAGTAAAGATACTTTAAGTTCTTTAATCTTTGTTTTGATTATATGAAAATTTAATTGCTCCTGTGATAAGTCCCTACATCTTTCCTTTCAGTTCATAGTCATCCACCTCATTTTCTATCCCCACTAAAATTCCCGTATCAGAATCTCTATTTCTTTGTTAAACTTTATGCTAACTCCAATTGACTTCTCAAAGTTCACCTTTTTAAGTGCCCAAGATATGAAGATAAGCTTGTGTATAAAGAAAAGTTTCATATATCATCTCAAGATTGATAAAGTTTAGCAACATTCCTACTTTGCTAGATAAATAAGAGTTAGAATGAAAATGTCTGAATTTCTGCCAGTTTATTCAAGGTGCAGGTCAGAACCAAGCATTTCTATGGTATTTTCAAATTTTATTTATCTTCAATCAAGATTGATATCTGTGCATTGCCTACCCAAAAGGCATTTACATTTCTAGAATCTTCATGATTATCAACAAACATGTCGCTAAGTAAAGCAAAATAATTAAATTCATGTTTGAAGTCATTTCACCAATTCAGACAGGATAATGAAATATCCTGTACAAAATTTCTATGTTCTGAAACAGCTGATGAGATATTTCAATGATGTTAGACATCAGAAATTCTTATAGTTACTTATGTAGCATTGAAAATAGTATCATATGTCTCAACTTGTTAAGAAAATTTAGTTTTACAGATTTTCAATAAACAGCAACTTTTATGTGCTGCAAGTAAATGTGATTTCAACAACATATAATCAGCAGCATTCTGGCATGTAAATTATTGCCATCCATGAGATGTTATGCAAAGAAGTCAACCATAATTTGCATCATTGAGTCAGTATGGATGATCGTTTCTTTAGCTGCATAATACGTTTCCCCAGGGTTTCCCTCTCCCAGACTGGTTACCACTTAAGGCTATAGAAGACAGTCCATCTTACTATTTACCCATAACTGAGGAGAGAAATGTTGTATTCATACCTTCCTCAAGGATATTAGCACATAATTGAGTCTAATGAACTTGACTGGAATTCAAATCCATCTCTCCAATTTCTCAGTCTGAGCCACAATCCATTACTCTACTATGCCTCTGTATAGCTGACTAAATATCATCTCTTGTGTATTTTATCAAAGACTTAAGAATAACATGCTTATACTTCTGAGCGAGTTTTATAAATCCTAAATGTAGTAAAAGCAATTATTGTCCTAAAGCCATTAAACTTTTCTCACTTATATAATGCCACACATATATATATATATAATCATCTGCAGACAGAACTGTTTTGCTGTATCACAGCTCATTGGTATGGTTAGACATCCAATTGCTTTTTACCTGGGATTGAAACCCGACCGAATTAGCGTTAGTCCCAGAAAACACCAAAAAAAAAAAAAAACCACAATCGGTGACTGGCGTGTGTATATATACTGCTTATATACAGCACATTAAAATTTCCCTTCTCTGATTCCATGCGTCGATGGCTTAAGAAGTAGCGACTCCGACTGACACCAAATTGGTCGAGTTTCGATCCCGGCCAGAAGCAAATGGATGCGTCTAGCCACACTGATGAGCTGTGATACAGCGAAACAGGCTTGTATGTGGATGACTAATATATATATATATATTAGAGAGAGTGGGAGGGGAGTAATATTTTTCATTAAAATTAGAAAAGAAAAAAAACCTTACCTAGGTACCAAAATAAAAAGTTTATCTCAATATAAAATAGTTAAACATTACTTTGGTAGTACTATTATTATGGCATGATTATGTAACACATCACTCAATACATCCTAGGCTTAACTAATAAAACCACAACTTTTAGGCCAAATTCAACTTTATTCATTATCATAGTCTCCTAGGGTGATACACTGATTCCAACACGTCTTTAACAATATGATGCCTTTTATGTTAAATGATTTGTCTTTGGCCTCAAAATACACCTTAGTATCACCACTTTATTGGAGCCAAATCTCTTTCCCTGGATCATTCTTTTGAGGTCTACAAACAGGTAGTAGTTGCTTGGGGCCAGATTTGGAGAATAGGGTACATGTGGAAGCAGTTCGAAGTGCAGTTCATGTAGTTTTACCATCACTGCAATCGACTTGTCATATGGTGCATTGTCTTGGTGAAAGATCACTTTTTCTTAATTTGTAGCCGTTTTTTTTTTTGTCAATTTCTTCCTTCAAACACACCAGTAATGCTATATAGTATTCGCTATTGATAATACTTCCTTTCTCAAGGTAATCAATCAACAAAATACCTTGTGCATCCCACATATTTACACAAAAACTCCTTTTTGTTGCGTTGAAATGGTTTCAAACAACGCTCTGAAGTGTTGTTGTTTTTGATCAACTGTGAGCAAACATGGCACCTACTTTGAACGCAGCTTTCTCATTGACAAATGTTTATGCAGAATATACTACATTGCCTTCTGATATGTTCATCTCCTCTGCTATCTTATGCAACTTCAATTTTTGTTCGGCTAAGATGAGTTTGTAGGATTTTTTTGGTGTTTTTTGGAACAACTGCCAATTTTGAGCGACCAGAGCATTCAGCATTATTTGTGTCTGTAGAAATGCATTTAAAGTAAGCATACTACTTTTTAATCATTTTTTCCAATGGAGCAGAGTCTAAATAACTTATCATGCTATTGCTTTGCTTGAACAGTATTTTTTCCCATTAGAAAGCAATGCTTTATCAACACACAGAATTTAGATTTTTCCATTGTTTTGAAAATTTGCAACAGTATCTTTACTTAAATAACTGTAATTTTTAA
Organism: Ascarosepion bandense; assembly: GCA_037127315.1. Lineage (NCBI taxonomy): Eukaryota > Metazoa > Mollusca > Cephalopoda > Sepiida > Sepiidae > Ascarosepion > Ascarosepion bandense. Next base: position 1,355,906 of record JBBBDQ010001077.1, read on the forward strand.
ACTAATAATCCAATTGGGCCCAAATTTTATCATGTACATTTTGAAGGTTAGTGCTTCATAAAAATCATATGGATTTTTTTTATTAGTGGTACCATCTATATGTCAGGCCCGGGACTTATTGAGTGATGTTATTTATCAGCATTTCTACTTTGAATCAGTATCACTTCCTGCTTAAAACACCAGTTCTCATTCAATCACTGAAGTTAGGCAGTACCAAAACCCTGTCAGTACTTAGATGAAGAATTGCTTTGGAATACCAAGAATTATATGCAGACTCTGAAAATCTCTTATAGTATTTGGATTTGTTCAAATTTCAGTTGAATTCGCTGCATTTACTTCTGTGCAAATACCCTTTGGAAAGATATTAATTTGTCTTTTGTCCCTTCAGGTATGTGTTAAATAGTCTTTGCCAAGCATGGTGAGTACGGCACATCCCCTGAAATGACGGACATGAAACAGTGGAAGTCATCCAGGATGGGGTTCCTTGAATGAGAGTGAAAAAGCCCTGATCCAGAGCTGGCTTTAAATAATCCATAAAAGGTTAATAAACTGTAAAAAAAAAAAACAATTCATCAACAATCCTTCCTACTTCCATCTTGAATTAGAATGTAATACTGTTTGTTGCCCTTTGCAATATTTTCTCCTTTATGATCCCTATTTTTCTTTCTGTTACTTATTCTTTCATAGATTTTCTCAAACTTGTTAAGTTTGTTACTTGCTATTTTTTTTATTATTTTAATGGAGCCCCATGAGTATTAAATTCTCTTAATATTCTCTTTTCACATGTCTTCAAAATTTCAACTGTATCTTTCTGATTGTCAATAGTTTTTTTTTTTACAGTTTCTATTCTTCTCAAAACTTACTCATTTGTCACATGCTTTGTTCATCATATTCTCAACATTTGTAGGTAGAATCACATCTCAGTAACTTCAAGTCTTAATATTATACTTTTTCTTTTTTTTTTTTTTTTTAATCGTATCACCTTGAGCAAGGCGGTAACACCACTGATGTGCAGGGGGCTACGTAATAGTGAAAAGATTGGAAAAGAGAAAGCCGGAAACCATATCCTAAACAGGGAACAAGGGATGAGCCTCTTAACCTGTTCAATAGACATGGGTGGAGTGTGAACCGGGCGATAGATAGATCTATCTACTCCAATTGAAAAAAAAACAAAGTGAAAAGATTTTTTTTGTTAAATTGTCAATGAGTAAAAAATGTTACAAAATATTGTCTATCCTATATATATCTCTGAAAAAGCGAACAATTGAAATCGTATCTGAAGTTTATATGGACTCTAATAAATGATGAAAATTTTAACCTACTGTGACTGAACATTCCATCTTTAATGGGTTAACCTTATAAAACGTTAGTAAAAAATGGCCTAAATAATTATAAAGTGTGGTGAAATGTTGACTAATTTTTTGCTTATGTTTTCTTAAGCATTTAGAAAAGGTAGCTCTGTATATTCCTCTTTAGCAGAGGTAGGACTGTATATTCCTCTTTAGCAGAGGTAGGACTGTATATTCCTCTTTAGCAGAGGTAGGACTGTATATTCCTCTTTAGCAGAGGTAGGACTGTATATTCCTCTTTAGCAGAGGTAGGACTGTATATTCCTCTTTAGCAGAGGTAGGACTGTATATTCCTCTTTAGCAGAGGTAGGACTGTATATTCCTCTTTAGCAGAGGTAGGACTGTATATTCCTCTTTAGCAGAGGTAGGACTGTATATTCCTCTTTAGCAGAGGTAGGACTGTATATTCCTCTTTAGCAGAGGTAGGACTGTATATTCCTCTTTAGCAGAGGTAGGACTGTATATTCCTCTTTAGCAGAGGTAGGACTGTATATTCCTCTTTAGCAGAGGTAGGACTGTATATTCCTCTTTAGCAGAGGTAGGACTGTATATTCCTCTTTAGCAGAGGTAGGACTGTATATTCCTCTTTAGCAGAGGTAGGACTGTATATTCCTCTTTAGCAGAGGTAGGACTGTATATTCCTCTTTAGCAGAGGTAGGACTGTATATTCCTCTTTAGCAGAGGTAGGACTGTATATTCCTCTTTAGCAGAGGTAGGACTGTATATTCCTCTTTAGCAGAGGTAGGACTGTATATTCCTCTTTAGCAGAGGTAGGACTGTATATTCCTCTTTAGCAGAGGTAGGACTGTATATTCCTCTTTAGCAGAGGTAGGACTGTATATTCCTCTTTAGCAGAGGTAGGACTGTATATTCCCCTGTTGTTTCATTGCAATAAATATTGATAGATGTATTGTCACTGGCATGTCATAATTGTTGACAAAGAAGAGTAAGAACTTGTACAAACCACTTTCCCCATAACTATCTTATTTCTTTAATAGTAAAATAAAAGAATATTACATCCATACTCAACCTTGACATAGGTTCATCAACTCTTATGTGCACCAATTTTATTTTTATCATATTAAAGGAACTTACTATGGAGTAATGGTTTGCAAGCTGATCTAATCCAATATTAACACCTTGTGTCAAGCTAAGCTTACTTAATTGATGCTTAGTTTCAATTGAATCTAGTCTTTATGTGTGCCCCACTATTGTGGCTTTGTGCCTGACTAACTAAACAACTATTCTCAGCTATATCAAAATGACTGTTGTAATTACAATAAAGTAACTTGTACTTCTACACGTTTGTGCTGTTATCTGCATAAACACCAACCAAGTCCTTATCAATGATTTTCATTTGGCTTAAGGCCAACTAGTGGCTTCAGATGAATACTTCCTCTTCAGTCTAAGGTGCTTTGCCCTTTCCACATCATCATCATCATTTCTTTCTCTTATTTATATTAACCAATTTCTTCAAAGTCTTTCCTGACCTTTTTCCAACATCATGTCCTTTTTCAAAGTCGCCTTATTTATTTTTCAGTCTGAATCTCCAAAAGCATTGTTTTCATTCAACAATGTAGCTTGTTCTTAAATGTGTAGATGATGTAATAACTATTCATTTGGAAAATAGGATCAGCAAGTTGAGTTCAAATTTCATTCAAAGCTGTTTCATTCACTTTGTACCAATGCCCTTTTCCTTTTGTGAATAAAATGGTAGACTGGGCTCTGTAACAATGGTAAGACAAGTCTAGGAGATGGACCATATTGAATTCAAAACTTAAGACAACTGGAAACGACTTGGCTACTATTTCAAATAATAGTACTGCTGATTCACAATTTACAGTATTTGTCTGTATTTCTGAGATGAGGTAGTATTTACATTATTCAGACTATTGTCCTCATCTTTGTTGCCATTTGTACAACGTTTCAGCCGTTGTATGAACCAGCCTTCTTCAGATGCTAGGAATTTTAAACCGACAGTATTTGTCTATATTTTTGAGATGAGGTAGTATTTACATTATTCAAACTATTGTCCTCATCTTTGTTGCCATTTGTATGATGTTTCAGCTGTTGTAAGCTCCGGCCTTCTTCAGGTACTAGGAATTTCGAACCGAACCCTTTATTGCAATCACTGGGTGTATATGAACTCCATTCTTTGCCTAATGCCTCTTCTGGAAGTTATGAGTTATCTCCCTCTAACCCTGTAAGTTACTTGTTCACCACTGCTGTAGCCTGGTATTGAACTCTCAACTCTTTGGGTCAAGTCACAGAAACTAACCAATGTCTATATCCACTGGTTCATGTCTTTAAGGAATGAAGTTCCCAGTGATTGCAATAAAGGGTTCAGTTTGAAATTCCTAGCACCTGAAGAAAGCCAGAGCGTACAACGGCCGAAATGTCATACAAATGGCAACAAAGATGATGACAATAGTCTGAATAATGTAAATACCGCAATTTACATATATTAAAGAAAAGGAAGCTGTGGGAATCAATGATCATCTATGTCCTGAATAGACATGATTAAAAAAATGAAAAAATCCTCTTGGAATTTTGAAGGGAAGAACTTGTAAGTTTATTTTTGTCAAATACAACTTAATGCCCAATTCTGAACATAAGGATATACATTCATGATTGTTATGCCTGGTATATTTCAGTTTCTGTTCTCGATATGTGGTACAGCATTATGTATGGCGTAATGAAGCCTCAACAGTTAGCAGCTTAGCACTTAAATACAACTCGGCTCACTGTATAGGATACCACAATAATAATAAAAAATCCTAGCTATTTATTATAGATCTTCTTCATACTCTTGTTCACCCAATACAAGATTAAATAGCCACTCAAGGTAGATAGTTACTCTGTGGTGTTGTATGATCATAAGAAAAGACAGAAAGTGCAGTTCATGAGGTTATGTTGAAAACATGGAGGTTAATCCTAGATTTAAAGAGGTCAGGATTGTAAGGATTAGGAAAACATCCAGCTGGGAGTTTGTTCTTCAAGGAAGCAGTTCTTGGGAAGAATTCCAAGTGAAATTTTTTACTAATTTGAATATGAAGGGAATGTTGATGATTCATCCTTGTGCATGTAGTATAGCAAATGCAAATGTCAGAGCTGGTAGAATCAAAAAATGTAGCTCATCAGGACACTTGCCATAGACATAGTGATAGAGTTGTGAGAGACTTGCAACATTTTATCCATGGAAAAAAGGTTGTAGGGTGGAAAATTATCAACCACAAGTTGACATAGACACTTTTGAACTCAATCTAAGAAGGCAAGTGAGGATTGGGCAGCTGCAGACCCCAAATATGGGAATAATACTCCATTTTTAGTCTGAACTGGCTCTTATACAAATAGAATATAGCAGAGCAAGCTGAATCAACCATTTCTTTAATATCTTTTAGCAAAAGATTGTATATATGAGCTCCGCTTATGGTTTGGGGTGAGCTTGAGTCCCAATAGATGTCCAAGGCAAGGAGCCTACTTGAGAGAACACCCATCCATCATGATAGGGGAAAGTTCAGGACCTGCTTAGTGATTGTGAAACATTACTGGTTTGGTTTTGGACATATTGAATTTTAAAAGCTATTGAGCCACTAGCATTAAGTCAGAAGGGAGAAGATCATTGATGTGAATATCAGTAATATATTGATCTTCTAAATGTGCAAAAAAATCTTTTTTGAAATCAAATCTCTCTCATTGACATGTTATCAATTTAAAAGCACGAGCACCCCATTTACCTATTGTCTGTTCTTGAACATAAGACTGATATTTTTTTTTTTAAATAATTAGATTTAGTGCATCCATGTGCATGAAGCATTTCTTTTTTAGTTGGTTTGTCCTGCTTATGCTTGTAGCCAACTTATAAATTTTAAAGTAACGGCACTTGAATAAAATTGTTTCCTTTTCAGCATGTTTTTCCAATTTTACATTGAGAAAAAATATATTTACATTAATTTATGTTATTCATAAGCAAGAAAAAATGCTTCATATGACATTGCTGTTGCCATGAATATTTTCAAAATTTCAAGTTTGCTTCAAACTTCCAAACAATTATCCTGTTTTCTTTGTTAATAGCAGTTTCAATTGAAAAACTTACCCGTACCTTTCATCATATTTATTTATTTTCTGGGATTCTTGGCAAGCATGTCGCTGTTTTATATTCAGTCAGTTAAATGCCATACATGATACACGCTTGAGAGATCATGTCTCAAAAGAGACATGACTGACTGGGCAGAAAATTATCCTGCAGTAGGTTGCCATTACTTTCTGTGGTAGACTGGTTGCCAGTCCAAGTCTATAGAACCCAATCTGTCCTGTTATTTAACCCATAACTGGATGGAAGAGACGGATTAATACCTTTCCCAAGGGTATTTGCGTGTAAGCGAATGCAATGAATTCAACTGGAATTCAAACTCAGTTCCCCAATTTCTCATTCTGAGCCGATATCCACTGCGCCACAACGCACATCCTGTTTTATTAGGTTGTCCCAAAAGTTCATAGACACTTGCGAAATGGGTCTATCTGGTCCAGCACAATCGAGACAAGCGATGGGTTCGAAAAGGGCAAGAGACGCCGTCGGTTTCAAAACAAGATCGATTCAGCAAGAAAATCATGTTGCATTTTGAGTTGGTTTCGAATGGTCGTGCCATCAGTGCTGAACTTTACTGTCAGCAACTTGAGTGGGTCTACGAAAAGCTGAAGCAAAAGTACCTGGCTCTGATCAACCGAAAGCATGCTTTGATACAGCAGAACAATGCCAAGCCACACACCACCAGGAAGACTAGGGACAAGTTTGAAGAGCTGGACGGCATTGAGGTTCTGCCACATCCAGCCTACAGTCTTGACTGTGCTCCATCAGATTACGGCCTTTTCTGCTCAATGCAACACTTTCTGATGGGCCGCCGATTCGACTCGTTTGATGAAGTCGAGGAAGCATGTCAAGAATCCTTTGATTCGAAGCCAGCTGAATGGTACTTTGACCAGATCTGAAAGCTTGCAGATCAATGGCAGAAAATCTTGGAAAATGATTGTCTTTATTTTGAGCAATAATTTTTGTTGTTTTTGCAAGTAAAATTTCAATTTTTTGCAAGTGTTTTCTGGTAACCTTAGATTAATTGGCGAGTAAAATTTCAATTTTTTGCAAGTGTTTACAAACTTTTGGGACAACCTAATATATTACTTAGTTCATATGATTAGTCTATTGCAGTGATTCTTGACTTTTTTGGCCAATGCACCACATGTCTGAATGTCATTCTCCCCCCCCCCCCCCCGCCATTTCCAAGATTGTTCAACTTTAAAGGTGCATTCCAAATAACATGCATACATTATTGAAAATGTTCATTCTTTTCCCTAATAATACATATACATCCGAATGTATTTACTTCTTATTGGTTGGTTATTTGCCAACGTGGGGGGATGGAAAACTCTGCAGCACTGGAATCAAACACAGATCATGGCAAGCAGGTTATGGACAAGGCTTCCACTTGGGAATGCTACACATACAGGATGAATGCAGCCAGGGCACTGCAAACCAGGATAAATGAATTTGGAATGATGCTGGGTAACATGAATAGAACTCCTTCTTAATGCACAGCAATCCTATTATACGGTCAACATGTTGTGCTGATAGACTTCACTTTGTTATTGTACTGTTGTGTATCCAATGTAAATGCTTGTGTACCAGCCTAGATTACACCCCCACCATATGCCAGAATATACCAGGGTATATTTTTGTTTTGTCCAATATACTCGTTGGGTATCATTGGTGATTATCCATTACATATCTTGGGGGATGAAATAGTCTGTTTTACAATAATGGTGTAATATAAAGATAATTGGTGTAAGATATTAAACAGATACTTATCTACAGATAATTGGTGCGAGATATTATACAGAGAGTTATCTACAGATAGTGGGTGCGAGATATTATACAGATATTTATCTACAGATAGTGGGTGCGAGATATTATACAGATATTTATCTACAGATAGTGGGTGCGAGATATTATACAGATATTTATCTACAGATAGTGGGTGTGCGTAGATATTATACAGATATTTATCTACAGATAGTGGGTGCGAGATATTATACAGATATTTATCTACAGATAGTGGGTGCGAGATATTATACAGATATTTATCTACAGATAGTGGGTGCGAGATATTATACAGATATTTATCTACAGATAGTGGGTGCGAGATATTATACAGATATTTATCTACAGATAGTGGGTGCGAGATATTATACAGATATTTATCTACAGATAGTGGGTGCGAGATATTATACAGATATTTATCTACAGATAGTGGGTGCGAGATATTATACAGATATTTATCTACTATCAGATAGTGGGTGGGCGAGATATTATACAGATATTTATCTACAGATAGTGGGTGTGAGATATTATACAGATATTTATCTACAGATAGTGGGTGTGAGATATTATACAGATATTTATCTAGATAGTGGGTGTGAGATATTATACAGATATTTATCTACAGATAGTGGGTGTGAGATATTATACAGATATTTATCTACAGATAGTGGGTGCGAGATATTATACAGATATTTATCTACAGATAGTGGGTGTGAGATATTATACAGATATTTATCTACAGATAGTGGGTGTGAGATATTATACAGATATTTATCTACAGATAGTGGGTGTGAGATATTATACAGATATTTATCTACAGATAGTGGGTGTGAGATATTATACAGATATTTATCTACAGATAGTGGGTGTGAGATATTATACAGATATTTATCTGCAGATAGTGGGTGTGAGATATTATACAGATATTTATCTGCAGATAGTGGGTGTGAGATATTATACAGATATTTATCTGCAGATAGTGGGTGTGAGATATTATACAGATATTTATCTGCAGATAGTGGGTGTGAGATATTATACAGATATTTATCTGCAGATAGTGGGTGTGAGATATTATACAGATATTTATCTGCAGATAGTGGGTGTGAGATATTATACAGATATTTATCTGCAGATAGTGGGTGTGAGATATTATACAGATATTTATCTGCAGATAGTGGGTGTGAGATATTATACAGATATTTATCTGCAGATAGTGGGTGTGAGATATTATACAGATATTTATCTGCAGATAGTGGGTGTGAGATATTATACAGATATTTATCTGCAGATAGTGGGTGTGAGATATTATACAGATATTTATCTGCAGATAGTGGGTGTGAGATATTATACAGAGAGTTATCTGCAGATAATTGATATAAGCATAACAACAATATTGGATGATCACAAGGGAATTGGTAGGCTAAAGAAACTATATTAAATAAGCTCCACATGAATTCAGTAAAAGTTAAAGAGTTCAACATTTGCTGTATTCAATATTGCAACTGTGAAATTCAAATGATCCATTTCTTATTGAATTGTGACTTGTAATGAGAAATGGGTCCTTTATGACAATCTTAAATAATCAGCTCAATTGCTTTCTGATGATAACCCAAACACTTTTGAAAATTGAAATCATACCAGTTGAAGATTCTGCTATTAGCATTATCTATTACAGCTTTCTGGAATCTAACTAGACCATCACTGTTGATGTTTACTGCCAATCAGTCAGTTAAGTGCCATACGTGATACACACTTGGGCGATCATGTCTCGAAAGAGACATGACTGACTTGGCAGAAAATTATCCCGCAGTAGGTTGCCATTGCTTTCTGCGGTAGACTGGTTGCCAACCAAGGTTATAGAACCCAGTCTGTCCTGTTATTTAATCCATAACTGGAAGGAATGGACGGATTAATACCTTTCCCAAGGGTATTTGAGCGTAAGTGAATGCAACAAATTCAACTGGAATTCGAACTCGTCTTCCCGATTTCTCGTTACTGCCAGTAGTTGGATGAAATCCACATTTAGTTAAATGAAATGTGACTATAACTTGTTAATCAACAAGATCCAATTTTGCTTTTTGAAAATACTTGACCACATGTTGCCAGGATGACACTGCAGAAATTCATAGGCTTTTGATATATACCTTATTACCCCAATCTCTTGACCACTGACTACTTTCTTCTTAATCAAATTAAAAAGAAATTATACACCAATTCATTTAACACTCTAGGTGTTTAGAAAATCTTAAATATCTTAAGTAGCACCAGAAAGAAAAAAAGTTTAAGTAAATATTAAATGTATAAGTAAATAAAGACCATTAAAAAGAAAATTCTGAAAAGAAAATTTTTAAATATATAGCATTACAAGATGATTTTTTGTAATTGGTTGACACCATAATGTGTTGGGATACATATAGTGTCACATGACAATAAAACGAACCCAAGTGACTTTATTGCTTTTCATCAGCCCCACTGTAAGGATAGTTGATGGAAATATTCTTGTCAATAATTTTTGGCGAGCATTACTAAAGCTGGTTGGCTGGTCTAACACTGAAATAAAATAGTGTGAAAGACAAGAACTCCATATTAAGCATGAAATACTACATTTATATGCAAAAAGGGCCTTAGTAGAATGTATTAAAAATGAGGTTGTCCATGTTGCCAAGTAAGTTAAGGCTATAATTAGCAAGTAGAAATGCTGACAAAGTAATGAAAAAAGCCTCTTGCTTGAATATCAAATTGCCGCACTAGTTATGTTGATGACATCTCTTAAACCAAGGAAAGAGATGTTTGTCTTGTTAGTCTGCTGGTTAGAACTGCATCTTTGTGCAGGGTTGTCACATGACACTTCATTTTTTTTATCCAGCAAATATACCTTGCTATATAAAATCTAATGTCATATTTGTAGCTAAACAGAAAGACAAGTGACATTGATAAGTTAGCATTCTTTGAATTTTTATTACATATTAAGATGACATACATGACAATATTTTTTTTTCTTAGTATAAAATTAAAGGATTTATGTTCTAGTCCAAAAGTTTAAAGAAAATTCAAAAAAACATTCCTAAAACATTACAAATATATTAAAATATGTGTAACACATATATAAAGACAAAAACAAAACTTACAAAAGAACCAACAAACAAGGGGAAAAGAGCAAAGATAATAAAATATAGTCACCATAAAGAGGTAAAGAGAAATAAAATTTAATAATAACCTAAAATAAATAACAAAAATGGGCTAACCAATTTCAATTCTCACTCTTTAGAGTTTCTCAAGAACAAGCATATATAAATGTGTAATGTTTTAAAAAAAAAAACAGTAGAAAAGAAATTATATCTCCAAATAATTCTATTAAATTCAGCCAACAAGGTCTACCTATTCATCTATTCATATATGTATATTATTTTCTTTGAAAATATTTCATTTTTAGAATAACATCTTGGTAATGTTAAAGTTTTTCATGAATAAATAACTACTTATAGAAATATTGAACATCTAGTGAATAAAACTATTGCTGGAAATTTTTCTTTGATAGTCTTGTACTAATGGTTTTGGTTTTTTTTTTTTTATCATCTCACCCCAAGCAAGGCATTCTACTGCCACTGTTGTGCAAGGGGTTACATAGGAGAAAATGATGCGAAAGAGGGGTTAGTTATAGGAGAGGGAGGAGAGTAATAGACGGATGAGGATCCTGAGGATGTGGGTGGAAAAAGAGCTTGTGAGAATGGATGCGATTTAGTGTGATAGAAGATGTCTATTGACCTTACATTTACATTCCTGGAGATTGTAGCTGTTGGGGAAGCAAGTATATGGAAGGGAATTCCACAGGTGGGAAGTGTGTGAAAAGAAGCTGTTAGAGTAGAAATTTTGGTTACATTTTTTCAGTTTCACTGTAAAAAGGTGGGACCTAGTTGCTCATCTAGTAGCTCGTGTAAATTCATACCTAGAGGGCACCAGTGTGTTACCAACTAAACTATAAAATCTGCCAGCCTTTGTACTTGGCTCCAACCACTTAAATGTTCCTGAAAGTACATATGAAGCACCAGTAAATCTTAAATTTCTTGATATGAATGAGCGAGCACATTGGTTCTATTACAGATGGTTTCCCTATTGGTGTTCTGTGTGATGAATCATTTATCTGAGAGCAATTTTAAATCTCTCCAACTGGTAGGATAACACTTATCTCCTGACAGAGTACTGCTGAATGTATTCCCAGAAGATTTCAAAGACTCTGAAGTGGTTGATGATGAAGCTAGCACTCTTTCTTTCATTGAAAGAAAATGGAAAGAAAGAAGAAAAATATATCTAGCAACCATCACCCAACCTCCCCTTGCAAAACAAAATATAGCTGCCTGCTTGCTCAGTTGAATAGAAGAGATTTTGTTCCAACATTCTGTAAATCACAGAAATATTAGACTTTGTTATACGTGAAGCAAGAAAAGAACATATTCTTGCATTAAGGTGAATTTAGTTGGAATTGCTGAAAAAAAAGGAATACAAAAGACACAAGAATGAGATAAAGAAACAAGTATTAATTATTAAGGCAAATTACAGAGAAGAAAAGTCCTTGCGAAACTAGTTGTGTTTGCGGCTTTAGAAGTCCAACTATGAAATGTTCTTTAACGTCCAAATAAAATAGACGGTGCTTATAATGTTCAAAAGTAGCCTCAAATAAGGAGAGGAAATTTCATACCTGTTGTTACTTGCTAGATCATTTGAAAAAAGAGGAAGATATAAGGATTTTTGCATTGAGCCCGCCAAAATTGGGTGATCACTGATTGGTCAAGGAAAATTGTCTTAGCCAATCAAACAGGCCCATTTAGATTAGGGGTGGGTGAGAAGAGAAATTATGTGGGAGAAGTAGTAGTAAACCCTTTTTTTTAATATTATCTTTATTTCTTTTGATTAAACCTTTTTATTTTTTTTCTGGTTACTTGCTACAGAAAACATTCTAGATTTTATCACTAGAAGAATTCTCTAAAACAAGTTGGCAATATTTTAGAAAAAGGAAGTTTATTAATATGATTATTATCTATTCTCTGTAAATTCTTTATGGGGCATATGATTTCAACCATAACACATCGTGGTTGGTACATGCTGCTGTAGTTTCAGTAGCAAGCAGGTTTTTTATAGGGTGGAGTTACTTGTCCCATAGCCAACTCTACTCCTCTTTTGCTAATACTGAGAACCAGGTTTTAATTTTCCTAGATTGGTTGCTATCCAAGGCTAGAGAACCCATTTTCCTTGCTATTTTGCTTATAGTTGTAAGTAGTAAAGATAGAAAACGTAGATAATAATATATAAATAATGCTAATAAGCAATTAAGTTTATTTGCTGTTTAGATGTTTTCAATATATTGCAGTTTTCAGTTAGATTTGATGCATTCGTATTTGAAAAGTGTTAATAATGCAACTGATTACCACCATTATCCCCTCTTCATTTCTGTTGTTCTCAGGTTCACCCTTACCCAGGATGATAACACCTGTTAGGGTCCCAGCTATGGGCAAATTGTGGAACCCCAAATAAAACACTATGAAAGTATAAAAATATGTTTTTATAGTAAAAATACCATTAATATGTTTTTATGTAATAAAAATATTAGCAACAATACATTTTTAAAGCAGCATGACCAGCAGTATATTTTATCTGTACTTGAAGACATACAATTGCATTCAAAATATATTTAGTTGAAGCCATAAAATTAGGTACCGCCAAACAAATCAAGACAAGAAAAATACCTAAAATTTAAAATTATTTAAAAAAAAAAAAAAAAAACTTTCTTGAGGCTTTTATTTTAATTTTAATTTCAAGCTAATAGATTAAATTTAATATTTCTAAAACTAATTTAAATTGACTGAAAGAAACGTTTATTTTTTTGCTAGAATATCTGATTAGTACCATTTTTTTAGTTGTCTTTCATCACAATGTAATTCTTTCTATTAAAAATCTTCTGAAACTAAAATATACTTTTCTGAAACTATTTGAGGAATATCAGTTGATTTGAAAAAAAATTTACTTTAAGATAACATAGAAATGTATTTTTAAAATAAACAGCAGTTGTATTTTTAACTGACAGTAACCTTATTTAGTGATTGACAAAAAAGTTGTTGACAGTTTTGTTGTTCTACATGAGACTTTATCTGTTAAAATATAATGTTAAAAAATTGATGGATGAGTGCCTTTTTTTTTTTTTTAATATAATTTTTAAGTACTGGGTAATCTTTAAAATGTTGGAAAACAGTCTTCATAATCTAATTTTAGGAATGTTGAATTTAAATTTACTATAGGCATATTTTCTAATGTTGTGTGTATGGTCACCTATACTTTGAAAATGGGCATGTTTATACACATAAGAAATAATTTATACTTTTTAAAAAGTTTTGGTGCATAATGATTTGTATTAAGCTTTTCAACTTTTGATTAGTAAATATAGTTTTCACTTAATAACAATATTACCTAAGACAGAAGTAATGCAGAATTTGAAAAGATTTACATGTAAATTATTGTAATTGAAACCTAAAAATGATTCTTGTAAAAAATTATTATCAATCAAAAAATTTTTTTCTGAAGACAGATTAGGAAAAAAAATACCTTTTTATGTCATACATAATAACAGTGACTGAGAAATTTGAACTAAATTGTCATAATTTTTTCTTTGCTGTGCATAAAGAAAAAAAAATTATTTTAAATATAGAAGAATTTTTAGCCCAAGTGGTAAAAATACAACAACAGCAACAGTTATTGGAACTCCAGAAACAACAACAAAAGAAATAATTCAAAAGAAAACAGGAAATTCTACAATTTCTTTCACTCCCGATACAGTTGCAAATGCCATAGCTGAATTGACATAAAATTCAGATGATGGAATTAATTTTTCTGCTTATTTTACAAGATCCAAGCAAATTTGCGGAAAAGAATGCAATGACTGGAAAAATTAGAAGAAAAGTAAGACTTTTCTTGAAAAATTTAGCACCAGTAGAAAATGAAAAATACTGTAATTTTTGTATTAATGAGAAAACCTAGAGAAATTTGCTTTGAAGAAACAGTAAATATGCTAAAATTTTTAGTAAGGAAAGGTTGTTATTCAATACTTGTTGGAAGTAAATGAATCCGACAATAAAAAAGATAAAGATTTTGTCACATATGTTGGAATTGTTGACAAAGATTGGAATGATTCAAATTAAATAAGGTAACTCAGATATATTTAAAGGATTTTTGTCTGATGGTTAATGGTGAAAAAAGATGCAAAAATATGTGCTACAATCTTATTGAAACTGGAACAGAATAAAAAATGAACACTACAAAAAATATTTGATGAATGCCAGAGAATATTAAATCTGAAATGCAATATGGAATAAAATTGTAAAAGAATGTGCATATATCCAAACTAAAGAAAAATGTGGGAAAAAAAGAAAAAAGGATTAATCCATGTTTCAGATATGGAAGATTACATCTTGGAGAAGACTGTCCCTTTAAGAATTTAAAGTGCTACATGTGTAGAAAAGTAGTTAATAAAAATCACACTGTAAAACTAAAGCAAGGAAAAGTTCTCACAGAAAATATTTTGTACACAGCATTGAGACAAAAAAAAATAATTACAGAAAACTGCAGAAAATTTGAGTTTGTGAAAATTAATAATGTGTATGTAAAAAATGAAACTGGACACTGGTAGTGATATATATCACAATCAATGAAGCCTCATGGAAAACAAATGGAATATTAAAGAGAACTTCAAAAATCTCATGTGGCTTGTCATGTGAGAAATTATTTGTTATTGGTGAAATTACATGCAACATTTCATCTCATAACAAGTGCTTAAAAGCAAAGATTTATTTCTTAAAAATGCTACAAACTTATTCATTACTGACTGGATGGAATTATTTGAGTTACCTATAAATATTTATTGCAAAAATATAAGTGTAAAGTGACCAGTTTAAAAAAAAAAAAAAGCAATGTGAAAATTTAAAGAAAGAATTGAACAAAATGTTTTGTGGATGTCCTATTGGGTATGTTGAATCAGTGTTCCAAAGTCAAAGCAAAATTTTAAATTAAAAAAGAAAAGGTCAGTACCAGTATTTAAATTGAAATGTAGTGTACTGTTTACAACCTGGATTTAAATTAGACAAACTTGAAAAAATGGGTGTAATTGGAAAAAAAACTGGCCATTCAAAATGGGCAGCACCAGCAGTGTATATATAATAATTAAAAAAAAAAAAAGAAAATTTGTGTTCGTGCTGATTTTCAACTGGGTTAAACAAATGTTTAGAATCACATAACTATCCATGAGAAAGTCCAGAGGAAATTTTTGCAAAATTAAATGGTGTAAAAAACTTTTCAAAGCTGAATCTTTCTGAGGTATATTTGCAAATACAGTTTAAAGAATGGAAAAGAAGAAGAAAGAAAATATGAGAATACAAAGGCATTAGAATCAGTTAAGAAGATTTAGTGAAGAAAGGACCACAAGGAAAAACCTATGCTAGTACTGTACATTTTTAATGTACCAACAAGAATTCATTGCACATACATGTATGATTACCAGAAAAAGGAAACTGATATGGACCAAGTATGGGACCATAAAATAATGAGTCAACACAGTGGTAGGTCAAGCACATATGTCAAACAAGAGATACAAAGAGAAATAGTAATAATAGCTTGGCTACAAGTGACCGACAGACTAAGCTGAACTGAAGTCGTATTGGAAACCAGTGTCTGTGTTGCCCCGGCTCTGTCCTCGAGAGTAATTAACTCTCAGTTAATAAAGGCAAAGAAGAGTCTATTATTAAGTGAGTAACTCCCCACAACACCCATCTTCCAAGAGCTTTTCCCCTGAAAAGCTGTTTAATATTTTTTTCATTTAGGGTTGATGACCAAAGGATCTGTGAACTTCCTTTTTCTACTAGATCGCCTTCTTGGAGTGCCTCGAGGTCGAAATTCTCGAAGATGATATCTATCGGCTCTTCACTTGACAGTGGTGAATCATTTATGTCAGTTGTTCGACATTTCCTTATTGGATTTTGGTGGTGGTTATGTATATTCTTGGGACCTTGTATCATGTAGACCAGCTCTCCCATTCATTGTTTTATAGTGCCCACTTCCCAGAACGTCATGTTACTTTTGTATACTTTGAAAAGTACTTTTTCGCCACAAGAGTAACGTTTTCTGGGAAGTGTGATTGTCTTTTTGAATTTAACTTGCTTGGGGATAAGCTTGTTGAAAACTGATCTGATTTTTCTCGCAAACATCGTTTCTGCCATTGAAAATCCCACTGGTGTATTGGGATTTGGAGTAATTCTGTACACCTACAGAAACTGCTGCAGCGCCTTCTCAGTAAGTCTGCCCTGTGCTTTTTTTAAGTGCTCATTTTAATGTGTCGACAAAACATTCCACTTTCTCATTGGACCTAGGGTGATATTGTGGAGTCGTGATATGGTTCACTTGAAACATTTCACAGAATTGTTTGAACTGTGTTCCGTTATCAGTTACTACACAATCCACAACACTGAAATGTGCAAACAGTTCATGCAGAAAAGATATTGTGCATCCTGTGGTTGGTATTTTACATCAAAATAGCAGGCACAACCTTGACCCCAAAAGCCAATCTATTAAATTTATATAGACCTTTATGTATATTTATACACAGCAGTTTGGAGCATTCTTCGTCAACCTGGATTTGTAGGTAAGTGTCTGATATATCGATTTTTGAAAAAAATTTTCCCACATTTAATTTGTTGAATATTTCTTTGGGGCTAGGTAGAGGATAATGATAGTCTTTTAACGAGGCGTTCAAATCTATCGAAAAATTAGCGCATACTCTGATTTAACTTCTTAACGTATACCACTGGAGCAGCCCATTCCAAAAAATCAATTTTAGACAGTATACTTGTATTTACTAATCTGTCTAATTCTTCATCTATTTGGTTTACCGCTGTGAACGGAGCATTCCTCTTCTTTTTGAACATGGGCTGTGCATTATCCTTTAACTTGAATTGAGCCTTTATTTTAGTGCATTTCCCTTAGCCACCTGAAAACACCTCCGGGAATGTTTCCTTTAGTTCCAGTTTCCAGTTCTTAATGTTGGACATTGTAGTTTCTATTTTGCGACAGAATATACTCATTGGACAGTCCCACAAATTGAACTTTACAATTCAATCTGTACCGAAAAAATTTTCAGTATTTTACATCACATATGCTCTCAATTTTTTAGTTGTTTTATTTAATGTTACCGCAAAAAATACTTCTCCTACAATGTTTATTTTTTTTACCTGTCACAGAGTGTGCCGTTTTGTTAGTTCTCAATAAAGTTGGCTTTTTCAGTCACCTCCATGTATGCAAATTGATGATCGTAAGGTCAGATCCACTGTCCAGCTGGAATGTAATTGTTTTATTTAATATTTGCACAAATTTTCATCTTCTTTATCACTTGACTGCGTCTGCCTTATTTTTTGTTCTGGTTTTTTTGCATACCAGCAACTTGATGTTATATGGCCAGCTTTACTACAATTCTGACAGATTTTTCTCTTTCTGGACGGGCAAAACCTCATCCAGTGTAATTTTCCGCAGATGTAATACAAACCTGGTGGTGAATTTTCTTGTCTTATAGTATGCTTGTCACGATATTTTCTTTTCTCTCTTTCCGAGGAGTGGTATTTTGATCTGTTCATAATTTTTTTTTTCAATGAGTGACTCCTGACTCCTCGATGTTCCTAGAGTCACTTTTTACAGATACGACCTTCTGGCAGTCTTCTAATTTTTGGAGGGTTAAACCCCGCTCATTTTCTAGTTTTGTTAGCACTCGACGTCTAACTTCAGTGTCTCCGGCTGAGACCAAACCTTGAGCAAAAATTAGGCATTTAAAGTCGTCAGCAGATAATTCTGCTAATTTGAAATGATTACAGTATTTATTAACCATAGCGGCAAATGTTAAATAGTCCTGCTGATCCTCTTTGAATAAATTTAGGCACTTCCATCCTTTATGAAAAAGTGATGTGTTTGGCCCAAATAATTCCGACAGTAGCTTGACTGTTTCTAAGAATTTCAGTTCCGTTGTCTTTTTGGGGAGGATAAAATCAACAAACCTACTGTCCTCTGCTGTACCCAACTTCCTTAGTAGTAAACACTTTCTTGGAATTTGGCCAATTATTACAGTCGACGTTAAATAAATCCTCATACCACCTATAAAAAGCGTCAAAGGTTTTTTCGTCTTCAGGTACATACTCAAAAGTTTCCATAATACTCCAGATAGTACCCTGGGAAAAAGCAATATCGTTCTCAGTTTGTTTGCTATTTAATGATTTAAAACGTAACTCTTCAATTTGATTTTGTTGTTCCTTGGTCCTTTTAAAGACTTGTTCTTGCAAATCCATCTGTTGTTTATGTAGCTCCATAAATAATTGTTGTTGTTGTTGTAACTGCTTGTCACTTTTTTGTTGTCGATCCAACTGAGTTTTCATTAATTGAATTATCACTTTTTGTAAGTCTTTCATTTTTTCAAACTCAACGCAACCAATTTTTCATAAACACGAGAGGAAAACACTAACTGTAGTTAGTATTTTTCGTAAGATGCATGTCAAAGAGAAAGAGATAGGCTCAAAATGAATCTACTTACAGATTTTTGTGTGACACTATTACGGGCTTGTAGGAAATTTTTTCCTTTTCTTTTTTTTGTTAGTTGCAGGCTGGTTTACATGGGGTATGTATTTTTCCTTTCTTGATACTTCACGTTTTTTTGACTGATTATATGGGGAGGGGCTTGCTAGTTGATATGTGGCGATAGTGGTCAAAGAAAAAAGGTTTTCTTTTCTTGTGTGAATTCTTATATCTTTGTCACTCGTTGGTATATCAACAGTGGTCAAAGAAAAAGATTTTCCTTCCCTGCATGAACCCAATATGGGACCAAAATAATGAGTCAACATGTTGGTAGGTCAAGCACATATATTATGTCAAACAAGCGATACAAAGAGAAAGAGTAATAATAGCTTCGCTACAAGTGACCGACAGACAGACAGACTAGGCTGAGCTGAACTGAAGTTGTACTGGAAACCGGTGTCTCTGTCACCCCGGCTCAGTCATCGAGAGTAATTAACTCTCGGTTAATATAGGCAAAGAAAAGTCTATTATTAAGTGAGTAACTCCCCACAACAGAAATGTACAGAAAAACTAATGGTTAATCCAGAATGAAAGAAATACAAAGTTCAGTATGTGGCAAACTTACCAGAAAGAGAAGAGTGCAAATACTAAGAAATAAAATATTTTTAAAAAATTAAAAATTTCAAAAGAGGGGATGTTGTGAAGTAAATAAGACACCCATAATAACACAAATGAACTAGACTAGACAAGATGCCTTAAATAAAGAACTCGGAGAAATTTTAGGGAGAGAGTTCTGATAGAGCTCAACCTTGTTGGACTCTCTGCATCTGGGCAGAGAGGAACCCAGAGAAGGAGCAGTCTTGTCTGGGGGGAAAAATAAACAGGTGCCTGACCCTGCTTTGTGTAGGGTCTATGGGAAATTTTTACCAGGGCTTAAGGGCTCAGAGTTCCCATAATAAAAATGGCCTTGTGCTGTGCTGCACTCAACCTCAGTAGGAAGGCTGATTAATACTGAGAATTTTGATAGTATTATTTGTTAGTCAGTTGAAACATAATTACAACCAGCAAGTTATAACATAGACAATGTAAGATTTTTAAAAAATAATAGCAAAACAAACCAAATACTATCAGCAGTAGAACACATTGCAGATAGTAACAACAGTACACCAAATATGTGGTGTGAAGTTTCAGTATGGCATTGTCTTATATATATGTATCACTAAGTTTTGCTTGTCTTTTATCCCAATCTTTACTGGAAATGTATGATCACTTGTATTTATATCTTAATGCCCCTACTTAAACAGTAATGAGCATATCTGAGTTTTATTCTTTATAATATAAACCTTTCTGTTCAGATATTTTATTTGTGGGCAAAATATGTAGTATGAATCAAAACAACATTTGGTTTAACTAAAATCATCATGTTTGAGAAACTTTGAGTCAGATACATTGATTTTTACATTAATCACTTTCAGAATAAAATGTTAATTATATAAATGTTAAGCTAAACCTCACCCAACCACCTCTGTTGTTCTTTTATATCTTCATGTTTAATACTGAATGTTTACATTGTGTTAAGACATCCAAGAAGTCTGGCCTTTGTTTATGTAAAGTTATTGCAACCAACTGGTTTTAACAGACTCAAATGTTTATCTTCAGCTATAGAGATAAACTGATGCTTCTTGTCAAAAGAAAATAATTTTCATATGTATAATTTTCATATGTATAATTTTCATATGTATAATTTTCATATGTATAATTAGCCAATAAAGCTCTCAGATTTTGATTCCATTTCTCGAGTTGAGAAACACTCAAACCATTCAAATTTCCAAGTAAGTTTTATTAACCTGTTTGAACTTTTTTTAAAGAATAATTCAATTAGACTTCTATCTCAAACTATCAAAAAGATTACACTTCAGATTGATAATCTGTTTGTGGATCATCTTCAAATACTTGCTGATCTATCTTCTTAAAGTGTTCTTATAAATAACCATCTGTCGCATATCTTTGCTCAGTGGTTGTCCACATTGTAATATGTCTTATGATGATAAGTCTTGTTTTGATTTTACCTGCTCTGTTTCAGCTGAAACATTATCTGATGTTTCTTTAGTTCATATTGCACCAGATATCCCTTTGGTTGTGTTCCTTTCTCACTCCCCCTTTTAAAATGAGACAATTTGGCAGGGATGGTGGAAAATATGCACATGGCCTTGACCTTCTTTTTTCGATTACATCAAAATAAGTCACAAGTGTGGAACAAAACAATAAACAGATTGACTCATTGACATTACTGCCACCATCATAATGATGACTGTAATGATGGGCAGCAATAAAAATAAAAACATAAAAAATTCCCGTATTCATTATGAATTATTATTTTAAAAACTTGGTAGATAACATTTTTAATTCAGCTAAATCATGAAATACAGTTTGCCATTTGCTGTTTCTGCTATTGACATTAGCTTCTCATTGAAAGATATGTTGAAAACAAAAGCTTCACATGTAACTGCACACAATTGTAAAATGATTTTTTTGTTTTAAACCAGAGAGATCTGTTTGTTAAGATAGGTGCAATTTGTTTTTATAAAAATGAATCTGTCTTTGCATAAACATTCAAGTTTTGGCATCATATCAGTGACAAAATATAAACTTGATTTCACCCTGAAAGCATGAGGCATTATTTCCTGAGGAGCTATGCAAATTTATGGGGATATTGTAAATGAACACTTTCCTCAGTTCAGATAGTTACCACCATGTGATGTGGGAGAAGTTGTTTGAGAGCAGGGTGATTTCCAGTGTGTAATTTTGAAGGCCAAGATTTCTAAGAAGCATGATGAGCACACTGACTTTTAGTTGAAGTTTTTTGATTGTAACACCAGGTAACCCGAGTGAGTTGAGAAACTCAATCTGTTTCTGACAATTGGAACTGTGTCAGTACAACTTGGTGACTTATACAACTGAATTCCTCCAGGCATCTGTTGCCATAACTTTGTGTTTATTTCTCAGACTACTCTATTTTTTGGAGTATAAGGGCTCTAACCATGAAGACATTGATAGTTTCTATAGCATTGGGATTTTTTTTTTTTTTTTTTTTTTTTACATTTAAAACAGCTGAAAAAAATCAAGTTTAATCCTGGGAATTTTTGAATCTTTGAAAAGGTTTTTTTTTTAAATTATATCCGTATTTTCTTTTTTTTTTTTTCTTTAGTCCTGTAAGGCAAAAAATGAGGCAAAAAATATCCATTAGACTACATAATTAATTGCTGTTGATTTTCAATGCTCTTGAAAATCAGTACTATCTTTATCTGTCCAACTTAGCTCCACATGCCAATTTACGTCTCTCTCTCTCTCTCTCTCTATATATATATATATATATATATATATATAATTTTTAGATGTAACAAAGATCATAAAACCAATTCTGCCTTCAGTGAACTCAAAGATGAAATTTTTATCTTATACACTTAGTATTTGTGAGTTCAAGAAATATCTTTATACTTAAAACACAGTATCCATCTCATTTTGCTTAATTTGGCATGCTGTTATTTTTTATCTCTGCTGACCTTGAATGACCTTTCGAGGTCATATCAAAGATTTTGGGATAAATTTCATACACTAAATGTAACAACTGATATATAAAACAGGTATTTTTTTCCCCTATTTTCTTATTTTTTTTAAATATGTGAATATCATTTGACACTAAATCAGAAAATATGTTCTCTTTTTATAAAAGGCCAAGTGTATTTAATATTTGCTTAGTAAAATACATAGTAGAATTCAGTGTCAAATGGTGGTTGGTGGAAATTTAAGCATTGTTGGCTTTCATTTGAAGATTTTTAAATTAGTTACTGCATCTAACACTATATTTAACAATGAAAACTGTTCAAATAAATATGCTTTCAAAGGCACAATCTATTTCTAACTTTGTAGTAGATAAAATGCCAGCTAAAAAGGTTAAACGAGCAAACACTGATATACACTACTTCAAACAATGCTAAATTCAGTTACCATGACTTGGAAAAACTATTGCTATTTCTTGTTTTATTCATATTACACTTATTCACTTACCAAAAGATCTTATCTGTGTGTGTTTGTATCTCGGGTAAGTCTAAAATATCACTGAAGATATTAGTTTTAGATTAGTCAAGACCATAGAAAATGTACATGTAAATAATTCCTGAAGAAGTAAGCTCAATGCATTACTTTTGTCACAGATTTGTAGTAATAGACAACTTATAAAAAATATAGTACTTCTAATTCTGAAATTAACTATTGCTGTAAACATAGTACAGTACAGGATGCCCTTTCAGCATTTCTCTAACCAAGCACATAAAATCACATGTGTCTCTATTCCAGTTAGTGTCAGTGTGCCCCCAAAACTAGGAAAAGTCTATTGCATACTCACAAGAAAGATGAAAATAAATGCTACATTGAGAAATGAGGACTTGAACCCCATTCTCAATATATTTAGTTGTTTAATTCAAGAATTTTCTTGCTCGGTCTGTGTGATTAGGTATGTGTTACTTCTGCCACTTCTGACAGCTCAGGCTAACAGATCAGCTTTTTCTCCTCAATGTCTCCTCCTACCAACTCTACTCATTTCAGCAAACTAATATTGGACTTGGAACTACCCTGAGGGATAGTCTGTTCCATGTTAACTGAGGGTTGAGTACTGAGCAATCGTTATTCTGACTGTGATTGTTTAATACGAACCAGGAACTGGAAGATTTTAACATCCAGTTTGTTCTCATTTATTCACAAAAGTTTTCATTTATTTATCTACTAGCAGTATAGATCAACATTGCTCGGGTGTAATGAAAGCTTTAAAACTAATCCATGGTCCTGGAGCTCAGACTCTTTGGACGTTGGCACGAAAGACTAAAAAGCAATAGTTGTTTCCAGTTAAAGCAAAACCGTAGACTGAAAGAAAAATGAATGGACGTAAGTGAAATTTTGATTTCCTGGTATTGATATCAAATAAGTTTTTTTCATCGTAAACTAAATTTTAAAGTCTAAATAAGTCCTCTGAATAAATGGTATCATGGCTGAGACTAAGAACTACAATTATACCTACTTAGAGCCAAACCTGAAGCAAAAACTAAAATAAAAGGGCTGAAAAAATAGACATACAGGCAGATAAACAGACACACACACAAACATCTTGCCTTATATATAAATATAAATTATCGATTTTCTGCACTATTGTAAGAACTGCAACCTTGAAACTTCTGAATATCGTTTCTTATATCTTTGTCTATGAGTGTATCAAATTTGATTCATATCAGACCACTCCTTCTATAACCTGATTTTTTTCGATTATCAATTTTCAATATTTATCGAGGGTACCTCAACACAGAACCTAGCTAAGAACACTCACAAATGCTTATAGTACAACTGTATAAATTTTCAAGAAAATCTGTTCAGCCGTTTCAGAGTCTATAGGTTACGGACACACATACACACAAAGTTCCATTTATTATATAAGTTTAGATTTAGATTATTCTATTTTGGTTAAAGATTCTCTTTAAAATTCACAGATTTATCAATGGTCACAAAACACTTGAGACCAAGATAAAATTATATACCCCCACTTTATGTGGGTTTCCCAATCATAGTGTCACATTGATACTAGCATAGAAAGAGCAACAAAATCTGCAGATTACCTTCCAAATGAAAGTAATCAGTAACTTTAGAAAATTCTATTAAAAAATTGATACAAACTATTGGATAGTTACATTAAGATACATTTTCTCAGAAGTAATTGATACAAATGAAAAATTAGTTTTAGGAACTTGAATGTTTTTTTTAAACATTTTATAAGTCTTAATTAACAATCTGTAAGTATAGATGGATGCACATTTTGGTGCAGTGGATACCGACTCAGAACGAGGAATCGGGGAGCCGAGTTCGAATTCCAGCTGAATTCCTTGCATTCACTTACGCGCAAATACCCTTGGGAAAGGTATTAATCTGTCTCTTCCTTGCAGTTATGGGTTAAATAACAGGACAGATTGGGTTCTATAGCCTTGGTCGGCAACCAGTCTATCACAGAAAGCAATGGCAACCTACTGCGGGTTAATCTTCTGCCCAGTCAGTCCTGTCTCTTTCGAGACATGATCGCCCAAGCGTGTATTATGTATGGCACTTAATTGACTGAAGTATAGACATTGCCACTGATGTTTTATACATGGCCAGGCTTACTCCACAATTTTCTACACTTTAAGTTATTGTAGTGTATCTACTTTTTATCACCGGTCCTGGTACAATGCAAAATAACTTTACCTTTTATGCTAATGAAGCAGCTGTTCATGCGTGACAAGATGCTGTTCGACATCTTTCAACATCAACTTGTATGACACCCAGTATTCTTGCTTTTGAATTATTCCTAATGTTCTCAAACATTTTAAAACTGTTGTGTGATCAAATCCTAATGATTCTGCAAGTTCAGCTTGTGACTGACATGAGTCTTCATGAAGTAATACCTCCAATTCTTTGTCTTTAAACTCTTTTGGTGTGCTAGAGTGTTCTTTATCTTCAAAATTATTTTTATTATTATTTTTAAAGCATTTAAATCAATCTCTGCATGTTGTTTCTGACAGGGCATGGTTGCTGTAAGTCTCAACAAGAATTCTGTGTGCTTCAGCTGCAGATTTCTTTTGAATATTTTGCAGATTTCTTTTGAATATTTGAACCATCAGAATTCCCACTGAAGGGGAGGGGACAAGCAAGGGTGAGGATAATTGGACATAAAGGGGAGGAAGAGAAAAACTAATACACACACACATATATATACACACTCTATGCTTTTTGCATGCCCGCATCCTGTCATCACCTCAGATTTTTTATTCAATAAATTCTTCTGGTCTGAGTATGTTACTATTGTTTCTTCTCCTGGCACAACCTGCAAAATTTAGCCCCAATACTGTAAGGTCTAATTTTCTTTAATATATCCCATTTCACATGAAAACTTCTGTTATTTTTTCTTTTAAATCCCACACATGGCTGGCAAGCCTAGTACAATTCCTGTGCTTTTCTAACTTGAATGATGATTTATAGTTGTACCATCTTTTCAAATTGCCTTCCATGCATCCCACAAATACAATTTTATTTGCTATAGCTTTATATTTATGCTTGTTGCTGTGCTTATAATCTTTCATATCTATAAATATACTTGTGGATATATTTTTATATTAGTATTTACTGTGTGGTGTCATAAGCATTAGAAAAGGCAAAACATGAAGTTCATAGAGATATGCAGGAAAGATAAGTTGACTCTAGACTTAAAGAGGTCAAGAATTGGGGAAAACATCCTGAAATGTAGATGATTCATGCTTATATGCATAGTATGGGTGGGTCCTATTTTTAAAGGTTAGAGCTAGTGAGACTAAAAAATGTATCAGTCAGAACATATAGAGCATTGAGAAGCTTGTGACCTTTCATCTATTGGAAAGGGTTTGTAGGATGGAAAATGATTCATCACCCACAACTCTACATAGACCCTCTTGAACTCTATCATGGCAGCAATACTCCATTTTTTTGTCTGATTTGACTCTTGTATATTATGTAGCTATGGCATAGTGAACAGATTGGTAAATACAAATGATATCTATTTTTAGTGGAGACACCCACATACTTCTATGTGATGAATAATGTAGAAATTCTGATTCCATTAGCTTTCTATAGAATTGATGTACTCATAACACTGCTTTTTTTTTTTTTTTTTTTTTTTTTAAGCATGGAGGTACTGCATAGAAGATAGACCCTCAGTAACAATAATTCTATACTTATTGGTTTCCTGCCATAAAGGCCTAGAAACTTCTTGACTGACATTTTAGTTGTCAATTTCAGTCTCAGTTACTAAATTAGTAAAGGTAATATAATCAAGGTTTCTTTTTGTTTTTTTTTTTCACTGCTTTTTTTTTTCCTTTGCTTCTTATTTTCTCTCTTACTCAATTCTGTTACATATGTTTACACTTATTTACTAAGTAGTTCTCTTGGAAATAGATTGAAGGGTGTGGTTACTGATTAAATTGGGGTAGAAGTTTCCTTGCAGGTGATGGGGTTCCTGTCTACTGGTAGATAGATCTTTCAGCTTGCTGAAGAGGTAGGGATTTCTACTAATTTGTGATGACGTTGGGATTCGACATGGTAAAGTGAGGCTTCATTAAATTTCAAAACACATTTCAAGTCATTGCATTGAGCAACAAGATTCAAACCAGATTTGCTCTCTCTGGCCTCTAGGAATAGAGACATAAATAAATTTCTTCATCTTGGTTTGTTTTGTAAATATACACAAAAGCACATGTTTATCCATTATAAATTTGCTTGCATAAATATGCTTATTGAATCAGAAAATATTCTTTTTCTGTAAGGAATCAGAATTGGGTTTTTGCTGAAACTATAAACTTGCTATCATAATGACTCTCGAAGTAACTGGAATTACTACTTAAAGCAGTGATTCTCAACCACTGTGCCATGGCATACTAATGTGCTGCAAAAATACGACATGCAATGGATAAATTGTCGTTTAAATTATGCAAAAATGAAAATAACACTGACACCTTGTTTTAACAGATATATTTACCAAAATTACACAAAAATACCTTCTGGATGGTCTCCATGTTAAAGTTGGTGAATGCTGTCATAATCTTTACCTTCAGTTCATCTTTGGTATTACAAGGAGTTTTGTTAGTATTTTGCTTAACTGCACTCCACGCACAATAATCAAGAATTTGTTTCATTCACTTACACACAAATACCCCTGGGAAAGCTATTAATCCATCTCTCCTTCCTCCACATATGGGTTGAATAGCAGGACAGATCAGGTTCTGTAGCCTTGGTTGGCAACCTACTCCGGGAAAATCTGCCTAGTCAGGCATGTCTCAAAAGAGATATGATTGCCCAAGCATGTATCACATATGGCAATTAACTAACAACTTTTTGCCAAAATGGTACCTTGCATGAAAGTTCATATGAAGCAGAGGTGTCATTGAGTTCTTCACATTCATTGACACTTGCTGAACATTTATAGAGACCAGTCAGTGGATTTGAGCACAGGTTAGTGGAAGTGATGTTTTATCAATTGTAATAGTAATGTGTATGACAAACCACATTCTAGATGGCTCAGCATAGCTGGAAAGTTACAAAATGAAGAGGATCGTGAAAGTTCATAACCAGTGATGGTAACTGTGAAAATAATATTTTGTAGTTATAATTTTTTTTTAAGTAAGACACTAATGGTTACTAAAAGTAAAAAGCATAAGAAGACTTTAGAAGAAAAAAAAAAAAAACAGAAACTCAAACAGGAAACAAAGAAATAAAGTTTTACTCCTGTCCAAGAGACCAGGAAGGAATGTGAATATCTATACTGTAAATGCATTGCTGATGATTTTACTATAGAAATGTAATGAAAAACAAGTAGAAAAGGAATTACTAGTGGTTAAGAATTAATACATTCCTAACAGAATAATTACTTTAATTCTCAATATTCATCGATGAAGCTTTACAATAATGTTGGCTAGATTTTTTTTCTGTAGTCAAATACTGATTTAACAGATGATAAAATTTTTGTTATTGCAATCTGGTTACAGTCTAGCTGAGATCACATGACTCCAGGTTAACACTTTTTATAGCACTACCTGTTCAAAATAAATTTAAAAAAAAAAAGAAGACCTAAAATAATTAATGAAGTGAGATATCCAAGGGAGATTAATATGAAAGAATTTAAGTTTAAATAACTTTTCTTAATTTGTATTGTGACAATTACTGTACATGTTTTGTATTCTGAAGTGGTTTTTTCTATAACCAATTCAAGTTTTCAAATCATCATTTTTAACAATATGAGTCTGAGTAAATAATTAAGATTTTACTGGTATCAAGTTTCAATTTGTTGTAGTTCCAGAACTCTTTTTTTCCATGAAAATTCTGGTAATGTATCAAATGATTATTTTGGTTGACAGAATCTATGCAGAAATCTCTATCTTATATACACACACACACACACACCCGAGTGAATACAGAACGAAGAAAGAATTTTTACAATGTCCAAAACATTTATTTAAAACAGTGCTCAATATATAATATATAGAGCTGTGAATACTGCCTGATGAGACATTGAAGTTTCAATGTTGAAACAAATGTACGATTTGTAGTGGATATATATAAAAAAATTATGTACATGTTCTAAAATATAATTTATAATATATATAATACATTTGTTTGAACATTATTTTTAATTGATATTTGTATTTGAGTAGATATTCTGTTTTTAATTAAACACAATTTTCGATTCTGCATAAATAACCATCTCTGCTCTGAAATGTCTCATGACATCAACAAATGTAAACATACAATGTTACAGAAAATCCCAAAGATTAACAAAATGGTTTTAACAACCAACATATTTAATTTATTAACATTATTGTTAATTGATCCTTGTATTTGAGTAGATATTCTGTTTTTTTTTTCAAACAGTATATTTATATATTTATTTCTGCCGGCCTGATTATTTACAATAAATTTTGTTATGAAAATTGTATGTGGCCGATTAGTTATATATTTCCAACTGGTGCCTATGGTTGGTGTTCAAGTCCTAATAGTTAACTAGAATTTTGGATACTGATTTTCATGGCAGATTCTCTTCATTTGAAAGATTGGTGCAATAAATTTTGTATTCCTAATTTTTTCTACTATTGTGCCAAAATAAATTAAACTAACCTTAGTAACTAAAAAGTCTAAACATACGAGGATCAACTGAAAAGTGCATAGGCTGACCAAGAAACTTTCATAGAATGTGACCAAATGAGATTTATTTTTCAACATAGTCCTCTTTGTGATCCACACACTTCTTCCATTCCATCCGTGTTGCAGTGTTTGGATTCCATTGGTGAAGAAGCTTTCATCCTTTTGGTCAAAAATATCATCAACAACAAATATGACGTCATCACTGCGATAGCGTTTTCCAGCCAAGTGTTTTTCAGGTTAGAGAACAAGTGATAGTCAGATGGTGCTAAATCAGGAGAATAGGAAGCGTAATCAACCAATTCAAAGCTAAATTCACACACAGTACCGATTAAAACCAAGGACTTGTATTCTGGAGCTTTGTTCTAATGAAACTGACCCCTTTTGTCAGTTTTCATGGGTGTTTGGTTTTGATATCCTTCTGCAAGTTGGCATAGTACTCTCTATTGATGATGTGGCCCTTTTGAAGATAGTCAATAAATACAATGTCTTTTGCATTCTAAAAAACTGAGGCCATCACCTTCCCTGCAGATGAAATAACCTTGGCCTTCTTTAGAGCAAGTGAGTTGTTTTTCTAATGAATGGATTGTCTTTTTGTCTCTGGCTGAAACTGATAAACCTAACACTAATCCTGGATTAGGAAATGTTCAAGGAAACTACCTTGATCTGTCTCAAACATTGTCAGATTTTCCCAAGATGTAATCAGCCTGATGTGCTTTTGATCAGGTCTCAGAAGATGTGGCACCTATCAAGCAGAAACTTTTCTCATGCTAAGTTTATTGTGCAGAATATTCTCAACTCATGCACAGGAAATGCTAATAGCATTGGATATTTATATTATAGTCAACTGCCTGTCATCTATCACCATATGGTGGCAGTTGTAGGACATCCAGACCTTGGGTCATCTTCAAGACTCTTCATTCTCTTCTTAAATTCAGCTGTCCACTTTTGCACTGTTGATAAAGCTGGAGTCAGTTAAGTACCATACGTGAAACACGCTTGGGCGATCATGTCTCAAAAGAGACATGACTGACTGGGCAGAAGATTATCCCGCAGTAGGTTGCCATTGCTTTCTGCAGTAGACTGGTTGCCAGCCAAGGCTATAGAACCCAATTTGTCCTGTTATTTAACCCATAACTGGAAGGAATAGACGGATTAATACCTTTCCCAGGGTTATTTACGTGTAAGTGAATGAAATGAATTCAACTGGAAATCGAACTCGGCTCCCCGATTTCTCGTTCCGAGCCGATATCCACTGCACCACAACACACATCTGCTGGAGTAGCATCCTTTAATGTAGCAACCATGTCAGTATAAATTTTCTTGTGGCTATACCTTTTTTCTGCAGGTACTTGTTAACACCATGATGCCAAATTTTAAGTTTCAAGAGAAATTGTTACTACTAATTACTTTTTTTTAACAGCTGATTTACTTGGAAAAAAACAATGCAATTTATTAATGAAATGTGTCAAATTTAATGCAGGTAAGATTTCACAGCTTTGGCATCAATCCTTCATAGCTAACCTATGAAATTTCAGCCCACCCTTATATGTTAAATACTAAGCTTCATTTGTTTATATGCTGTATTCTTAAAATTTTCTTATCCAACTAGGTTCATTGTAATTTAAATACATTTTTCCATTATTACAGCCTACCATCTTCATTTCTGGGTACTGGTTACTTTTAAGTTATGCTGCTTACCTTGCACCATCAATTTGGTTATATATATATATATATATATATATTGAGTCATGGATATTGAGTAAATATCATTATCATTATTATTCACTGTTGTAAATAATATTGTTATCTTTACCTTACAGATAGTCATTTTTGTCTGAATTCTTTTAGATGAGAAATTACCATTATTATAGACGGATTAGTGGGGTAATCAGCATACATGCTAAGCTCTAATAACCTTTTCAGTAAGCCTAGAATAAAAATGAACACCATATGGGAGTCTTTAATTAGGAAATTCTGCAACTAAAAAATTCCAGCACGTAAGAACACGACAGGTGGTGTAAAGAATCATATACTCTGGTTCAGTTGAAGAAAGAGACAAGTGACATCAGGTTTAAGATTCCAATTTTCCACCATCAAATTGTCTTGTGGTCAAATCAAGTTAGCTGACAGTTATGGGAGTTCAATCTCTGGGTTGGGTAGTGCAAAATAGTCATATAGGGTGCTGTGGGTAAATTGTCGCCATTTCATATTTTTAACTTTGTGTATGCATGTTGTTTGGTTTTTGTTTTGTTGACTGCACAATATACTGTAGGGTCAGTTGGGCACCATTTGTGAGAGAAAAAAAGGGTACCATGATGCAAACTGATTGGCATTTCACTCTGCTTGAAATTTAGAAATTGTATGTTGTGCTGCTTGGCATTTGCACTGAAAGCTCTAATACAAACATTTTAGAATGTTTAGGTGTCAATCTGAGGACAGAGCAGAGGATTCGGAAATAGTTATATGAGTCTGATGGTGATATGAAGGTACAACAGCTCAGAAAACTCACTCTGATCATTCTGATTAGTACTCCTATATCAAGTGCTTTGTGAAGGTAGTGCTTCCCAGGGTCAAGTGGGAGGTTGCTGGAAGACCCTGGCAACACAACTCTGCACCACACCAAAAAGCAGAAGAACCCAACCATGGCTCTCAGACAATTTCTGCAACCACATCACTCCTTACATTTGGTTAACTCCCCACACTGCAGTTCTCTTGATTATGTGTGGGGTGCAGTTAAGCAAGAGACTAACAAAACTCCTTGTAACACAAAAGATGAACTGAAGGCAAGGATTATGGCAGCATTCACCACCAACTTAAACAAGATTTGCAGGAGATTCCAAAGTTGTTTGGAAGCCATGGTTAAAGCCAATAGCTATCTTATTAAATAAATTTACTTTAATATTTTAACATATTTTTGTGTAATTTTGGTAAATATATCTGTTAAAATGAGATGTCAGTGTTATTTTCCTTTTTATGTAATTTAGACAACAAGTAATTCATCGCAACCTGTACTCTAGTTTAATGGAAAAGGCAAGGAACATCACAAGGATAAATTATCAAGGATAGAACTTTTAGCATGGACAGTGGAATGAGAATAATCTGACTTTATGTTGTGGATTCTTGTTGAGAAACCACACAAAATAATAAATAACAAAAACGGATATGGAGATAAAAAATGTAAGTTATATTGAAACAAAAATATACAAACTGGAAAACGGGTTAGTCAATTCAGGAATACTGTTAGTAGGAATCAATATATACAATCTTGTAGTGAAGAAATATGTCTGGGTAATGAGTTTATATTCTTACTGACCAATTAGCGGCAGTACAACTACTCAACTCATCTGCTGCTTTCTGTATAGGCAGGATTATATGTACACATTAGACGAGTCCATTCTAGTATCCAAAAAGGGGTGATCTGCAACACTTTATAAATTGAATAAAGGGATTGGTTTAAAGTTCTTGGAAGGTTTCCAACTGTGACAGACACCTAAAGAAATCTGGAGAGTACAGCAGCTGAAATGCTGTGACTACAACAACTATGATAGATGTTTCATAAGTGCTTTGATGATTGTGTTATATAATGAATAAGTAGCATATCATTTTTATCTTGTGAATATTAGCCATGTTATCATTGTTATAATAGACTTGACAGCTCGGATCATTTTCTCACTGGCACAATGTGGCTTCCTTATGTCTCTTCTACAAATACTTTCACACCTTCTGCTTCAATGAACTTAGCTCACTGGTGCCCTCTATATATGAATTTACTCAAGCCACAAGATTAGCAACTAGGTCCTACCCTTTTACTGTAAAACCAATAAAATGTAAACGCAAATTCTTCTCCAGCAACTTCTTTTCTCAAACTTCCCACCTGTGGAATATCCTTTTGTTTACTTGCTTCCCCAACAGCTACAATCTCTAAGAATTTAAATGTAAAGTCAAGAGTCATCTCCTATCTCACTAACCTGCATCCTCTCTCTCATTCTTCTTTCTCTGTCCACTCCATTCTCATCAGTATTCTCATCCTTCTTTTACCCACTTCCTGACACCCCCTATAACCTATCACTCATTCTCATAACTTTCCTCCTATGTAACCCCCCTACAAAACAGTGGCAATAAAATGCCTTGCTTAAGACAATATGATTATAAAAAAAAAAATAATGTTAGCTTTTTGTTGCACAATATTTTGTATAAATTAGTTTTGCATAATAATTAATTTATTAACTTATTGATAGCAGATGACATATTTTTCTGCAGCTGGTTAGTTAACCCAAGAACTCATTCAATTATAATCACTATAAATATCATCATTGCTCCCAAAATTATCTTTGCATTTTTATCTACTTTTTTTTTTTTTTTTTTTTTTTTATTTGGTTACATTAGTGGCTTAGATTACACTTCAAGAAAAAAATAAGTATTTAAAAGAAATTTAAATATGGATAAAATGCACTATTCAATGGAAAAGGTTTCTTTTGTTTTTCAAATTTGTGTAAATATTGTTTATTAATATAATTGTTTTAAGATATCTTTTGACTTTAAATTTAGATTGTTACACCTTGATAAAAGCTAACTAATTAAGCATTTATTTGAATTAATAAAGGTTAATCACTTTTTACTTTTTCTTCAAAACGAATTCTCTACTTTATTATATTAGGTGTTTGCAAGAGTTCCTTGTAGTCTCACCCACTTTTTGTTTTTGTTTTTTGATAACTTTTATTTTTTAAATTTTTCATCCACCTAATAATTTAGAATATATTTTCAAAGTTGCATAAAATAATTTTGTAATTGTAAATAGCCTTAATTTATTGGAATTTTGAAAGAAAGTATTTTCAGATGAAGAAACAAGAACTGGTATCACAAAAAATATCCCGTATCAGTCAAAACAATAGATGATAGCCAGAGGATACTTGGCTGAAACCTTGTGTCTATAATAATAAGATCTATAACAATAAAAATGAGAACAGTAGTCTTAATAAATTACTTTTGTATCCTATATTTTAGATGAATATCTTCAATATCTAAACTTATTTATAAATGGAACTGTGTGTTGTGTGTGTCCGTTACCTATAAGACTCCAAAACAGCTGAACCGATTTTCTTGAAAATTTACATGGTTGTACTATAAGCATCTGCAAGTGTTCTTAGCTAGGTTTTGTGTCGAGGTACCCCCCGATAAATATCGAAAATCGATAATCGAAAAAATCGGGTTATAGAAGGAGTGGTCCAATTTTAATCAAATTTGATACACTCATAGACAAAGACATAAGAAACGATATTCAGAAGTTTCAAGGTTGCAGTTCTTACAATAGTGCAGAAAATCAACTATATATATATATAATATATATAAGGCAAGTTGTTTGTGTGTGTGTCTGTTTATCTGCCTCTATGTCTGTATTTTTTCAGCCCTTTTATTTTAGATTTTGTTTCGGGTTTGGCTCTAAGTAGATATAATTGTAGTTCTTAGTCTCAGCCATGATACCATTTACTCAGAAGACTTATTTAGCCTTCAAAATTCAGTTTACGATGAAAAAACTTATTTGATATCGATACCAGGAAATCAAGATTTGACTTACATCCATTCATTTTTCGTTCAGTCTATGGTTTCGCTTTAACTGGAAACAACTATTGCTTTTTAGTCTTTCGTGCCAATGTCCAAAGAGTCTGAACTCCAGGACCATGGATTAGTTTTAAAGCTTTCATTACACCTGAGCAACGCCGGGCTATACTGCTAGTCTATTTATATTTCTGAGATGAGGCATTGTAACTATTTACAGTTTATATTGTTTGGGCTGTTGTCCTCATCTTTATTACCATATTCACGACATTTTAACCATTGTATACACTAACCTTCTTCGGGTGATATATATTGGAATTTCAAACTCGACCCTCA
The DNA here is from genome assembly GCA_037127315.1 of Ascarosepion bandense. NCBI lineage: Eukaryota > Metazoa > Mollusca > Cephalopoda > Sepiida > Sepiidae > Ascarosepion > Ascarosepion bandense. Next base: position 1,391,354 of record JBBBDQ010001077.1, read on the forward strand.
TTTAGTCCAGCAGGGGTAGAGTGTTCTAATTTTATGTGCCAAGAGCACATGGCTCTGTAGATAAGTGTTGGTTAAGTAATCCAAAAAAAATAACTTGACCCAAAGAATTGTGAGTTCAATACTGGGCTGCAGCAGAGGGAACAAAACCTTGTAGCGTTACTAAAGGGAAGTAACTGATACTGTGATATCTCAAAAAGGTATGGCAATAAAGACGAGGACAACAATTCAAATGATATAAATAGTGTAAATGAATAGTTTTGTTATTTATTTTTTTACTATTTTTATCTTATTGTTACTTTTTACCATAAGGTTCAATATTCAATCTAGTGCTATGCTTAAATTCATAAAGTCAAGGTACCAAAGAGGAAAGCACAACAGAACAATTACCATGAAAATATTTATAGAAAAGGTACAGGGAAGTTGTTACATCACTAGGGAGCTGACTGAAGGCGAGATGCCAGGTCAGGACTGATAACATGCTAGATTCTTTGGATTTTATGAAGAATCTCTAAATCTACAGCAGGAGCATCAGACCAGATATGTTAATATGCATGAACAAATGCTAGACTTATAAAGGTGTAAAATAGATAGGTTTTTCACATGTGAATCTTTATATTTTTCTTAATTACAAATTGAAGATACCAAATTCAAAGAAGTACATAAATTTAAGTATCTGGGAAGTTTTTTTTAACAAAGTGCAACAGTGAAATCTGAAGACAAATTGGGAAAGGAAAAGTTATCTTCCAAGGGCTAAGCAAAGTAGTAAGAAAAAGAAATATTTTGTTAGAAACAAAGAAAAAAAGTACTGAACAGTTGTGTAATATCAGTTCTCCTATATAGCAATGTATGCTGAACAATCTTCTCACAGACAAAGAAGGAACTTGAAGCAACAAAAATATGGTTCTACAGAAGGATGCTGAGGGTTTAACATCAGAAATAGTTGAAATTGCTAGGGTTCATAATGAAGAAAGAGGGCTTGGAAAATTTGATACGCATAGGACAGATTGAAGGCAAGAGGGGCAGAAAAAAACAATGCATAATCTATTTAGTGAGGTTGAGTAAATGGATGGTAGCTCAAGGTTTAGGAGCGATAACAAAATGAAAGAATTTATTAAGCACTACAAAGGACAGGAAATTGTAGAGAGCAATGATCACTAACATCCTGAAAGGAATCCGGCACATAGAAGATAAATTATTGTTGTTGTATGTTGCTTTGCAAATTTTCATAACTGCCACTTCCACCTGCAAATCAGATTCTAGTACAGCAAAATGTTACACATTGCAAAACAAAAAATATGCAAATACATTTTTTATATATATATATATATATATATATATATATATATATATATATATGAGGAATATCACTCTCTATTGCTCTTTTCTGTCATCACTTTTATTTAAGTTAGTTTTGCAGTAAATGTAAATGATCCGCAGCTTGATCATACTGACAAGATCCAAAGAAATAGAGGGCATTGCCTTTGGGGATGGCTTGACTGCAAGAATTGCTGGAATGTTATCCATGTTGACAGCCAACCACATTCACTCCTGGTTTTCTGTTTGGATTTACCTTTTCCATGTTTGGATATGATTGTAATCAGGGTTTTCCTTTCTCTCTCCTCACCCCTCGTGAAATGAATTGTCTTTCTAGGCTGTTGAGCGACATCTATCCAAAACAGCTGGTTAGGAGGTGCTATTTTTTTAAACTTTTCTCATTCTCCAGCTTGGAACTGGTCAAAGGCTATTTGATATACATGTCACCGACAGTGGGAGCTTGTCTCCACTATCACTCCTGGCTTTTTTTTTTAATCATCTCACCCCAAGCAAGGCATTCCACTGCCACTATTGTGCATGGGGCTACATAGGGGAAAGTAAAGAGAAAGAGTGGTTAGACATAGGGAATGTTTATAACAAAGTTTGAAACATATATGTTTGTATTTAAGTTTTGTGGGTTATTTAATGCCAAGGAAGTGGAATTTTAAGGTATTTTTTTTTAATGTTCGGTTATAGTGAGAAGGTTGATTTAGATTTTAATGAAATTTTTTTGTTTTTATTCTTTTTTATTTTAGAAAACTGAAAATATCTTATTTTGTATTCAAAAATAATTTGCTGAGAATAATTTTCCTTCAAAAATGTGTTATGGTAATAATTTTTTTCTGTCAAAATGTATTGTTGGTAATATTTTTCCTTCAAAAATGAATATTTTTCTATAAAAGTCTATTTTTGTGTATATATTTCTATAAAAGTATATTTTTATACTTTCACAGTGTTTTGACCCCCTATTTGCCCATAGCTGGGACCTTAACAGTTGCTGCCACTCTGGGTCAGGGTGAACCTGAGAACAACAACAATTTAAAGTTGGTTCCATGTTACTCACAACCTCCCAATCAGAGACATTGCTGTCAGATGAAGTTTACCATCATTCCCAGGACCTATAATATATGTATATAAAGATAACATGTAATGTATGTAATATTTATATACAATAGAAAATAGGCATTTGCTTCCAAATTAGGATATTACAGATTTCAGCTCTCTTGTTTTTGACAAGATTACACTGTAATGATGAAAAAAAAATTTTTTTTTTTGTACATTATTCTCTTATGAGATATAAAAAAATTTACATTTTAAATTACATAAAAAATGACTTGTTAGTTTCAGTATTGATTAATTGATTTTCTATGATTTATCAATCCTTTGCTGGTTATTTAAAGATAAAAAATATTTTTAGATTGTAAGATTTTTTTTTTCTTGGATAATAATGATATAAGTCTTAGTTTTATATATTACCTTGAACGACAGAAGTAATTGACAGGTACATCTGGCCATAGGTAAGGTCAACAAAGGACAAGGGTCATTGACAGATGTATTTGACTGTAGATGAGGTCAACAAAGTATAATAACAAAAAAAAATACAAGTGACAACTTGCTTGCAATGGACCACCAGGAGTGATTGACAGATACATCTGGCCATAAATAATGTTGTCAAAGTGACAACTTGAAAAAGCAAAAACTCTTGAATTTTAAAAGACTATATACAGTCTAGAATTTTTGGCTGAAGAGACAGATCCTTACTGGATTCTGACTCTCGATAACCCCTTTCAGCTGTCCTCCTTCTCCACACAAATAAAAATATACAATTATATTTTTATATATACGTGTTCCTTATTGTCTGTCATGATCCAGCAGCAACAGCAATATACAATTAATCCATAGCTGAAGTGATAAGAAATGGATTCATGCCTGTCCCAAGCATATTTGCATTTAAGTGAATATAATGAAGCTGACTTGAATTGGGGCTCGACTCTCTAATTAACAATTTACTCATTATCTATAACACCAGCTGCGCATCCCAGCTGACAGCACCTAGTAATCACCAGTGGTCACCCACAAAGCTCAGCATTGCTTAACTTCGGTGATTGTTTGGGAACTAGCGTTATAAAGTGATGTGGCTGTAAGCCTAGTTTTAGTTTTAAAGATGCAAAATTTTTACTATTAAAATAATGCACTATGCTAATATTTTCAAAGAATTTGTCAAAAATTCTCAATTCAATTTTTTGTTGTTTTCCCATTTCAATATTATACACACTTGGACGATCATGTCTCTTTCGATTCATAACAGTAGGCAGAAGGTTTTCCTGCAGTAGGTTGCTGTTTCTTTCTGTGGTAGTCCAGCCATCCAAGGCTATAGGACACACTGTCATGCTATTAAACCCATAGTTGGGGGGGTGGAGAAGAGACAGTCATACTTTTCTCAAGAGTATTTGGGCACAAGTGAATGTAATGAATCTAACTGGAATTTGAACCTTGCTCTGATTTCTAATTCTGAGCCAGTCAGATAAGTGCCATACATGATACATGCTTGGGTGATCATATCTCTTTTGATTCATGACTGACTAGTCAGAAGATTATTCTGCAGTCAGTTGCCTTCTCTTTATGTGTTAGACTGATATAGGAAACACTGTCCTGCTATTAAACCCATAGTTGAGGGGAGAAGAGATAGTCATAGCTTCTGAAGAGTATTTGCTCACAAGTGAATGTAATGAACTCTACTGGAATTTGAATTTAGCTCTCTGATTACTCATTCTGAGCTGACATCCATTACACCACAAAGTTCATCCCATTTGACTTTTATCATAGCATATAAATATGAAAACAAAACAATTGATTGACATACATGCTATTTATTGCAGGAATATGAAAAAAGTTCCATCAATAGACGTAACATCCACCAAAGAATAAGCTCTAACACTCAAATTTGAGGTTAAAAAAAAAGAGAAATTCACATTTTGTTTTTGCTTTATCTCCTGGATGACCCAGGTCTTTTTAATGAAGACGTGTCAAAGACCTTTCATTGGGAAGTCAGCAGCTTCATCACTATATTTCACTATTTCTATTTTCTTAAAAAAATTTGAAGAGAAATTTTTTAGTCACCAGAGGCATGCTACTTTCAGAATTAAAACTAGGGCATATTATTTCTTTGCCATAGTTTGCTATACTTTGCTTTGTTCTGGTGCTATCTTTGGGGGCATAGTGTTTCATGTTTTCCCTTCATGGCTTGACGTGTATGAAGTACCCAGCTGTTGCTGTAAGTATTCCAATCTGATCATATTACTTAGTGTGGACAGATGGCTTACTAAATTCATTTCAGTGACAGTAAGACTTATTAGCCTTGTATTGAAATTCTAAGATTTCACTTTTGCTATTTCTCACATTTTAAAATTTATTTTCTGTTGTGTATGCTAAAACATGAGTTTGCAAATGCAAAAGCTCTTGTTATAGGATAATTTTTCAAATTTTATATATCAATTTATTTTCTCAGACTTCAAAAGAATTGACTGTTGCTTGAGCTATAAAGAACAGTTAATATTTTAGTTTACAAGAACTTATTCAGATTATTATTATTATTATCATTATGCCAGTGAGAAAGTGACTGTATCTGAGCTGCCAAGTCTGGATCTATCACATTACAGATTCTCCTTTGGATTTTGTCAAAGACACTCAGGTGGATAGCAGGAGCACCCGACTAGATATGGCAGCAGTATTCAATGCACGAGCAAATGGTAGATTTATATATGTGCAAGATTCACTAATACACAAATACAGTTGGAAAAAATATCAGTTCACTTCTCCTCCCAGCTGTGGGTTAAATAGCAAGGTAGACTGGCCTCTCTAGCCATGGTGGGCAATTTGTGTAGGTTAAGGACAACTTTTAAGATAAAAAAATAGATGTACATTGTGGTACAGTGGATCTCAGCTTCGAACGAGAAATTGGAGAGCTGAGCTTGAATTCTAGCTGAATTCATTGCATTCACTTATGCGCAAATGCCCTTGGCAAAAGTATTAATCCATCACTTCTCCCTCTAGCAATGGGTTAAAAAGCAGGATAGATTAGGATCTATAGGCTTGGTTGGCAAGTAGTCTACCACAGAAAGTAATGGCAATCTATTGCAAGAACATTTTTTGCCCAGTTAGCCATGTTTCAAAAGAGACATGATCACCCAAGCATGTATCATGTATGGCACTTGACTGACGAAATGATAAGATAAAATGCAGTGTATTGCGAATATCTTGAAGGGACAAGGCACATAAAAAACGACTAGAATGTTGCCAATCATATGATAGGGTTTTAATGTTAGTGATATACTTTTGCCATTGTAAATATCAAGTTTGTCATTTTTCGTAGGTCATCCATACTTCAGCTATTCCAGGAAATGTGAGTCAATTTAATTATTCTTTTATCATATGGAAAATGAAAACTGGGTCAATACCTACTTGACCTTTGAGCTGAATTGACATAAACACTTGCTGTATGTTTCAGGAGAAGCAAGACACTAGGTTCTTATTACAGATGCTTTTTATCTGAACTTTCAGATTGCCTTTCAACAATCATCAGCAAGCTGTATGTATTAAAAATAAGCCTGAGGTTTGTTCTTTGTTTATGATTCATTCTGTTTCCTAATGATTGAAGATTGATATATGAGAATTGTGATAAAAATCAACAGAAATAAGATGAAAGATAAGCAAATAAATTAATGATCATCTACAAAAATAATTTTACTCAGGGCAACATCATTTTTGCTTTCTACTATATAAAACTAAATTTCTTTTGTAAATTAGACACTTCATGGTTTTAGAAATCATGTTTAATTACTTGACAAATTTCTCATTAAACTGAAAAGTAGAGATACATGGATATTGCCCCAGTTGCTAAGAGGATGATTTTCTGGTGTTCATAAAAAGGAACTCAATCTGTTATGCTCTTTTATTCTGTTTTCCAGAAATAGGTATTAAAGATTGAACGATTATTTTTGTTAATATTGCCCAAGGGAATGAATCTAAAGATTTATTTAAAAAAAAAAAGAAAATAAAGAACAAGAAACAACTATCAGACAATTTCAATGAAAGAAATTTAAGGTACTGCTGTAAGAGTATAATCCTCTCTATTATAATAAAGGCCATTGTGCATTTATTTGTGTGTGCACACACACACACACACATATATAATTTCCTCTTGTCACGCTTGGGTGGGGGATAATCAGTGCGGAAATAGCTAATAATCTCTTCCTCTCTCTTATAATTACAAGTGTACCTCTGCTGTCAAAAATAACAGCAAAATATTTGAGAAGATTATATATATACATATATATATATGTAATATTTTTTTCTTTTTATTTAAAATTAATATAGTTTACATTGTGACACAGAAATTTCTGTTCCAAGATTTTTACCTCATTTATCAGGCAATGTTAACTCATTGTTGTGAAAATGATTTTCAGTTGAATATGAGAAACAATATGTTTGTTATTTATGGATGTGAGAAGAGAGAAAAATTAATGTGTGTTCAATTTAACTAATCAGAATAGAGATCCACTTTAACTTAAAATATATATATTTTAATTTAAAGTGAATCTCTGTTCTGATGAGTTGAATTGAACACACACATTAATTTTTCTCTCTTCTCACATCCATAAATAACAAACATATTGTTTCTCATATTCAACTGAAAATCATTTTCACAACAATGAGTTAACATTGCCTGATAAATGAGGTAAAAATCTTGAAACAGAAATTTCCATATTGCAATGTAAACTATATTAATTTTAAATAAAAAGTAAACAAATTTATATATATATATATAATGGTTACTAATGGAAATTTTTTTTTTTTTTTTTAATCATATCACCCCGAGCAAGGCAGTAACGCCACTGATATGCAGGGGGCTATGTAAGAGTGAAAAGATTAGAAAAAAGAAAGCCAGAAACCACATCCTAAACAGAGAACAAGGGATGAGCCTCTTCACCTGTTCAATAGACGTGGGTGGAGTGTGAACCGGCGATATCTGGAAATTATGGCTTTTCATAAAAAATATGGAAGATGTGGAGAGCTGCGATCTATAAATCCTTAAGATATATGGCATTTTATATATATATATATATATATGGTAATGTTTTACCTCTTATCGCAGAGAATGAAAATTATTATTTATGTCAAATCTGATCCATAAAATAAAATTCCTTATTTATTAACCAGGGGTGCATTGATATCTATTTCTGTGTACATAAAATTATTGAAATCTTTTCAAACGTCACGCAAATTGCTCAATACAAAAGTATGCTCTATTTTTTACTGCCTGTTGATGGTGTTTTAACATCAAAACTTTATAGCTATTGAGTTACAGTATGCTATTATTATAATAATAATTACCATATATATTCTTCATTAATGACCAATATAATAATTGCAAAAAATAAAATAACAAGGCACTGTCAAAGAGCAAACACATGGCAAGAACTTTCATGACTGGTAGTCAAGGGATTAAACTGAGCTACCACTACCTCGCTATTTTCTCTCTCTCTCCATGAGCGTGAGAGGAGGGGGAAATATATTATAATATATATATCCTTCCTGTCATCCTTAAGGGTTTAAATTTTTTTTATGCTTTAATTTAAGGTACTCATTAGTATATACGTCAATATATATATGTTGCCGTCATTTTAGACTATATATTGATTTAAATATTTTGCTGTCGTGTTTGATGATATTGGCACACTAGTTATTGTAATCACCAACTTTTATAATTGAATCATTCTGAAAATTAAATTTATTTTCCATATTTTTTTTCACACAGCTCTTTGATAAGCTTCTAGCATTTCAAGTATTATTTTTCAATGTTTGATGTTCAGTAAAATTAAATACATGCTTAAAGTATTTGGTGAAAGCAGGTGGTGTATTAAGAAAAACTTTGTATACTTATGGACAAGTGTACACTTGAATAATAAGCTTCATTCATCACCTATTATAATGTTTCTCTAGTTTTTACCACTTGTTCTGCATGTTGCATAGACAACCTCAAAGAACAGATTCATGTAGAGAGATTGCTGCCAAGTTTTGGTCATGTGACTTTGTTTGGAAATCTTGAAAACAGAATAAGCAGACAGTTGCAAAGGATTCTGGGTAGCCTGGAGTGGCAATTTTGAGTTAGTTTTTTATTCTTTGAAAACTATTACAATACTTCAGTCAAGCCTGAAAATGGTAGTGGTGAGTCATCAGTTGGTAAGTATGAGTTTTTAGTACAATCTAGAACATTAGAACATGTTTCAAACCTCAGTGAATATGCAATTTCTATGTTGATTTTGGTTATTATTTGTAAAAACTGTTATCAGCATATATCATGGAGCATGCTGAACTTCTAAGGAACATTGCTTTGATTCCAGGTTAAGTGCGCAAATATTCTGATCCTTGACAGACGTATCAACTATTAATCTTATTTTATATAAGGTTGCATCCGGCAGCAAGGCCTCTAATTGGGAGGTTGTGAGGAGCATGGAACCACCTCTTAATTGCTGTTGTTCCCAGGTCCACCCTAACTCAGAGTGGTAGCACCTGTTAGGGTCCCAGCTATGGGTAAATAGTTGACTCCCAAATCAGTGTCAAAATGCTATGAAAGTATTTATCAACAAAACTTTTATGAATGAAAAATCTTACCAACAAAACTTAATTAAATTTAAAAATGTTTCCAACAAAACTTAATTATATTTAAAAATGTTACCAACAAAACTTAATTAAATTTAAAAATGTTACCAACAAAACTTAATTATATTTTAAAATGTTACCAACAAAATCCCCCCCAAATATAAACAAACAAATAAACTAATTAAAACAAATCAAAATGATTTACAGCATTAAATGACCTAATGAAGGTTGATATGTTGGTTAAATGAACCAACCAACCAACCTTATATAAAGTTACTTAATTTTGCTCAAATTAATTTTCCCAGACATAATTTGCTTTTGATGGCTAATTTGATATTGTCAGATCAATATTTAAAATAAGAGCTTAATGAAACCATGTTTGATAGATGTCATAAAGAAATAAAACTTTATTTTTTATGCTGAGAATCAAATGCATGTCATGTCAGTTCATTTGTATACTTTTAAAATCTATGATAGTGAAAGTATAAATGTCAGTACTAAATGGTTTAAGGACTAAAATTTTTGAGAAGATAATTTGTTCTTTAAAACATGTTGCATAAAGGTTTTGGTTTTTCGATCCTTTTATAATGATGAAATAACATAAAATTTATTTTCTATTGAAAAATTTATCTTAATCTCTGGGGATGAGAGAAAGCAAGAAAAATCACATTGATCAAAAATGATTTACAAAGAAATTAAGTGTATTAACAGAACTTAATCTCTTAACAGATTACAGATTACAGATTAGACTGTTTAATCTCACCAGAGCTTTTCTAGTTTATATAGATTATGTGAAGAATTCTCATTCCAAAACTTTTTCCAGCATAAAAATTTGAGTAGTAAATGAAAATATTTGTCCACTTCCTATAGAAAAAAAAATCATCTTTCTCTCATCTTACCTGCTGTATGAACTTAGGGCATTTTACCCATTTAATTTACATATTTTATGAAGAAAAGTACCTCTCTCTTGCAAATATTTTGTGTCACCTATGCTCAGAAATGTGATCAGTATAGGGGTGAAGATTATGAGAGAAACTCTGTGACAGCAGTATAAATAAAGCATGTGTATTACTGCATATTTCAAGAAGTACCATAACTGAATTATGTCAATACTAGCAGTATAGCCTGGCGTTGCTTGGATGTAATGAAAGCTTTAAAACTAATCCATGGTCCTGGAGCTCAGACTCTTTGGACGTTGGCATGAAAGACTAAAAAGCAATAGTTGTTTCTAGTCAAAGCGAAACCGTAGACTTAAAGAAAAATGAATGGATGTAAGTGAAATTTTGATTTCCTGTTATCGATATCAAATAAGTTTTTTTTTTTTTTTGTCGTAAACTGAATTTTGAAGGCTAAATAAATAAGTCCTCTGAGTAAATGGTATCATGGCTGAGAGTAAGAACTACAATTATACCTACTTAGAGCCAAACCCGAAGCAAAAACTAAAATAAAGGGCTGAAAAAAATACAGACAGGCAGATAAACACACACACACACACGCACACACACACATCTTGCCTTTTATATATATATATATATATATATATATATTATTGATTTTCTGCACTATTGTAAGAACTGCAACTTTGAAACTTTTGAATATCGTTTCTTATGTCTTTGTCTATGAGTGTATCAAATCCGATTAAAATCAGACCACTCCTTCTATAACCCGATTTTTTTCGAGTATCGATTTTCAATATTTATCGGGGGTACCTCAACACAAAACCTAGCTAAGAACACTCACAGACACTTGTAGTACAACTGTGTAAATTTTCAAGAAAACACACACAGACAAAGTTCCATTTATAAATAAATTTAGATATATTTCATTATCAATACATTGATATCAAATCCTCTACACCTTTTGTTTTAGATAATATGATGGCAGATCCAATACTCTTCTCTTTCAATGCCTCATGCAAACAAGCCAATTGGTCGCTGCACTGTTATCTGATGACTATTTAAAAGTTCATACCTTTGTAATAATAAAAATACCTTTGAATCTCAATAAATATAGTTAAGTACATTCCTTTTTCTCTTCTCCCTGCTAGATTCCATTTAGTTTGAAATCAATATTATTTTAGGTAAACATGATTTTCTTTGGGTATTTTCCTTATCAATTCATTTGACTAATGATTATTGAGAAAAAATGACTTTTTTTTCTATCATGTCAGAAGAAAAAGACTAATGTTTAAATGTTAACTTTTGTTCTTTTCATGTGGAATCCATTGTTTTCCATTCTGATTCTTTTTTGACTTATTAATGATGTGCGGATGTGCGTTGTGGTGCAGTGGATATTGGCTCGGAACAAGAAATTGGGGGGCCAAGTTCGAATTCCGGTTGAATTCATTGCATTCACTTAAACTCAAATACCCTTGGGAAAGGTATTAATCTGTCTCTTCCTTCCAGTTATGGGTTAAATAACAGGACAGATTGGGTTCTATAGCCTTGGCTGGCAACCAGTCTACTGCAGAAAGCAATGGCAACCTACTTCAGGATAATCTTCTGCCCAGTCAGTCATGTCTTTTTCAAGACCTGATTGCCCAAGTGTGTTTCATGTGTGGCACTTAACTGACTGAATGATCAACTACAGTTGACTGATTATACAAGTGATATAGAGCTGAATAGACTTTTATGATGCTTCAAAGATTTTCATGACCTGTGCAGAACATTATGCTGGGAATTTTTTCATTAAACTAATGTTTGTGTTTGTTTATTTTTAAAGTTCAAATTAAAAAAAAAAACATGAAAAAGTCCGTTTCTTGCTTCACTCTAAGAATCCTTTATAATTCCATACTTTTTAAAATTAAAAGAATTTGTGACTGATGATCAAATTCTACTTGAATTGTCAAGGTTCTTTCCTTGCAAGACATTCCTTCCTTCTGACTCAAGAGAAATAAACTCAATTTTTTTTAATGCTATTTTAACTTGGATACCTTAAAGTCAAGGATAAACTATTATTTTATATAGATTTTGTCATTGTATGTCTATCTGCCTCTCTTTTTATTTTTTTTTATTTTATTTTTTTTTAATCAAATTATATGAATCTGAAACGTTTAATAAAACAGTCTTGCAAGGTTATTGACCTGCTCAGATTTAAACTGATTTCAAGATTGTAGTTAACTTTTAATTAATGACAACCGTGATTATACTATTCTCTTAAAAGAGAGTGAATATAAAAAAAACATTTGGAGACAAGTAATCTGTTATATTATGCTGTTCTACGACATATAATCAGTAATCAACTTCTCCAATTGTTTAAGGGTATGGCGTAACAAGAAATTTTCATTATAGCTTCACAACCTGACGAAACTAGAAAGAAGTCAATTATTTTATCCCCCCCACCGGCCATGTTTTTTTTTTTTTTGTTTTTTTTTTTTGTTTTTTTTTTTGTTTTTTTCTATAGCTGCAAAACACTGGATCCAAGTCTCTACAAATTATGGTTCATCCAACTGAATTAAACATCTTACTGGCGATGTCATATAATCAATATCTGATATTTACAAATATTTAAGATATAAAGTTCAAAGATTGTGTATGTGTACCTGAAAATAAAGCTGGTTGTCTCTTCATGTATATGTGAATACTGTGTAAAACCATGACATCAAGTTTTAACTTTTATACTTACTGATACATTTTATCTTGCCAAACTAAGCAGTTTTTGTTTAATGGAAATAACTCATTTACCTTTAAAACAAACTTTTTCAAATAACTGTTTTATTTCCAATCTTATCATTTATGATTTTATAAATAGGCAAATACTGATGGTGTTTATAATAATTTACTTAGTTATTCAAATAAAGCCATTTTCTGCCTTTGAAAATGACAACCACCTTAGCATTTAAATCTCAGCTTTAAAGAGAAGTAAAAAAATGTTGATAGTTTTTTAATAGTATTTTTTGAAAAATGAATGAATATTATACCATGTCATATATGAAATAAACGCCTCAATATGCCTAAACCAATTGCCAATACAATTTTACTGCATATGCAAACCATTTTAAAGAAATGATTGTATAGTGCAGCAGAGTAAAAGAAAGGGACTAAGCCCACGCAGTATCATCTAAACTTATTTATAAATGGAACTTTGTGTGTGTGTGTGTCCTTTACCTATAGACTCCGAAATGGCTGAACTGATTTTCTTCAAAATTTACACAGTTGTACTATAAGCGCCTGCGAGTGTTCTTAGCTAGGTTTTGTGTAAAGGTACCCCCGATAAATATCGATAATCGAAAAAATCGGATTATTGAAGGAGTGGTCCGATTTTAATCAAATTTGATACGCTCCTAGACAAAGACATAAGAAACGATATTCAGAAGTTTCAAGGTTGCAGTTCTTACAATAGTGCAGAAAATCAATAATATATATATATATATATATATATAAAAAAGGTAAAATGTTTGTGTGTCTGTATGTCCTTTATACAAATTCACAATTTTTATCCGATTCTCACCAAACTTCACACAAATATTCTTTTGGCTGAGTCTGAGCTCCAGGACCATGGATTAGTTTTAAAGCTTTCATTACACCCGAGCAACACCGGGCTATACTGCTAGTTGCTAGTAAAAATGATATAAGCAAAATCAACGTCACTTGGTTATTTCTTGATCAAATAGGACTTAAAATGTGTTTCTATAATTTACTTTTATCTTTTGTTTTTAAAATTGCTTGATAGATATAGTTTTTTGCTTATCTTTCTAAATATAAAAATAATATAGGGAGTGACAAGCGCTGTGGGCATGGATGGCTTATATACTGCCTTAGCTTGCATAATCGGATTTTTTTTTGTTATTAAGCCAAAGATTCATGTTCACCTGTTGCTTGTCACTTTTTTGGTCGGACTTAGAAATTTTCAGCACAAACACTTGTCTGTCAATGTATCATCTTCTATGCGTCATGGTTCTCCACAACTTCTTATCCTTTGTACCTCTTGGTAAGGTCCATCTTTTTACTATCTCTTCCAATCCCTGTTTTTCTATCCATTTGCACAAGCTCATAGGAAGAATACTTGTTTTCCTCTTTCCCTTTTGTCTTCAGTATATCCTGTATTGTGTCAAATTCTCCAAACTCTCTTTCTTCTTTTTGAGCTTACGGCCATATCACATTGAATACACCGGTTCTCGCTCAATCACCGAAGTTAAGCAACGTTGAGCCTGGTCAGTACTTAGATGGGTGACCACTTGGGAATATCAGGTGCTGTAAGCGTTTAGTGACGGATGTGCATTGTGGTGCAGTGGATATCGCCTTGGAAAGAGAAATCGGTGAGCCGAGTTCAAATTCCAGTTGAATACCCTGCATTCACTTAAGCACTGGTACCCTTAGGAAAGGTATTAATCTGTCCATTCCCTCCAGTTATGGGTTAAATAACAAGGGTAGGACTTGGGGACCCTTCCCTTAAAAACAAATCCCAATGAATCTTGATACTCGAAAAGAAAAAAGTATTACTAGACACAAAACTTATATAAATATAAAAACAACAATAAATTGTTGAAAGAAAAAGGTATTACCAGCAATAAATAAAATTTAGTTGGCAATAAATGACCTGCCAAGGTTGATATGCCATAAAAGCAAAACAACCAAACATCTTTTTGTCCTAGAAATTTATATCTTTTTCTGATTAAGTATAAGTGTCCTAATTGTTTCTATTTTCTCTAAAACTTTGTTGTTGCTCGCATGTTCAGTCCATGCTATTTTCAGCATCCATCTGTAGAACCACAATTCATGGCTTATACAAAAGATATAGGAATTTTTTTTCTTTTAATATCCAAAATGTTTTCTTTAAAAGATAAATTGAAATCATGAATAAATCAAGTCGAACACAGGTGTAACTTAACTGAAGCTTTATTCAACTTAGAATGGAGTATGTCCTATTAAACTTAATTAAATACAGAATACATATAAGGAGAAATAATTTAATTGACTCAGTATAAAGCTAGAAAGAGCAGTCCAACTCCACAAACCTCTTCCAAGGCAATCCCAATATCATTTCAGTGATTAGCAAGAGATGATTATTAAAATGAGAAAGAATAACTGCAATGAACTTGACTGCCTTCAAGAGTGAAAATACAAAAAAAAATGAACTTGGCTACTCTCAGAATTAAATGTACACTTAAAATAAAACAGGGGAAGTAATTCAATATTTAAAATGATCTAGGGGAGTCAATTCAGTATTTGGCATTTGAAAGACAAATATTAAATTTTATTAATAAAACCAGAAAATTAGCCCAGAAACTTTATCCTGTACTAGATCAAACCCAAAATCTAATCAGTTTGTGTCAGTCATGAGGCCAGTCATCCCTGAAAGTTTCATCTGTATCCATCTTGTGGGTCTTGAGATATCTTGACTGCTACAAACAAACAGACAAACACAATTGAATACAATACCTAACACAACAAATAACACAGCCTAAACATTAATCTTTGGAAGGGCTCAAAACATTTTTAGAATTAAATGACTATATTTAACTTTCATCATACTTATTACCTTTCTAAACAATTTTGACAGCATTAAGTTTGTTTTTAATTTGCAGCATTTTAATAACTAACCTCTGTGTGTGTATAATAATAATATATTATTTTCTTCCACAGAACTAGGAGAGGTGATCACCTCTCAGAGGGGGTCAAAATGGCTTTTCTACACAAGGGCATATCTCGACTCCAAGCTGAGAAGCGTCTGTTGCAAAATAAGGAGGATGGAAGTTTCCTTATACGAGAAAGTGAAACCGTACCAGGAGCTTACGTGCTCTGTCTTCTGTATGTATACAAATGTTCTTTTTTCTTTTTCTTTGATTAAGTCATATTCAAAATGCACATCTGTTTCCTTCATGTTTCTATTGAATTACACTTTTTACATGACAAATGTTCATAAGTAAAAAAAGGAAAATAAAACTGTTCTTTTAATTTTTGATATAAGAATTCTCTTTTGTCCAAGAAAAAAAAAAGATATTCAGTACATATCCTATTCATATCGGTATTAAAGAGAAAATTAAGAAATTATTTTTTTTTCATTTTTATTTTTTTTACTTAATTTTTGTTTTTGCTGTTCTATTTGTGTTAGTAATTATTTTCTATTTTTGTTTGGTTAGATACAAATCTAAAACATTGGTACTGATTTTTTTCTTCTTTTTTTTGCCTTTGGTGTTGTTGAAAAGAACCATTCAATTTTTGACTTTATTATTGATAGGGACCATTCATATTTCATTATGACTACCATTTTCTTTGGCTATTTATATGAATTTAATAAAAGATGAATAAAACAAATATGTGTCTTTTCACATTCAGCAAATGAAACATGTAAAGTTTAGTAATAATATTCAATTACAAGAAAAGAAAAACGGGTCACCTCTTAAAAAAAAAACCTTTTAAAATGTTTTTTGATGCAGATGAAAGTTACCTGAATAAACAGACACCTGAAGATAGTCAAAGAGCACAACAGATGAAATATTATGATAACAACAAAGATGAGTACATTAAAAGTTAGAATGTAAATAATTTCAAAACTAATATACTGAAAACATGCCCCAGTGTCTCATTTATTACTATAGAAACTTTGGTGGTCGTTGCACTAATTATGCTTCATTTATAAATGAGTTTGGCAAGCACTTAAACTATTTTTGTTCTCTCCCACTTTTTTTTTTTTTTTTTTTTTTTTTTGTCAACACAGGTACAATAAATCAAATAGAATTTCATCATTATTTAGAATGAAAACCAAATTTTCCAACTCAGTTCTTTGAGTTATTTAACCAATTCTACTCAGTGAGTAGAGTTTGTACATGTGTGTGTGTGTGTGTGTGTGTGACCTCAGATCATACCAGAATAGAATTTGCACTCAATATCACACTATAAAGGGAGTAAGGAGCTGGGTTGACCTGAAGTTATACCCAACTACCAAATGCAGAATCATGTTACTAAATAGCTGCATATTGGATTCCCAATGTAGGAACAAGCTGCATGACACATTAAAAAGAGCCACCCCAGAGGAGTGTTAGAGAGTTCCTCAAAATTTGCAGCCAAGAATGTAAAGTCCATGTTCAAATGAATGTTCTGGGGGCCACGCTCTCACACATGGTTAGTGTAAATGATGAAATTAGGAATTAGATAAAATTATAATGTAAAATATGAATGATTGGGATAAAATTATATACATTTTTATATACCTTACATTTTATTGGTTTCACAGTAAAAGGGTGGGACATAGTTGCTAATCTTATGGTTTGAGTAAATTCATATATAGGGGACACTAGTGAGCTAAGTTCATCAGAGCAGAAGCTGTGAAAGTATTTGTAGAAGAGACATAGGGATGCCACATTACGCTGGTGAGAAAGTGACAGTATCTGAGCTGCCAAGTCGGGATCAATCACATTACAGATTCTTTGTTGGATTTTGTCAAGGATCCCTAGGTGGATAGCAGGAGCATCCAAACAGATATGGCAGCAGGATTTAATGTACGGGCAGATGGTAGATTTATATATATGCAGGATTGTTTCACATGGGAAAACTTCCTGGCCCTACACAGAGAACCAACTTTCTTAGAAGCGGATTTAGCTATGGATTCTATATAGTCATTCCACTTGAGGTCTGTTGTGAGAGTTAAGCCAAGGAGGTGCAGTGTTTTACTTTCAGGGAGACTAGCCTGATCCATGCTAATGGGAGGTAGGAGCTATTGTCTGTGATGGTTAATAGATAGCAGCTTTGTTTTGGAAGCATTAAAATTCATGAGCCATTTCTTACCCCAATCTGCCACGGATTGGATTGGATTGGATAACTGAACAATTTCAGGCAAATCAATGGCAAAGTGGAAAAAAATTTTCATTGGATGTTTATGTTGATATAACTATACATGCAAATGAAGGAAAGGATACACTGAAGTTTTAATCTTTTTCAATTTAAGGTTTTTTTAATACGTGGTTGGAAGTCTGTCCAATTCCATTTACTTTATCTTTGTTTGTATTTTTATCACTCTTGTTATTAAGTATTCCAAATTGTAATAATAGAAGATCTTCAAAAAAAAAAAAAAAGCAAAATGTTTTAAAAACCTGAGTACAAATATACCATAGACGATCTAGCAATTAAAGCACATATCATCCACTATAAATGTGCATCCAGGTTCATACATCTCATCTTTCTTGGTATATCTTATATATAACTAATGATCAAAGTAATGATAAAACTTAAATCATTATAATTAATCACAATGATCAAATTAAGTCTTTATCAGATTTTGAAAACATTTCTACTTTCTTGGCAGATTTTCTAATATTACAGTGTGTAGGGCACTTCTCCATATGTGATGCAACAGGTTTAATAAAGTGTAGATTTATCACAATTACAAAGTGCTGGGATAATGTAGTAGTTGAGAATTCCATTAAAAGTATGATGATGGTAACAATTGCCAGAGTTCAACAACATGAGCCTACTCAAGACTGGTGAGGAAATAAAAAAAAAAAAAAGAATGAAGATTAATGCAAATTCTGACAAGAATTCTTTTTGGAAGCAAGTGAATCTGATTGATGATGCATGTAGGATGTATCCAATGAACAATGTGAATCATTTTAATGTGGCAGAACTTGATATTATACAGAAAGGAGTTAAACTGGCTTATCAATGGCAAATAGAAGTGTTGTGTTTGAGGACTGATTTCTTCAGAGCATCAGTAATAAGGTGCAGTTGAAAAATACAGTACCTAGTGAGTTTAATTTTATATGGTTCTTTAGCTGTCTGTAGATAATGGGAATCTGTCATTGCAATTCTATAATTCAACTGCATATGGTGGACACATTTGTCATAGTTACTGGATGAAAGAAATATATTTAAATATATTTGTTGTATCAGTTTGGCCACGCTTTATAAATTCCACAACCCTAATATGAACAATTTGTTCTTATGGATCAAAATAAAATCTTCTATTCTAAAGCATTTGATGGCCAATGATGTCAGTTATAATGCCTGATAAAGACTGGAATGTTCAAATTTTTTTTTTTTTTATCATATCACCCCGAGCAAGGCGGTAACGCCACTGATGTGCAGAGGGCTACGTAAGAGTGAAAAGATTGGAAAAGAGAAAGCCAGAAACCACATCCTAAACAGGGAACAAGGGATGAGCCTCTTCACCTGTTCAATAGATGAGGGTGGAGTGTGAACCGGGCGATAGTTTAGTCTATCTACTCCAATTGAAAAAAAAAAAAAAGTGAGAAGATTGGAAAAGAGAAAACCGGAAACCGCATCCTAAACAGGAAACAAGGGATGAGCCTCTTCACCTGTTCAATAGATGAGGGTGGAGTGTGAACCAGGTGATAGTTTAGTCTATCTACTCCAATTGAAAAAAAAAAAAGTGAGAAGATTGGAAAAGAGAAAACCGGAAACCGCATCCTAAACAGGAAACAAGGGATGAGCCTCTTCACCTGTTCAATAGATGAGGGTGGAGTGTGAACCGATGAAAAAAAAAAAAAGATCTACCTTTTTTAAAAAAGAAAGAGTTATTTTTATTTTAAGTAGTTGAAGAATTTATAAAGGTGTTCAGAAAGTAATGTTGCATTTTTTGGAAAAGTATTCTTTTACTTTTGAAAGAAATTCAAATGTAGAAGTATTAAAATTATAAGACCAAAAATGGAGTACTTCTGCCATATTTGGGTTGGAGCAACACAATTCTTACTTTCCAGCCTGGACAAAGTTCAAAATTATTTTCAATCCTACAACTCCTTTCCCCAGAGATGAAACCTTGCAAACCTTTAACAGCTCTATTGTTATTTCAGTGGCAAATGTTTAGACATGCTACATTCCTTAGTTCTGCCAGTTCAGGCATCAACTAAACACATACCAGACCACATACACAGTCAAATAATCCTTACTCCTATCATATTTCATTAGTAAGAAGAATGTTTCACTCAGGCATCTTCCCCAAAACTGCTACTTCATGGAATAGGCTCCTTAGAGGACACTTACCTGATCACTGCAATCTCACCTCATCAAATCTAGGGACAACACTTACCTTGCCTACATATTCTCATAATCTGCATTTTTTACCGCTTTCTCTTACATTCATACCATAACCTCACTCAATAATCTGCTATCTTGAGTGGCTGTTGGGCCTTACATAAAAAAAAGAAGCTTATGGCTACATCATTTTGGAACACTGGTTCTCATAGGATTATCCAAGTTAATGTTGAGCCTGGTAAATACCTAGATGAGTGATTACTTAAAAATACCAGGTTCTATAAACTTGGGAGTGTTGATGGTGTAATGGATAGTGGTTCAGAATTGGAAATGGAAAAGTTAAGTTCCAGTTCCAGTCAGATTCATTATATTCACAAATAGCCTTGGGAAAAGTAAGAATTCACCTCTTCACTGCTGTGGGTTAATTAGTAGGATTTGTATCAGTAAATCATTATTTCTAATAAATTCTTACAATCTAAAAATATTTGCTGTTTATAAAATATTTGCTGTTTATAAAATATTTGCTGTTTATAAATAACCTGCAAAAGGTTGATAAGCCTTAAAAAGAAATCAGTCAATTAAAAAAAAATTCTTTTATTTCTTTGTGAAAGCCTCTGAGATTATGGTTAGAAGATCATGAAAGTTCTGTACTATATTGGTCTCTTTGTTTCTTTTTAGGATTTTTTTACTAAGAAAATATTCCAGTATTCTGATTAAATGGGAGTCATAAAATATTAAGCCAATTTAATTAGTAATGTGTGATAAAATATCCCAACTTAAAAATTTTTATTTCTTAGTTTATTTCTCTCACATGATACTTGTATTGTCATTCTGAAGAACCATTTCTTTTGACATGGAAAAGTGTTTTTTTTGTTTTTTGTTTTTTTCCCCCTCTCACTTTTAACTTCTTCACTATTCAGGACGACTATGATTCATTCTGAAGAACCATTTCTTTTGACATGGAAAAGTGTTTTTTTTGGGTTTTTTTCCCCCCCTCTCACTTTTAACTTCTTCACTATTCAGGACAACTATGATTATGTTGTCTTATTTTGAGACCTCATAAAATCTAACATATAGCACCAACTGCTCACCAAGACCTAACAGAATTAGAGCTTTGATTTAAATATTGTCACAGGGTTTGTTTTTTTTTTAATCCAAGATCTTAGCGAGAATAAAACTATCATCTTCCTAGTGGGCTTGTATCATTGCTAATAATTATGTTATTGACAAATAAGTTTAATTTTGTTATTTTTGAATAGGTTTTTATTTCATCTCAAGAATATAACATTTTAAACAACCTAAAATTTTTGTATCATATCTCTGTATTATTAGATAAAAATGTTTCTTTAAATATTAAAACCATGTTTATGAAATATTATCAGTATAAATGTGCTTATTGGTGTTGCTGATTTAAATTTAAAAAAATTGAAAATATCTAAAGGAAAACTTAATTTGGCTAGTAGAAAAAAGGCAAAAGGCTGAATTTTAGCTGTTTTGTATAAAATCAACAACACATTTCTTGAAATTACCAACAATATAAAACCTGTTAAAAGCAATTTTTCACTATTTTAAAAACATGTATACATGACATCAGAAATACATGAAGAAGACTAGTTTTCCATGTGCCATGTCTCTTCACTATGTTCAAGGGTGATCATGGTTCTCCACAAATCCCTATCCTTTGTAGCTCATAGCAATGTTTGTATTTTTTTACTATCCTTTCTTCCTCTCTGTCTTGCCATCCATTTATACAAACTATAGACTTATTGATATCTTCCTAGATTGTCACCATTTTGTTCATGTAATCTTCATAGTCTAATAGCACCATTCTCACACCCTTGTTAAGTTTAGTAATAACAAGATTTTCATGGCATAAAGATTTAAGCAATCAAAACTTTTTACATTGCCAACTGAATTTAACATGGTCATTAGATGTACCAGAAAAAAAAAGGGTGTACAACCTCTCCTATTCAGGGAGGTGTAATATCATATGCAAATAGGCAAGTATAAATGAAACATGTTTTAAGTAGCTGCTCGACTTATATTTTTCATATTTCATAAAAAGCACATTTTTAACTGTCAATTTTAAAAAATTAATGTTAATTATTCTATAGAATATAAATTATATACAATGCTATATTTTTGTATAATACTTCACAATATGCAAAACTAAACTCTGTTTCTAGGCGGATGTGTCACGCCATATATAAATCTATTTTTAGGTACTATGCAAATACACACACACACACAAACCTTATTTTACTGAAGATTTGTGTTCAGAAAACTAATCAAGTAGGCAGACTATTATTATTTTTTAGTGAGTTTTATCCTCACTTGGTACCTCATGCTTTGGTCTTGTGCCAGTCTAGGCTAAAATTAATAAATACTTTTAATGCCCAGTTTTCTACTTGAAACAAATTCTGTTGGCATAATGGTTGGTTCTCTATGCAATGCAGTTAATAAGCTTGCCTTGCCAATCATTATTACTGTCTAGTGAGTTGAATCCTCACTGTCTCATGTATGTAGTCTTGTGTCATACTAAGTTTGGCTTAATGTGTGTGTGTGTGTGTGGCATTAGTCAGTCTTGAGAAACCTTGGATTTGCCCCCAAAAAGTTATGCTTCAGCTACTGGTGGTGGTGCAGCATCTATTATGGCTGTACAGACCCAGATGGGCATGATAGTCTTGATTACAATGAATGCATGCGAAGATGCTATTTCCTGATATAGCCTTGTTATCTTTCTGTTGAGCACACTTCTCTCTGGTGGCAAGCCTTCATTCATCTCCTCACTCCACTCCTAAGAGTAATTAATGTCTCCAGTAATTGTGGGTGAAATCTTCCCACCTCTCACTGTCCATTGCTATCAAGTTTCTTTTGCAGACACTCTTGTGGCAAAGCTGAGGCCACCTTCATGCTCAACTTAGTAAATAACTATGGTAACAGCTTTGTGCTGCTATTGCCTAGGCAGGTAAGGTTGTGAGAGAGTGTTTTTTTTTTTTTCAAGTACTCATATACCCAATCTGTTCTGTCATGGCATGCCAGTGACAATGCATCTTTCAAGAAATCTCATGGTTGAACAAAGTGCAGGAAGAAATAGATTCATCATACCTTTCCCAATACCTCAACCAGAATTCAAAGGCTGCTGATCCACCTTCAGATAGACAATAATAAACTGGAAAAATATTTATACTATTTACAATATTTGGACTATTGTCTTCATCTTTATTGCCATTTGCACGATATTTTGGCTGTTGTATGCTCCAACTTTCTTCAGGTGCTAGGAATTTTTCATCAAATCCCTTATTACGATCACTGGGTTATATTCTCATTCTTTTGTGTGAGGACTCTTTGGAAGTCATGAGTTATCTCCCTCTAATGTGACTCTAAGTTACTTGTTCACCACTTCACCACTGCTGTAGCCTGGTATTGAACTCAAAACTCTTTGGGTCAAGTCACTGAAATTAACCAACATTTATATCCACTGGGCCATGTGTCCTTAATTCCTAGCACTTGAAGACAACCGGAGTGTATAACGGCCAAAACATCATGCAAATAGCAACAAAGATGAGGACAATAGTCCGAATATTGTAAATAGTGTAAATTCTACCTCAACTCAGAAATATAGACAAATACTGAAAAAATATTCTTGTGCATTTCTCCAGAGTAAATTTAAGGGTCAAAGAACTCTATTCCATTAAACTTTGTATTATTTTTTCATTTCATACATTTTAAGACAATTATTAATGTGTTGGTATTAAGGTAATTTTTAAAAAATATGAACAAAGTGAAGAGAATTTTTTTTTTTTTTTTCAAAACTGATTTTCCAGTCAGCATTTTTTTGCAAATATATAAAAACACTTTGACTGCACAACATTAAAAAAAAAAAAAAATGCTGAACCTAAAGTTTTATGTACTCTATCATTGGCTCACATCCAAGTCAATCATGTTACCTAAACAGTTTGTAGATAGACCAACATCCCTATCAGGTCTCAACCTCACCATTCTCCACAACTAAAGGATAATTATCCATCCTATAGAAACAACAGCAAAGTTACTTATGTATCTAATTGGGCTAAAATCCAAAACAAACTTCTTTCTTCATTGGAAAGTTTTGTACATTTTGGCAGCTAGAACTGCATAAATGTTATTTTTAGGACAGACAATTTAAAATCCCACTTACTATTGGCTGTTTAATTTCAAGTAATGGTGATATTGTCCAATCACAAATTATGCTTCATTCATTGGCACTTTCTCCACTGATATTATGAAAAGTTGTGTAGTGCAGTTATTATAGACATTACTTACATAACTAATAAAGATGTGTTTTCTGAAAGGATCTTGAATTTCTTTAGACTTGCTAAATTATTATTTTCTTTCAATAATGTGGCCTAAATTTGTACACAATCTTCCTGACTAGAATTAACTTTTAATCATAGCTAGCCAGCTATATATATATTTGGAAATTAGTAAAGTTATGTAATTTGGAAATTAGTTATTTCCACAACCTAGGTTTCAACTTTTCAGTATCTTTAGGTGATTTACAATAATTGATTTTTCTGTTTTTCAAATGGACGTATATGGGGGCTCTGTTTTTAAAAACAGTTGGAATAATTATAAATCTACATTTAAACTGGAAAAGCCTCAAAAATTGTACCAAACTGGCTAGCCACGTGTGAAAATTAAAATTGAGAAATGGAAAACACCCTGATATAACTTGGTGCATAGTGAAAATAGCCAAGCTATACAACAGCCATGATGTATGCAGATTGTGCCAGGAAGAAAAGTTAGCTATTATGTTGTTCCCAGAACAAAAAAAAATTACTAAATGAAAGATCAGAAATTATGTCCAGATGTAATCAAACCTAGGATCATACAAATATGGATTTGTATGATCCTTAAGTTTGAAAATTTTGGTTGTTCATAAAATATCCCTGTTTGTGTGTTTGAAAAATGGAAAAATCAGTTATTATAAATTGCCTGAAGATACCGAAAGATTGAGGTTGAAACCTAGGTTGCAGAAATAACTCATTTCCAAATTTAAAATATTTAAAAGTTCTACAATATAAATGTATTAGTCTTTTTATACAACTGTGAACTGGTCTAATTCAATTATCACCAAAAAATAACTAATTATATATATATATATATATATATATATATATCTTAATGCGATAGGTAAATTGTCGCTATTTTGTTTTTGCTTTTTTTGTCAATTGTACAGTATAGTAGGGTTAGTTAGGCACTGTCTGTGGTGGGGAGCAAGCACCTTGGTTCAATTCACTCCCTTAGAAATTTGGAAATGGCATGCTTCTTAGCATTCACACTGGAAGCTACAATACAAATATTTCAGAGTATTTGGATGTCAATTTGAGGACAGGGCAAAGGATTCAGAAAGAGTTAGATGAGTCTAAAGGTGATTATGAAGGTACAGCAGTCCTATGATACTGTTCCACTCTTTTATTTTCCATGGAACACGTTAACATGAAAAATGTCAAAATGTCCTATTCATTCACAAAGTCCTTGATACAGTTGTTATATATGAGAAACTAAACTAGTGAGCCTCCTTAAAAAATTAGAGACTACAACTGATATGTGAGATTTGTAGAATCTTGCCAAAATGAAGGTTACCAAACTGAGAATCATGCCGAATCCAGTCAGTGAGTGTCAAATAATACCTGTTACCATAATGTATGACATCTGTTCCAAACCTACATCAGGTGTTGGTTATTTTCTAAGTTTTTTTTCTGCTAATGCATAGATCAATTGATTGACAAGCCTTACCTAAACAGACTAAATGGCTTATCTTGATACAGAAAGACAAACTCACTAGTCAAAATACAGCGTCCTTTTCACTCTGAAATGTTTACTATATTGATGAATCTCTGTTATTTCATTGGGGCTAAACTCTTCCATGACAACAGCAGCACACACAAGTGTTATAAGCTATTTTTTTTTTCATTTACTACAGTGAATATATAGCACCTTTGTTCTGCTCAAACTTCACTAGTGAAGCATCAACAGAAATATTATACTTCTTTATTAGTGTACTTACTACTTAGGATGTGCATTGTGATGTAATGGATATCGGTTTGCAATAGGAAATTAGTAGAGTCTGGTTTAAATTCCCGTGGAATTCGTTGCATTCACTTGCATTTGCTTGGGAAGGTATGAATCGGTCTCTTCTCTCTCCAGCTATTGGTTAAATAGCAGAACAAATTGGGTTCTATAGCCTTGGTTGAAAGAGTCAATATTAATTTAGGTGAGGAAGCTGTGGAGAGACATGATTGCCCAAGTATTTATCATGTATAGCACCTGACTGACTGAACTCCATATTAAATATATTAAACTTAACTTCTATGATAAAACTTATTAAAATTATTTTCTATCCTTTGGAATTGAAATAAGAGCAATGAAGGTACCTACCCTGAATCTAACATAAAAATTCAGAATGTGAGATCAGTAAATACTAAGACCTTAAAATATCTCAGTGTCTGGATCACTTATAACAAATTTAGTATAGGAGATAAGGAAATTGAATATAGAATAGGCTGTGCTACAGTTAATTTTGCCCAACACTGTAGACTACTCTAAAACCAAAGCATTAACCAAAAAATTTAAGTCATGTTCTTAAATGACCTTGTCAGATTGAGACTTTCATATGGGTGTCATGTTGGGCATCAAAACCATTAAGAAATATCTAAACTGTCAGCTCTATACAACTGCTTTCTCAAATCAATGGTTAGAGTGAGTGAAGATCTTAGCAAGGGCCATTCTTCTTCAAGCCTCATGGACTAGCACTACAAAATCATAAAGAACTGTACCAAATAGCAAAAATCACATCACTTGAGAACTTTTGACAACAGCATCAACTAAAATAGCACATGTAATTCATAGAAAATGACTTAATAAAGATGTTGATATTCCACAGTACTACAAACAAAATGTTAGGCAGGAAGCCTCCGTAATAACTGGAAAGTTACTGGACTTGTGAAACATATTTTACAGTCAATGAATGCCAAATGTTTTCTTATAGGGAAATGGTTAATGTTACCATTATCACCAAATCACTAGGTACTGTAGTTTTCAACTTCACCTTATCCCTGATACTGAGAGGGAATCAGTCCTCAAATGCAACACCTTTGCTAGCCATTGAAGAGTCAGTTTAACTTATTTCTGTATATCTTGAAGTTCTACCATGTTAAAATGCTTCACATTGTTTATTGGATACATCCTGCATGTATCATCAACCCGACTCACTTGCTTCTAAAAAGTCTCTGATTGTCAAGGAATTTGCATTGATCTACATGTTCAAGTCTTTTTTGATTTCATCATCAATCTTGAGTAGGCTCATTTTGTTGTACTCTGGCAATAGTTACCAGTATCATACTTTTAATAGAACTCTCAACTACTTTATTATTCCAGCACATTGTAATTGTGGTAAATCTACATTTTATTAATCCTGTTGCCATGCCATCCACATATGGGGAAGTGCCTTAAAAGTTTCCCATAAATTGAAAAAAAAAGAATTTGATTCCCTCACAAGACTTCCCAACTCAGCATTCAAACACCACCTTCCAATTATTCCAGGGTTTTTATTTATTTTATCCAAATTTTGATTTTTGACACATGTAGCAAGCAGAATATATTCATTAACAAATATATCATTTTGATAAATAATCTCACCTATGGAATGGCTTCTTCTTATAACAATCAGCACTCAGTACATACCTCATTATCAAAGATGCGACATAAACAGCAACCTAATCTCATATAGCAATACCTTCATCCCTTAAGCTGTCTGAAATGACTATGAGCATGTACTTGTAGTCACCATTCCCTCAACTTCATCACACAGATGTCCACATAAACATTTAACATTTAAACATGTCTATTAAACTCTTTATGATTCATTACAGGGTGCACCATTTCTTTGCTCTTCTGCATGATAGCAATCAGAAGAATCCAGTTCTTGGGAAATCCAAGTTTCTCTTGAGTAAATTAGTAACCAATCCTTGTCAATCCACATATGAATACTATGTTCATACTATTCCCTGATGGGCATGTGGCTGAGTGGTTAGAACGCCCACTTTCCAACCATGAAGTCTGGGTTCAAATCTCACCATGGTCAATTTGTCAAGAAGGTGACTTCTTGATGTTGGTCTGGACTAGGGAATCCCAGCAAGTGACACCTTTGGAAAGTGCCTGAAAACCATACCACGGGTTGACCCAAGCCTTGTTAGTGAAATTTGGTAGACAGCTCCTTTTGAAGAGTTGTTGATGGTTGTGCTAGCTTGAAGTCACAAGTCATTGTGACCGAGAGTTTGAGCATCCAGGCACTGTTCAGACTGTTGTTCATGCTAGATAATGTGCTCTCTCCAAGAAACTGTGACTAAATTCCACTCAACATAGTTGCAGTATAAACCACAGGTGGGCTCTGTGGGTGTTGAACACAAGTGTGCAATGGGGATTAGCTAGCCGTCTTGGTAGGTGGGTATCCTCAAATACAAGTGGCCAGCCATTATTTATTTATTATTATTATTATTCCCTAAGTTATGTAGACATAGAGTACTCTAAAACCTTTTTTCTGAAGCTTTTCAGACTGTAAATAATCCAACCATTTCTCAAATCCAACTTTTTCACTTCACTGAAATTAAGTGAATTAATCCAAACAGCTGTACACACATGTACTTTTTCTTTAATAAAAGACTGTACCCAATTGATTAATCTGGGTCCTACCCAATAACTTAATAGCATTAATTCCAAGGAGGTCAAATCCTAATGGCTTTTCCATCAACTACCAAAACTTCACCATAACTGAATGCACATTACTCACACTAAGATTAGTATTTCCAACTCAACTGTACTTATGTGTTTTCCTATTAAGTCAGTCTATCCATATCATCTCTTTTCACTAGCTTGGTCCTGGGTATGACTGTAAACTGCATCTGGCAGCAAGGCCTCTGATTGGGAAGTTGTGGTGAGCATGAAACCACTTCTTAATTGAGGTTGTTCCCAGGTCCACCCTGAACGGAGTGGTAGCACCTGTTAGAGTCCCAGCTATGGGCAAATAGTCAACCCCCCACACTGGGGTCAAAACACTAAGAAATTATAAAAATAAACTTTTATAGAAAAATATACATTTTTGAAGGAAAAATATGACCAACAATACAGTTTTGAAGAAAAAAAAATTATTACCATAATACATTTTGGAAGGAAAAAAATATTACCAGCAATACAATTTTGAATACAAAACTAGAAGACATCTTCAGTTTCTAAAATAAAAATATTTCAAAATCTGATGAAATCAATCTTTTCACTATAACTGAACATTAAAAAAAAAACTTAAAATACTATCTTTTTGGCATTAAATAACCCACAGAGGTTGAAATGCCGTTAAACAAAACTCAAACTCAATCTTCTCACTAGCTAACTCCATGCAGGAACATCTAGAAGCCACCAAAACTGTGTGCAGCACGGCAACAATCTGGACTTTAATTACAAGTAGCACAACTTTTATATTTTGCCTTAGGAAAAAGTCTGGTTCTGATATCTTTTCTCCTATTTCATTTCCCAAACAATCTGATGAAATGTGACCTTCTGCCTGGTACTGATAACATTGTTTCTTTCATTGATCTTTGTCCATTGATTCTTATCCCTCCCTCTTAAATGAAGCAAGCAATATCTTGCCATATGATTAGGTCCATGACATAGCACATAAAATCAGCAGTTTCTTGGTCTTTTGTCAGTGCTGGTTCTGCTATTCTGTATACTGGTTATATAGTTGCTACAACTTGATTCAATAGTCCCTCTTGTCAGTGCTGGTTCTGCTATTCTGTATACTGGTTATATAGTTGCTACAACTTGATTCAATAGTCCCTCTTGTCAGTGCTGGTTCTGCTATTCTGTATACTGGTTATATAGTTGCTACAACTTGATTCAATAGTCCCTCTTGTCGGTGCTGGTTCTGCTATTCTGTATACTGGTTATATAGTTGCTACAACTAGATTCAATAGTCCCTCTTGTCAGTGCTTATTCTGCTATTCTGTATACTGGTTATATAGTTGCTACAACTAGATTCAATAGTCCCTCTTGTCAGTGCTTATTCTGCTATTCTGTATACTGGTTATATAGTTGCTACAACTAGATTCAATAGTCCCTCTTCATCCTTCAGTTTTGCTCTGGTTTGGGCCAACAGTTGGTCAACATTTATAAAATCTTTGAGTAAATGAAGAGGCACAGAAAAGTCACCTTACATTTTCTGGTAACCCAAACACACAAGCCAAGCCACTAAATGCAGTGATAATCTGTAATTCTGCCCAAAACACATCCACATCTACCTGAGCACACCTAATATCCTATGAATTATTTACAGGCTACAAATGAATGAAAGCCAGACACATTTCTTTAGCAGAATTATTTTCAGTGCACTTTTCTAAGTGTTGAAGTAATGGTTAAGTAAATGTACATTGACAAAATTGAAACCTTGAATATGTCCACTGGGTTCACATATGAACAAGGTTTTTTTTTTTCTTTTTTTCTTTAGCTTTACATAAATTACTGTGTATATGTCATCATTATATAATCATTATATAACTCTGATTTCATGAGTTACTTACAAATCTAGTAATAAATGAAGCAGATATTTTTTTCTAATTAAATGATAAAAGTACTGAATTGTGATTAATCCATATTGCATTAAAATATACACAAGTAATGCAATTTTCTGAAGATTTTCTCAGAATTTGATAAGAGGAAGCAGGCAAGTTGCAAAAAGCATTGAAATTCTAAAGAGATTAAAAGTCCCTGTATTATATTCCTATGAAAACTGAATTATGTGGGATAATGTACATTGAGTCTTCTGTCAGTATAAGCAAAAAGAACAAAAGAAAGACAGAAATTTTGTCTTATTTTTCTTGTATGGAAATGATTACAATGCAAATGGAAGTTTTTAGAAAAAGGATATCTAGAATTTGCATCTCAGTAAAAAAAAAAAAAATTAATCTCATTTGGTTGTTATGGCCTAATTTAACTAGTTGACTAGCTACCAATCCCATTAAGCCAGAGAAATTTTACCCCACACAAACATCCCTATTCCTACAGTCAGTTTTCTCTGGTGTACCCCACACAGAAACCAGCAGCAGCTGCAACAATCAAACATGTGGTCTGTAAGATACATAACAGATCCCCCAAAAGTATTACATGACTTATTTTACTTATGCTAATATATTTACATTATATATATCTAAACTTATTTATGAATGGAACTTTGTCTGTGTGTGTATATATATCCGTTACCTATAGACTCCAAAACAGCTGAACCGATTTTTTTGAAAATTTACACAGTTGTACTATAAGCATCTGCGAGTGTTCTTAGCTAGGTTTTGTGTTGAGGTACCCCCGATAAATATTGAAAATGGATAATCGAAAAAATCAGGTTATAGGAGGAGTGGTCCGATTTTAATCAAATTTGATACACTCATAGACAAAGACACAAGAAACGATATTCAGAAGTTTCAAGGTTGCAGTTCTTACAATAGTGTAGAAAATCGATATATATATATAAAAGGCAAGATGTTTTTGTGTGTGTGTCTGTTTATCTGCCTGTATGTCTATTTTTTTCAGCCCTTTTATTTTAGTTTTTGCTTCAGGTTTGGCTCTAAGTAGGTATAATTGTAGTTCTTAGTCTCAGCCATGATACCATTTATTCAGAGGACTTATTTAGACTTCAAAATTGAGTTTATGACAAAAAAAACTTATTTGATATCAATACCAGGAAATCAAAATTTCACTTACATCCATTCATTTTTCTTTCAGTTTACGGTTTTGCTTTAACTGGAAACAACTATTGCTTTTTAGTCTTTCGTGCCAACGTCCAAAGATTTTGAGCTCCAGGACCATGGATTAGTTTTAAAGCTTTCATTACACCCGAGCAATGCCGGGCTATACTGCTAGTAGATAGATAGGTAGTTGAATATAGGGATTGAAATCCAACAAGATAAACAGAAAAAGTAAAAAACAGATAGGAAAAAGTGTCTTTAATCTAACATGTTTAACTTTAATAAGCTTCTTCAAACCATTTGTTAAGCCAAATGGTTTAAATATTTAAAAAAACATTTTTTTTAAATTCAAAGAGACAGTATGCTGATTGAATTTTATTTCATTGGTCAGATATGTGTCATGTGTAACAAAGCAATAGATGATCATTTTCAAATGTGGGAAAAACTTATGCCTGTTTATTTTGTGTGTGTGTGTGTGTGTGTGTGTGTGCGCGCCATGTGTAATAAAAGCAAAAAAATGCTTATTTTAAATGTAAGTGTATGTATGCCAAAATAATGCATGTGTTAAGCATATTTAAATTATAGACAAATTGTGTTTATATATTGGTAATGTTAGTATGTGTATGATTGACAAAATGAAATACATTTCATTTATATATGTGTAGAGAGATAGGTCAACACCCAGTGCCAACAGTTCATCATTTTAAAGGCAATTGTCCAGCAATGATGACTGCATTTAAGAATGAAACACTCCCTGTTGGTTGTTGTCCTCAATGTCCACTTTTATATCTAAATACACTCTATCTCTGATATCAAGCACTTTAACTCATAAATATAGCATACCTTAAAACTATATTTTTATCATATATATTGCATCATTAACATCCTTTACAAGTTTTTCGATCTGTTTGTTAGAAAATTGAATTTGCTTTTCAATGAGACTTTTGGAGTTTTTGGGTGTTTTATCTAGTAAGCTGTGTGATAATGCAATAAGGCTTAATACAAACTGTCTCAGGCAAATCAATAAAAACTGTCAAATATTTTATTCACCTAGGAAGCAAAAGTACTTCTATTGAAAAGCATGTGTAATTTTGCATTGCTAAAACCTGGGCCCTCTTGAATAAAATGGATGTAATCTGGAAATCTGATCTGCCAGACTAACTCAGAGATTCTTTTAAGCTACTGTAGAGTCAGTTTTTGATGTATGGTGCCACTGATTGGATATTAACTAAAACCCTAGAGTCTAAGCTTGATGGAACCTATACTCGGATTCTGAGAGCTTTTTTTTTTTTTTCACCCCAAGCAAGGCGGAAACACCACTGATGTGCAGGGGGCTACATAAATGTAAAAAGATTAATTAGAAAAGAGTGAGGAGTATAAACTAGTCAGAAAGGAACAATAGAAAGCTGAGAAAGCAGGTGCGATGACAGATACATAGATGGAGAGAAAGGGAAGGTTATACAGGGGTGGGGAGAGAGCTAGAGTCCAGTGGTTAGTAGATGAGTATTGACTTTGCATTTAAATTTCTGGAGGTTGTAGCCGTCAGGAAAGCTAGAATACGGGAGCAAGTTCCACAGGCGGGAAGTGCGAGAGAAGAAGCTGCAGGAGTAGAATTGTCATCTGCATTTGGCTAACCTGACTGAATGGGTGGGACTCAGTTGCCAGTCTGGCTGCACGAGTAAACACCTGTTGAGGAGGCATCAGTGACTTAAGTTCGTCTGAGCAGAAGCCATGAAAGTATTTATAGAACAGACAAAAGGAGGCCACCTTTCGACGATGGGGAAGTGGCTGCAGTCGAGCCGCCAGATCAGTACCTATCACATTACAGACTCTCCTTTGGAGCCTGTCAAGAACACTGAGGAGAACGGCAGGGGCACCTGACCATAAATGGCAGCAGTACTCCATGCATGGATGGATGGTTGACTTGTATATATGCAGGATGGATTCAGGTGGAAAAAACATCCTGGATCGACATAGTGACCCAACCTTCTTAGCAGTAGATTTTGCTATGGATTCAATATAGTGCTTCCATTTGAGGTCTGAGGACAGGGTAAGTCCGAGGAGGCGTAGTGTATTACTCTCCGGGAGAATCGCTTGGTCCATGCTTATGGGAGGCAAGAGAGGTTGCCTGTAATGGTTGACTGACAACAGCTTGGTCTTAGATGAATTGAAGTTGACAAGCCACTTCTTGCCCCAGTTCACCACAGAGTGTAGATCCCGTTCAAGGTCAGCAGCGAGATTATGTCTGTCCGCCACGACAGGTTTATCTCTCGGAGATAACACCCAACTAAATCATAGCACTATGGACACTTCCCTGATATTTCAACAATCTTGCATGAATATAGAGTACACTTTGCAGGACAATGCTGATGAGCAAAACTAGAACTTGTGAACTCTGGTCAACTCGCCATGGCACAAGATGAGCTGGTCACCCAGCAATCACCTACATTGACCAACTATGTTATGAAATGGAAGGTCATCAGAGTGGCATTTTAACTGTGATGGTTGGCATGATAAACTCATGAATGTTTAAGCTAGCTCAACTGAATAATTATTTAAGTAACAAATGTTCTTTAAGCCAAATATCAGTGATGGAGCCATTGTTGATCTACTTTTTATTTTGTTAACAACTTATAGTTTCAGAAACTAATTTTGGCAGGTTTTCAGTACATGAATCATTGGGAGTTTAAAGTAAAAAAAAAAAAACAAAAAAAAAAACTGTTTGACTTTTTGTGTACTTGTATACTGTGCAGACAGCCATTGGCTAACCTATTTTATAGTTCACCAATAGAAGGCTTAACCAATCAGGAAGCTTAAAATATTCAATGCAGCGTGTATAAAAGGCAGCCATATTTTTCCAAGTATTGCAGATCTAGTCCGGTTTAGTAAAGTGTCTGAATCAGGAGTGTTAATCTTTGACATTGTTTCATTGAACAGATTATGTGCTGTGCTATACTCTGTATCCATAAACTATGGCAGACATGGTCAACACATGCAACATAAGAATAATGTAATAGTTGAGTATCCAATTTTGCTTGACTTTTTGCAGGTGAAAAAGTTATAAAATCAGGTTCTGCCTATTTAACAAATATGCCTGAAATTAAGATCAATAATCAGTTGTGTAAAATTTACTAGAAACTTTGAAAATCTTACAGTGGATGCATTCTGGGTCCATAACCTGTGGAGTGAGTAGTCATGATCAAATACAAAGTAGATAGACTAAACTATCGCCTGGTTCACACTCCACCCACGTCTATTGAACAGGTGAAGAGGCTCATCCCTTGTTCCTTGTTTAGGATGTATTTTCGGGCTTTCTCTTTTCTAATCTTTTCACTCCTACGTTTCCCCCTGCGCTTCAGTGGCTTTACCGCCTTGCCCAGGGTGATATGATTAAAAAAAAAAGTAACAGAACTATCCAACAAAATGAATTGGTAAAGTTTGCAATAACAAGAAAAAGAAAAGAACAGGGTAAAAAATAATATAAGGCAAGCAAACAATAAAGGCAAATTGATAGTAACAAGGCAAAGCAACAGTAATGTCACAAAGAGTTCATAAACCAAGAAATTGTGTCAACACACGAAAGCAAGTTCAAACAAGCAAAGTGTTCTGAATTCAAGAGAAGACAGATCAGGACTGAGACAGATGAAACCTAGAAATAGCCTATTTTATTAGTTCAGAAAAAATCCCAGCATGCATTTGTATTTTTCTGTCTATAAATTGGGGAGAGGCAAGTGTTTTGCAGCCATTCCCATCAAAATTGAGCACCTTGATGTGATGTAATGGTTAACCAGGCTATCTCACTAAAATCATTACAATTAAGTAGTGAATTTGATCCTCAATGGGTGCCCCATACATTTGGCCTTGTGCCACATTTAAGCTGTGCTTAAAAAAATCACCATTCCCATTGAAATTGAAAGCAACACTAGGCAATGAAGTTGCCTAGGTCAGGTTATGGCAGAAAAGAGTTACAGACTGAGAGAAAAAGCAAGAGTTACTTAGAGCAACAAAAAAGGGGGAAGTTGTGGAGAGCTATAGTCTACCTACATCCAGTGAAAATATAGCAGATAAAAGAAGTAGTATTAAGAATTTCTGAATGCTAGTAGCTTTATATTATCCTGAAAGAAAATCCACATCAAATACTTAAATTTCTTGACTACCAAGTCTATGGTGCAATATAGAAA
The DNA here is from genome assembly GCA_037127315.1 of Ascarosepion bandense. Classification (NCBI taxonomy): domain Eukaryota; kingdom Metazoa; phylum Mollusca; class Cephalopoda; order Sepiida; family Sepiidae; genus Ascarosepion; species Ascarosepion bandense. Next base: position 1,427,216 of record JBBBDQ010001077.1, read on the forward strand.
AATAGTATTTCATTGTTATTAGAACAAATTAAGCTAAAAACAATCATGTTAGATCATCTTTTGTATTATAGCCTAAAATATAAACTTAATAAAAAGCATTTATGGTAGCATTACTGGGAAATTATAATTGTGACGTTTAGTGCCTGCAAAATTCTAAAACCTTAAAAATACAATGCCATATAAAGATTTGTAATGTCCTGGGAAAATTCAGTCAGTTAAGTGTTATACATGATACATATTTGGGTGATCATGTCTTAAGAGACATGACTGACTGGGTAAAAGATTTCTTTCCACAGTAAGTTGCTATTACTTTTTGCAGTAGACTGATTGCCAACCAATCCTATAGAACCCAGTATGTCCTGCTATTTAACCCATAGTTGACTGGGAAAGTGGTGAAATAATACCTTTCTCAAAGGTATATGTGTGTAAATGACTGCAACAAATTAACTGGAATTTTTAATTCAGCTTTCTGATTTCTCATTCCGAGCTGATATTGTTGTGGAGTAGTTTTCGCACTGAAGGTTATAATTGTGCTATGTCGGTCGCTAATCGACTTAACACACCCAAAATGTTAGGAACTTGGTAATCTTCCACTAAAAGCTGACTCCTTAATATGCAGCTAACTGCCGACTAATATCAACTGCCTTGTAGTTCTACTGAACTCCAATAGAAGTCTAAAGAACTCCTATGAACTTCCCCTGTTAACTCTTATTAATATAGGAGGGAAAGTTTATTATTTGAGGAATAGGTGTGTTTCACCATAACAGATATCCACTGCACCAGAATGCACATCCACTGGGAAAATTACTGCTTTAAAATGACTAAAAAAAAAAACCCCTTAAATTTTGGCCGAATTACCAAACTTTACAGTCAGAGTAAACTTGATAAAATTTTCAAATCTTAAATGAGAATTAAGGATTAAACTAATTCAGTATAAAAAAAAAAATGCTTTCAGCATTTTTATCTAGAAATTTGCTGAACTTGTTTTTTTTTTTTTGTTTATTTTATCACAACTTCTTTTTTTCTCTCTCCTCTTAAATAAGAAAAAGCTCATTTATTTTGTTTTCTACTGAATAATTTACACACAAATTAAAAATGTACATATTTTTCAGGCTTATGGCCATATCACGTAAAATACACTGGTTCTCGCTCGATCACCGAAGTTAAGCAACATTGAGCCTGGTCAGTACTTAGATGGGTGACCGCTTGGGAATACCAGGTGCTGTAAGCGTTTAGTGACAGATGTGCATTGTGGTGCAGTGGATATCGGCTCTGAAAGAGAAACCGAGTTCAAATTCCAGTTGAATACTCTGCATTCACTTAAGCACTGGTACCCATGGGAAAGGTATTAATCCATCCCTTCCCTCCAGTTACAGGTTAAATAACAGGGTAGGACTTGGGGACCCTGCCCTTAAAAACAAGTCCCAATGAATCTTGATACTCAAAAAGAAAAAGTATTACTAAACACAAAACTTTAAAAAAAAAAATAAAAAAAAAGCAACAATAAATTGTTGAAAGAAAAAGGTATTACCAGCAATAAAATAAATAAAATTTAACTGGCAATAAATGACCTGCTGAGGTTGATATGCCATAAAACAACCAACCAACATATTTTTCATGGCTTGTATGTTGCATTTAGCATAACTGTGGCGTCCATCTAATTGTACCTAATTGCTCTATTCTCTTTGTCTCAAATAACTGCAATTGAATGTGGGTCTATTTGTTTGTTATTAGTCATTTTCCCATTTCTCTTTCTCCAAGGTCTGTAAGATACAGGGGTTGTAGTTGTACTGAGCCTTACCCTGCCATGCTTGTCCATAATGTGTTGTTAAGGAGATTTAAATCAGTTTCCCATCTCTTAAACTGGTTGCCCTATCAATTCTATAGGAATCAATCTGCCCTACCATTTCCTCATAATTAAGGGGAGAAAAGATAGATTAAGATAGATTCATACTTTAGCATTCAACACATTCAAACCCACCCCATAAATATCAGCTCTCAAAGTCTCAATGTCTGCATGACTTCCTGCAATATTTCTGTTGATGTCATCCTATATTATGATAGGGTATACATGGAGTAAGTTACAATGGGTTGAACATTGAGAGCTGATATTTATGAAGGTAGTTTTAGGTGTATTGAATGGTTAAGGGTGTTAGTAAAGGCAACAGCTGTGGTCAGAATTTGAACTTGGCCTACCTATTCCATTTTATGTACTACTGTTACACCATCTGCAAATCTCATTCTCTCTCTCTCTCTCTCTCTCTCTCTCTCTGTGTATTGTCTACATTGGCAATACCCTCTTACACTTTCTTATCTCGATGAGGAAATCAATCATAGCCTTAGATCTGCCAATGTATTTGGTAATCTTGAAAAAAAACTTCAGTCGCAATCAGATATAAGCTGAGATACCAAACAAAGTATTCTTACAGCTTTGTTGTATGGATATGAGCCTTAGACAACAAATGTAAAACAAAGTATTTCAAATACTTCCATCAGCAACTGATTATGAAAATATCTTGGGTTTCTTTGGCATCCAACACTGAGGTACTTCGAGATCAGACACCAAGCATTGAGTCTATGGTTATAAAACATCAACTCAAAGGATCTAGATACTTGGTGGACTTTGAAGATAACCAGCCATTTAAGTGTCATACTTGAAACGCACTTGGGCGATCATGTCTCGAAAGAGACATGACTGACTGGGCAGAAGATTATCCTGCAGTAGGTTGCCATTGCTTTCTGTGGTAGACTGGTTGCCTGCCAAAGCTATAGAATCTAATCTGTTCTATTATTTAACCCATAACTGGAGGGAAGAGACTAATACCTTTCCCAAGGGCATTTGCGTGTAAGTGAATGCAAAGAATTCAACTTGAATTCAAACTTGACTCCTCGATTTCTCATTCCAAACCGATATCCACTGCACCACAATGCCAGACTGCCTAAATAAGCTCTCTATGATGAGCTATTGAAGAACTAGCACTTGCAATGCAAACTTTATAAATATTATGAAAACTGTTTAAAAAATTCCTTTAAGAAAACACAGATTAGCAATCTGAAAATTTTAAAAACCCAAAGTATTTGGGGATAGACAAGAAATGTTATAAATGATGATCTACAATTTCTGTGTTTGATAACATAAGACCCCAAACAAACACCCACCCATCTTTCTACACACACAACATTCAATCATAAAAAAAAATAAATAAATAAAAGTAATTGTTGCATAATCCAATACAGAATCCTTTCCCAATTCTTATTCAACAAAGCCTAATAGATTTTGTTTAAGTGTTGGGACGCCCGTGCCTATTTCGCTACAATGGACTATTCCATTACTATGTAAAGTAATGGTGGCATCTACGTGAGAGAGTGTGCCGAGCAACCGATCGACAAGTCAGTCGTAGACTTCCGGTGACGACCCGGAAGTACCCATTGCTCATACTACGTCTTATGATGGTTGAGACGATTAACCCTTATTCTTGTATTGGATACTAATAACCTTTGTAAATACTATTTTCACGGAATACAACAATTAACCTATTCCTGTTGTTGAGTTATTTATTCTTACTCACGACATAACATTAAGTTATCTGTATCAGTTTTGAATTCAGAGTTGTCATTCTCTTAGACCATTTGCCAACCATGGCTAGAGAGCCAAGTCTACTCTGATATTCAACTCCTAACTGGGAGAAGAGATGGATTCATTCCTTTCTAAAGGGTATTTGTACATAAGTGAATGAAACAAACTCAACTGGATTTCAAACTTAGCTCTCTGATTTATCATTATGAGCAGCTGTTTTTTACACCTTTCCTCTTTTGTTTATATTTTATTATAGTGCTTAGGTAAGTAGTAGTGGTCTAGATATCTCTAAAGTTATAAGATATTTTTAATTATCTTTGGGAGAGGTCTTTGTGGAGGGCTCTTATATCAAATATGGTATTTGTACAGATCAACTAGGAATTGCAAAATTTCAAAAATATCTTTTGGTTTTGTTAGGCAAATGTTAGAATAGGATTTTTTCAAAACTACAATAGCAGTAGGTGGGATGAGTCAAGATGCATTGAAGTTTGTAAACGATCTTCAGTTTTTAGATTTGTGGCAGAAAACAAACAATAAACAGTTATTGGTTAAATAGTAAGGTAGACTATGTTCTCTAGACTTGATAACTGGTCCTGAGCATGATGGTAAACTGCATCCAGTAGCAAGGCCTCTGATTGGGAGGTTGTGAGGAGCATGGAACCACCTCTTAATTACTGTTGTTCTCAGGTTCACCCTGACCCAGAGTGGTAGCAGCTATGGGCAAATATAGCAGAGTGGTTCCAGCTATGGGCAAATAGTTTGACCCCAAACTGGGGTCAAAACACTATGAAAGTATAAAAATACACTTTTCTAGAGATATATGCATAAAAATAGACTTATATATTTTTGAAGGGAAAAAAATTATTCTCAGTAAAACATTTCTGAATACAAAACTAGCAGACATTTTCAGTTTTTTAAAATAAAAAAGAAAAAAAACAAAAAAAATTTATTTAAAATCTGACTAAATCAACCTTTTCACTATAACCGAACTTTAAAAAAATACCTTAAACCCCACCTTTTTGGCATTAAATAACCCAAAGAGGTTGATATCCAGTAAAACAAAAGTCAACTCAACTTGATAACTAGTTTAAGAATGGGACAACTCTGAATTCAAAACTGGAGAAGTGTTGTGGAGTAGTTTTTGCACTGAAGGTTATAATCTTGCTATGTCGGTTGCTAATCGACTTAATGTACCCAAAATGTTAGGAACTTGGTAATCTTCCACTGAAAGCTGACTCTTTAGTATTTAGCTAACTGGGGACTAATATCAACTGCCTAGTAGTTCTACTGAACTCCAATAGAAGTCTAAAGAACTTCTATGAGCTATCCAAGAACTTCCTGTTAACTCTTATTAATACAAGAGGGAGAGTCCATTATCTGAGGAATAGGTGTGTTTCCCCATAACAAAAAGTCAGTAGGAAACCACTCCTCTCTCCTTCCAAAGATCAATCACTGAAAGAAAGGAAAATACAAAGAGTGTTAATTGCCTACATTTTGAAGATGTATGGAATTTGAGGAGGAGGAGCAATACAGGAGTAAAAGTATTTGCACTCATGCCTAAATTGTTCTTTGAAAATTCTGAAAACACCTTTAAGAATAGATAACATGTTCCTCCATCATCTGATTTATATTATGACCCTTTTGACTATCCATAGTACATGGATTTGTTTTCTGATCCTCAGAGCAGAACTTAATAAAATATTTAAATTACCATGGCACTCCTTAACTTTTTCCTCTGAGTAACATTTTGCCCTTTCCTGTTAGCCTCTCCCTCACCTATCCTGAGTACATTATCAGTTTCTGACATCTCTTGATATGTGTCACTTTGGGAATTCTCCAAAATCTTTATGTACTCTATACAATAATCCTCTAACCTACAGATAGAAATTATCTCTCTTCTTTTTCTATGAGGGAGAGTGGGGATTGTCTCTTTCAGCAGTTTGTCTCTTTTGCTTACTTCCTTGTAATTTTAACTCTGTCAAGCAGAACATCTCCCTCCTAGATCATACCTTTGCCCTTGACTTCTACAAGACCATCACCATTCTTATTCCTGCCACCATCCTCATAAAAATAAAAAATAAAAACAGCAAAAAAAAAAAAATGTAAGTAGAAATCTCTACAGCCATCACTTCTTCATCGTTACTTCCTCTCTGTATGCTCACCAGCTATCAATACAAAATGCCATCATTATCACTATCTCTGTAATCATCCTGCTACAAACTCATTTATTCTCAAGTTTCTAATATCACACCCAAGTTCAGTCAGGAGTCAAAACCTGGCCCATGAAATAGACTGTAACCTTCTACTTGTTCCTTGCTTTTATTCCCCATCATCTTTTCAAATTATCTTTGACTTTAAGTTTTATTTATTTATTCATTTATTTTTATTTTATTTATTTATTTTATCCTTATTTATTTTATTTTAATTTATTATTATTATTATTTATTATATTATTTGTATTCTTTTTTTTTATTTTATTTTTAATTATTTTTAGAACATTAAATTGATCCAATTTTTTATGTATCCAACCAGTTTTACCCTTTTTATTTCAAATCATATCCCAAACTTGTTTTTGCATCTAGAATAATAAATTTATTCTACCTAATGTTAAGGATATAAGTATAATAGGCTATTTCTCAATTAGTCAAAACTTTGGTTAGTTTCTGATCCAAACTAAAACTGGATAAAACTTTCCATGCATTTAATTTCCCAAAATATATTTCATTATTCCAAGAATGTTCTTCTACTATGTGCCCTGTCCCTTCAGGACGTAGGAGATCATGGTGGATCTTAGTATGTTTTCTTCTGTTACACCTCGCAAACCCCATTCCGTCATCCACCTGATCAGGCCCTGCAAATATGTTATCTGCTGCCCTCCTCTGTCTCTTTTTCCTTCTATCTGGCCTGTCAGTATCAGGTTCTTCAAACCCTCCTTCCTCACTGCATGTCCCAGGAACCTCAGTTGTCTCTTCCTAATGCTCACCATTAATTTCCTTTTCGTTGCCATTCTTTTGAACACCTCATCGTTCATTGCATGCTCAGTCCACGATATTCGCAGCATCCTTCTGTAGAACCACATTTCCACTGCTTCAAGTTTTGTCCTCATTTTCGATGATATTGTCCAGCATTCACTGCCGTATTGAAGAACTGACATTGCGTAGCAATCCAGCACTCTTTTCTTTGTTTCTAGTGAAATTTTCCTGTGTGTTAGTACTTTACTCAGCTTCGGATCTCTGTTATGGTTATAATAATTGGACTTCAATAATTACTGAGTTCAAATTCCAGTTAAATCCACTTACATGCTAATACCCTTAGGAAAGGTATGAATTTATCTCTTCTCCCCCCAGTTATGGGTTAATAGCAGGACAAACTGGGTTATATAGCCTTGGATGGAAACCGGTCTAGGATAAGGAAAACTCTGAATTCAAACCAGCCTGGAGAAAGTTGGGCTTTGTCAGGCTGTTGTTCCCAAAGAAACACCACTTCTCTTGTGGCTGCAGGACATGTGCTGCCCCTACAATTCTAATGAATCATGGGATATCTGGATTTGGAAATGTTACTTCCTTTTCTCTATTTTTAGTCATAAACCAAATATGTTTGTTACACTGTCCTCTTATAATTCTTACACCTTTTCTAGTTTGTTTGGTTCCATTAAAATTTCAGTTGCAGCCACAAATACTTTAACTTTTCTAATTACCTCCACACATATACATTTACCCAGTGATTATAACATTGTTTCACATACAATCAGTGAAGTTAATTGATTTCAAGACTGGCCAGTACCTAGATGGCCACTTGGGGATATCAGATACTATAAGCTTGGATGTGAGAGTGGTGTAATAGATAGCAGGTTAAAAATTGAACTCAGTTGAGTTCCAATTCATTATATTTGATTACATAAAAAAATTATATTCACTTAACATTGAATTAATTGGTAAGACTTATATCAGTGAATCATCATTATTAACTCACAAAAAATCTTACAATCTAAAAATATTTTCTGACTTCAAATAATCTGTAAAAGGTTGATAGGTTTAAAAAAAAAACAAATCTATTTAGCTAGCTAGCTAAAGTAAGCAGCTATTGATTATTAAAAAGAAAAATTAGCCTACCTAGGGTGATGGCATTTTGTTCCTTTTTAAAGTACTTCATTTGGAACCTCAAATAATTATTCCTTTGATTCTTTTTCAAAACAGTCCAAAAAGTATTTTGTGATCGACATCAGATATTTTACCATATACTCTTTAATCCATAATCTGTGAAATCTTCTCTATTGATTTCATCTTTGTAAAAAAAAAAAAAAAGTAAAAGAAAAGGCAGAGGATGTCAAACTCAAACTGGGAGTGTGGTTACATACTTCTGTGATATGATTACTTTTAGGGTTACAACATTGGCGACAACGATTGTGTATTGACCAAAGTACAACATTGGCAATGAATATCGTGCAATAGACCAAAATACAACATTGGCTTCGAAAATTGTGCTGTTGGCAAAAATGCAACATTTTGGTGTCAAAGATTACGACTTTGTTTCCAAAATGTTGTATTTGACTAAAGATTTTGTCATTCACCAATACAACATTTCGGCGATGTGATTTTTAGTGGTGAAAGTTTTGGCCAACTTTAAAAAAAAATCGCTAACACAATATTTTTTGTGACAAAGTTTTTGGGCCATACTCATTCTAAATACTAAACATTCATACCACAAACATAGTATCAGCTAAAACACACAGGAAGAAAAAAGTTACAAATTCAAACAAAGGGTTTTCATGTAATAATACACCAAGGTACCTTGATAAAAGATGAGAAGTACAAAAAAATACTCTTTACTAATAGAATGACAGAAAAACTATCTCTCTCTCTTTTTCTCTCTACACAATATCCTTTCCTTCTTTTTCTCTATTCAATGAACACCAAACCAAAAGAATAACAAATTAAAAATAGTATTCATACAAAAACAAAAAAGAGATACAAAAAATCAATGACTAATTCAGAACAACAATCCACAGATGCAAAACTGGAACAATTTATATGAAACTTTTTACAACCTCCACACTAAAATACACATAAAGTGATGAACCTTCACCTAAACGAATGAAAATTTCTAACTAATGGAGTCAACCACAAAAATAAATAAAAAAAAAAAAATGATGGTTGTTTGTACATACCCAACTTTTGTTTGCAATTACAATCACATCAAAACCATACTGGTCACCCTACCATATGACTATACTACACAGGTGAACCCCTACATTTTAAAGAATTCATTTAAAAAAAGAAGCTATGGGGGAGGGGGATCTTTTTTTCAACAAATGATGAATTCTGAAGTGTTTAAAAACAATTGCAGCAACACGAAATGTGAAAGACATTCAATTAAATCCGACATGCAAAAAGAATGCTGATACACTAACAGCTAGTTTACTGACCCACGGGCAAGTATTCTATGTCCCAAAGAGAAACCTTGAACCACACTCTTGGCATCAATAGATATCAAAAAAAAAAAATATAAATGGCATTACTGACCATGTAACAAAAAAAAAATATCACAACATACTAATACCAAATTTTATATACTTTGTATCTGAAGGAGAACTGTATAGTTATAGTAGTAAAAACGTATTCAAATGTACTTTTTACAAATAGAATGACAAAAAAATTATGTCCCTCTTTTTCTCTCTACACAATATCCTTTCCTTCTTTTTCTATAACCCGGACATAGCTTACTTGGTCAGCTGACATCATGCGGAAGCCAACGAATTACTAATGTTCGTACCAAAGGCAAAGCAGAAAAATCATAAGTGTTAGGACAGTATAAAACAAAAACCACGCATATAATTTTCTTTTCTTGGCTTTTTGCCTCACTCTCAGCCACACACACATGCGTGTGTGGAACTTCACTTCAAGTCATTGGAAATCCAATGAGCACCAAACCAAAAGTATGTGTTAAAAATAGTATCCACACAAGAAAAGAGATACAGAAAATCAAAGACTAATTCAGGAGAACAATCCACGTGTACAATACCTGATCAATTTATATGAAACTTTTTATAACCTCCACACCAAAATGCACATAAAGTGATTAACCTTCACCTAAATGAATGAAAATATGTCACTAATGGAGTCAACCACAAAAAAAAAAAATGATGGTATAGTTTACATACCCAATCTTTTTTTATTATCCCAACCATATCAAAACCATACTAGTCACCTTACTTTATGACTATACTACAGTACTATTGTCTGAAGAAGTTGAAAAATGGTATATCTAGTCTAGGGACCAGAATTAGTTCATAAAAAATACTACAATCAAATTAAAGACAGGCATGAAGTTCAAGAAAACAATGCACCAGATGGGGTAGAACCTATGGATGTTCTCTTTGATACATTCACCATGCCCATCCAGCAAAAAGCTCCTGAAATAGAGGTTTGGAAAAGGCACAGTAAGAGAAAAAGAAAAGATACAGAAAGGATTGACATCGACAGTAAGAAGAAAAAATATTAACTCAGTAAAGAGCCAAGCTCACAAGGTGGGGAGTGGGGGTGTTGTATACCTACCTGTCTACAGGAATGAGATGTTCCTATTGCCTTGTATATGTGGACACTATTGGAGTAGTAGATTAGAGTGATTATACTGACTAGCAGTGTATCTACTTCACACAGTGTGTGAGTCTTGTATTTGTGATATACTATTATCCCCAATCCCCATTTTGCTGATTACTTATGCAGTAACCTTTTAGGGTTACTATATATATATATATATATATATATATATATATATGTGTGTGTGTGTGTGATTATAATTATACTCGTCTCGCAAACTATCAAACGAAGGAAAAACTGGTTGTAAAAAAAGAGCTTAGGACATGAAAGTAAGTCAAAAGTGATCGAACTGAAATCAGCACGAAGCCCAAAGAAAAAACCCCAACACAAGTAACCATCTGACAGAAAGCGCTCAATACAAAGGTAGAGTGAACTAAATAGCACCTAATGAGCTGGAGAAACCTAGGTAGGTTCGTCTGGCTCATTAGGTGCTATATATATATATATATATATATATATATATATATATATAGGGCGTGTATAATGATAATATATGCGCTAAAAAGGTCTGCCCTTATTTATATTATATATATATATATATATATATATATATATATATATTCATCAATGGTTTGAAAATAAGGTAATTGTAAAAATATTTCTTTACATTGCTGAAATAAATTCTGGATTTATAACTGTTTAATTATGTGCTGAGTTTTCTTCTCATCTATATATATATATATATATATATATATATATATATAAAAGAGTATAGGGTACATATGGATGGAATAATATACCTTGTCTAAAGAAACACTATTCTTAAAAAAGTGCTCAATACAAAGTAGAGCTAATAATATTTATTCAGAAATTATAACATGGATATGTTATATCACTACAAAAGTAGCTATTTTGTTTCGACATGTTTTGTCAAGTGATGTGGTTGACAAGACTTTTGTAGTGATATTATAACATCCATGTTATAATTTCTGAATAAATATTATATATATATATATATATATATATATATATATATATAACCTGTATGTGGCTGTCCATTTCTTTAGTCATCACAAGTTTCCTATTCTTTTTTTACTTTTCCAAACTGTATTTTCAAGTTTGTGCAAAAGCAATTAAATCATAGCAAGATATATTTTCTTTAAAAATAACTGTTTCTTTCTTTCTTTTTTTTTTTTTTTTCTCTCCCTGATGATATGTAAAACTGAGAATATAAGATGATACTGAGGGAAAGGACCTTGGAGACATGTTGGGGTTATTTGCTTCATACTCATGGGTGTGCCTCTCTCTTTGTCACCATAGTGATATATACATTTCCATTTTAAATGTTTTAGAGCATCAAAAGCACCCACCCCGGACTGTATCTCCTAGCTAAAAATTCTTTGTTCCCTCTGCTCACTTTCTGGTTTTGTCTTTGAGCTGTAATGAGACACTGATTCCGGTTGTCTGAAAACAGGTCACATCATTTTAAAGACTGACATTAATATTTTAAAGTCAGTCAGTTAAGTGCCATACGTGATACACGCTTGGGCGATCATGTCTCAAAAGAGACATGACTGACTGGGCAGAAGATTATCCCGCATTAGGTTGCCATTGCTTTCTGCAGTAGACTGGTTGCCAACCAAGGCTATAGAACCCAATCTGTCCTGTTATTTAACCCATAACTGGAAGGAAGAGATGAACTAATACCTTTTCCAAGGGTATTTGTGCGTAAGTGAAAGCAATGAATTCAACTGGAATTCAAACTCAGCTACCCAATTTCTCGTTCCGAGCCAATATCCACTGTGCCACAACGCATCCTATTTTAAAGTATTTTTGCCAAAAGGTCATGTATTATATTTTTTAAATATTTATGTTACCAAAGACAGAAACATATATATTTCTGTTTATCAATAAGTTCATGCCTGAACTTTGATCAGGAATTTTCACTGTATATTTGATTTGTGTGATAATTGAAAGCAAAAGAGATCATTGAAAACTATCTATATAAAAATAAATGCTTCTTCATTAGTAGGCAACAAGAATATTGATGTACTTATGTGTGTGTGACATTTTCCTCACCTGTAATGTGATGCAATATTATAATCTTATTAATACCAGCAGTCAATGTGCGATATTATAATACCAGTGAGGGAAAATATGTATATTTATTACTATATAGTTTATAGCGATGTTATATTAATTACATTGAGCACTATTTTATTAATACAATGTGCAATAAAACAAATCTCAACATGTTATTTAAATTGATTATAAATTATAATTCATTTCAATGAGCTAAATTAGCTCATTTTATCAATATTGTGTGGTCTGATGAAATGAGCTAATTTAGCTTATTGAAATAAATTATAATTTATAACCAATTTAAATGATGTGTTGAGTTTTCCTTTATAAATATCATATTGCTCTGGATAACATCCATTGAGCTCTCTATATAGATATAACACTTAATATTTTATATTAAGTTGATCTTGTTGGATTATGGTCTCTGTTTATGGACTGGACATATCTCTCTCTCTCTCTCTCTCTATATATATATATATATATATATATATATATATAACTGACTGACTGCTGAAGAGACAGCCTACTGGATTTGAGCGTTTTTTTTATTTGTTTTTTTGTTGTTTTTTTTTAATCGAATGCTACACAAATGATAAGAGTAAATTCTGAATTTGTATGTTACAAATAGATTGATACTGACAGAAAAATGAAGTTTATTTCTTTCTTTTTAGAGGATGAATCCATTTATAAAGAAGTGAGGTAGCCTTTTAATTTAGAATGTTCTATATACATTCTTAATCCAATCTTTAGCCTTGGATTGCTAACTCTTTGAACTCCATCAAAATTCTTGTCAAATGCACCAGATTTTGTTAATGAAACATACTTAGGTTGGCCTCATTCACATAATCTGTAAAATAACATGGAATATATTTTCTGAATAACTTAGGTAAATTGGTTCTGTAACCAAGTAATGAAAGATACATTACTCTGAGAAATTGGCATTTAAAATTGGTGAAGTTTGTATGAGTGGTCCAGCATATTTTTTTGTCTGCTGCAATTAATTTGTTTTCAAACAATGGTATAAAACATGATTTAGCTGTTGACTAATTAAGCTAAATATGTAAAACCAAATTCTAAATTTAACAAGGTTTATTTATTTTGATATAAAATTAGACATGTATGCATTTTTTCTTTTTTGGTATCTTATGTGAACTGATAATGGGTGTTTTTCAGTGTTGTCTTGTTAAATAGATTTTATCAATTTCTGCTTTGTATTGCTGTCAGTTGGATGAAACAAATTTTAATTATTTGGAACCCAAGAAATGTTATTGTATATAGTTTTTTTTTGTTTATTTTACTACATTTCAGTCACATACTCTTCAGCTTTCTTTGCGTGTTTGTTGTCCTGGAATGGCCAGTCAGTTAAGTGCCATATGTGATGCATTCTTGAGCAATCAGATGAGCATGACTGACTGGGCAAAAGATTTTCCTGCAGTAAGTTGCCATTACTTTCTGTGGTAGACTGGTGGCCAACCAAGGCTATAAAACCCACTCAGTTTTGCTGTTTAACTCATATCTGGAGGGAGAAGTGGTTAATACCCTTCCCAAGGGTATTTGCACATAAGTGAATGCAATGAATTTAACTAGAATTTGAATTTGGCTCTCCAATTTCTTGATATCAGCTCGGAACAAATCAGGGAGCCGAGTTCGAATTCCAATTGAATTCACTGCATTCACTTACGTGCAAATACCCTTGGGAAAGGTATTAATTCATCTCTTCTCTCCAGTTATGGATTAAATAATAGGACAGACTAGGTTATACAGCCTTGGCTGGCAACCAGTCTACCACAGAAAGCAATGGCAACCTACTGCAGGATAATCTTCTGCCTAGTCAGTCATGTCTCTTTTGAGACATGATTGCCTAAAGCGTGTATTATGTATGGCACTTAACTGACTGAATTCAGAAAGAGATTAAAAAGAAAAATATTTGAAAGAAAAGTAAACATTGATTCTAAATTTCTATTTTCATGAAACTTAGAGAAATTATTGAGTTATTATAATGTTATTAAATACCAACAAATTAGCTGTAATATCATGGATAAGATTTAACAAATATGTGAAAACTTTTATTCACTTGAATTACAAGCAATAATCGGTTGTATTTTAGAGCAAACTACATTTTGTGGTGCAGTGGATATTGGCTCAGAACAAGAAATCAGAGAGTTGAGTTCAAATTCCAGTTGAATTCATTGCATTCACTTACCTTTTGGACAGGTATTGATTTGTTGCTTATCCCTCCAGTTATGAATTAGCACACTAGACTGGGTTCGATAGACTTTGTTGGCAACCAGTCTACTGCAGAAGATAATGACAACTTACTGCAGAAAAATCTTCTGCCCAAGCATGTCTGGAAAATTTAAGCAAGATTTCGGCTTTTTTTTTTTTTTTTTTTTTTTTTTTTTTTTTTTTTTTTTTTTTTTTTGTTTTTTTTTTTTTTTTTTTTTTTTTTTTTTTTTTTTTTTTTTTTTTTTTTCTCAGATGCGGTAGAGGTTGAGTAAGTGGGTAAAAATTTACGCACTTACCTCTACTGCATCTTTCACTTGTTTAATCTTTATCATTTTCTAAATTAACAGATTAGATATCTTTGTTGTAGAGAAAAATAATTGATTGTAATTTTTTAATCTAAATGTTTCATCTCTCTGTACACTGTGTATTGAAAATGATAAAGGTATTATCAATGATGAGGATTTTAGTCACGCATTACTGATAATGGGATGTGTGTTGTGGTACAGTGGATATCAGCTTGAAACAAGAAATTGGAGAGCCGAGTCTGAATTCTAGTTGAATTCTTTCACTTACGTGCAAATATCCTTGGGAAAGGTATGAATTCATTGCTTCTCCCGCCAGCTATGGATTAGATAACGAAGCAAATTGGGTGATATAACCTTGGTTGGCAATCAGTCTACCACAGAAAGTAATGGCAACCTACTGTGTAAAAAATCTTCTGTCCAGTCAGTCATGTCTCTTTCATGACATGATTGCCCAAGCATGTATCACGTATGGCACTCAACTGACTGACTGATTACTGATAAAAAGGGCTGCAGTAATATATAATTTAAACACATTACTTATAATTTTACTGTAGAAATGCATTTAAAATGAAGAAGAAAGGTTGTCATTGGTCAAGAATTATAGAAAGCATTATTGACAGAATATGGCTGTGTGTGCATGTGTGATTCTTATTTTTATTTGAGAAATTTTTATTATCACTTCAAAAAATATGCATGGGTTTATATAACCTATTAATTACGAAATTATATGGAAATTTATGAAACTAGCATTGGCCGACATATTTGAATTTTTATTTGTTTAACATTATTTTTTAATGGTTAGTCGTATTTGAGTGGAAAATCTGTTTGTGTGTGTGTGTATATATATATATATATATATATATATATATATCCGAGTGAGTACAGAATGAAGAAAGAAATTTTTTTCCACTGTCCGAAACATTAATTTAAAACAGTGCTCGATATATGATGTATAGAGCTGTGAATATTTATATATTTCTATAAAAGAACCCTGTTTTCTTTGCCTTCAAGAAAAAATAGAGATCCTTAAATATATAAATAGTAACAAGCTTTTAAATCAGAGGTACGAAATCACAGTAAACTGCAAGCACATTAGGGACCTAACCCTACAATCATGCTAGGAAATACTAGGAGTTTGATTAGATATTCTTATTATAAAAGATTTAAAATGCTATAGAAAAAATCGATTTAATAAATCCTTAAAGTAAGGTCTAATACCCACAAAAACATCTAAATAAATAAAACGTAAAATTAAAAGAAATAAACAGGCTCCCAAACTATCATTAAAGTCTACTGCAATAACCTTACTTACCGTAATAACCTTACCATAATAAAAAAATATTCCGTACTGGAAAAACCAAAATTACACAAAAAAAAAAAAAAAAAAATGGCTCCCAAACTCGAAAAAAAATAAAAATTCCTATATTCAAAATTAAGATTAAATATACTATTTCAGAATAATTATATCATACACAAAAATAAACTGTAAGCACATTAAAGATCTAACCCTACAATCATGCTAAAAAATACTAGAAATTTGATTAGATATTTTTCTTATAAAGGATAAAAAATGCTATAGAAAAAAGTAAGCTCTAATACCCACAAAAATATCTAAATAAATAAAATAAAAAATTAAAAGAAATAAACAGGATTCCAAACGATAATTTTTATGAAAAATAAAAATTTAAAAGAAAAAAACCGATCCTCTAAACTCAAAATTAAGATTAAATATACAACTTTATATAAAAAAAACTGATAAAATACAAATTTGCATTTACTTCCTAAAAAATACAAGTTTAGATTTTTTGGAAATAACTTCACCTAAATACAATAATACTCCAAACTTGAATAAAAAAAAACCCTATCCTGCTAAAATAAAAATATAAAAAACAAAAATAAAATAAAAGAAATATTCCATACTGAAAAAATCAAAACTAAAAAGAAAAAAACACCCCACCCCTATCACATCTATCTGAGGAACCCTAGGGGAAAGCCTCACCACAAAAGGAAAGAGAATACATAAAATCCGCCTGGTAACAACAGACACCAATTAATCAAACACTAGCCAACCACAAAGCCATCCTAAAAATTCTTAAGGTCAACAAACAAAATAAGTTCCCCAATCACAAAAAAACCCCACACAAACACACAAAACTGACCAAGTAAAACCCCTCCACATACCACGTTCTTTGAAATTCTAACCAAAAGATATACCCCACCAATAAAAACGACCAATAAAAACATACTTTCCAACAGATAATGCCATTAATCAACAATTTAGCACTTACACACCAAGTTCTTCAAAAAGGGAAGACACATTCCCTTTCATTATCAATAACCCCAACCAATCCCACAACAACAATGAACCAAATATAAACAGCTGATGATTCCAGTGCTTGCTTATTCCTCCTGATGAAACGTTTGACACCCAACGTTGAAACAAACATATGATTGTAGAGGATATATGTAGGAAAAATTATGTACATGTTCTAAAACATAATTTATAAAAAATATATATAGTTATGAATCAATTGTACATTGCCAATTAATTCATAACTATATAATTATATTGAGCTCTATAATATTTATTATATTGAGCATTGTTCATAATAAAATACATGCTGGGGTACTCAAAATAATAAAACCTTGAGTCTTCTTCACCTGGATATATATATCTAAACTTATTTATAAATGGAATTTGTCTGTCTGTGTGTGTGTGTGTGTATGTGTCGGTTACCTAGAGACTCTGAAATGGCTGAACCGATTTTCTTGAAAATTTACACAGTCGTACTATAAGCATCTGCAAGTATTCTTAGCTAGGTTTTGTGTTGAGGTACCACCGATAAATATCGATAATCGAAAAAATCGGGTTATAGAAGGAGTGGTCCGATTTTAATCAAATTTGACACTTATAGACAAAGACATAAGAAACGATATTCAGAAGTTTCAAGGTTTCAGTTCTTACAATAGTGCAGAAAATTTGATATCGATACCAGGAAATCAAAATTTGACTTGCATCCATTCATTTTTCTTTCAGTCTACAGTTTCGCTTTAACTGGAAATAACTATTGCTTTTTTGTCTTTTGTGCCAATGTCCAAAGAGTCAGAGCTCCAGGACCATGGATTAGTTTTAAAGCTTTCATTACACCTGGGCAACACTAGGCTATACTGCTAGTACATTATAATTTCCACTGGCCTTACTCGTTTGAGAAATTGTTTGGAAAATATCTATCTTCTGGCAGGAATCAAACCTACATACTCCCAACATTGGGGAGATGCCATCTTTAAATCAGATGTGTCTTACCACTAGACTGCGAAAGATTTCATGGTAGACAAGACTCAATTTAAGCTTTATATAGATATTCTCCTGAATCCTTTTATTGAATGATTAATATCTGCTCAGATTGTATTGAAACTAAACCGAAGACAATATTATGGAATTACGTAGAAATTTATGAAACTGGCATTATCCAACATATTTTAATTTTTATTTGTTTTTCATTATTATTATCAAATACAAGTATCCATTAAAAAATAATAATGTTAAACAAATAAAAAGTCATAACCTATTAAGTTATTAGTATCTTCCAAAACTGACTGATGAAAAATACAAGGTAATGTATGCTAATTGAAAAATAGTAAACACAATATCATCTTTGAAATAAAACTTGATTAAAATGTACCCTTTTGCCAGTGTTTAAAAAATTGTATGTGACAAGTTGAAGTCAAGGGAAGTTCTCAAGTGTTGACAACTAAAATTATCCATTCTCACATCTCTGTTCATTTCTCATCTTTTGCTTGTATCTTCCTGTTCTCTTCCTTATCCTGTCTAATATTTATTGCTTATCCATGCTTTTGTATGAATGTTGCTCAAACATGGATTAGTTTCAAATTTGATTTGGAATGAAAAATGTACAAATATTTTGAACTCTTTCTTTTGCTCTCTCTCTCAGTGTATTGCAATTTCTATGTGTTTAGTCTTTCACTCATTGTCTTTCAATATTCAAGCTCGTTTCTTTCATCTCAGTCCTATCCTCTCTCTATGGGTGTATATTTTTATTTTCATTGTTTCAGTCTTCTTTACATTAATTATAACAGACTAGTGGAACCCGTGGAATTTCCACGGAAGGATAATTATGGTTTTCTGTAAAAGTTTTACTTTGTCATACTACAAATGATAGTAACGTCTTCAAACATAAAAGTATTGGATAATAAAATAGCAATAACACAGTAATTTTATTAAAATATCTATAAAAGTAATGTCCACGGAAGCTATTTTACTGTGAGAGATTTTGAAAGATAAAATGTTTTTTTATTACTGAAAAATCATGGCTCCTGTGTCCATTGTAAACATTTTTATCAAGATTTTTAAAAAATAATTTAAAAAATAATTTCCTTCATTGGTGAATGAGTACAGATAGTTTCATTAAAATTCGACAATTATTTGATTTTTGCGAGAATTTCCAAATTAATGTGTTTGTCACCAAAAAAAAAGTGTGTGATGCAACCATTATGTTTCCGTTGTAAAACAGTCGTAACGTTTCTTTAGCCACTAACTCAAATCAAAACAAAACTTTGACAAAATTTCAAAAATGTTAGAAGGGATTAAAACATTTTAAAAAATAATTAAAGTTACTTTAAAGCCTCCTGTATCCATGGTAAACAGAAAAGACCAACTGAGTAATGGCCAAGGGTGAAGAAGCCAGAAATTTTGTTATTAGGTCGCAGGATACGACAACAAACTTACCTATTTTTACTATATTGTACAGTACACACACACACTTACTCTACGACCACCATCTTAAGTTGCTACTGATACGATAATGCTATAAGCTCTCTCCTCCTACTCTCTCACTCTTTACTACTCTTTTGTTTGGTAAAGGTGAGCAAAAGGCTGAGGAGAGTAAAAGGATAGAGGGGAAGGAAAAGCTTGTGTAGAGAGTGTGGTGTAATGGTTGGAGGAACGAAGTAACTAACTAACTAACTAAGGAACAAGCAAAATTATAATATAGATTGTTAAAAACAGTTTTGCTTTCAAGGAAACTGGTGTCATTTAAGAGAAAAAGAAAATGTTTGGCTGGATAAGAGTCTTTAGCTTGGGATAGCAGCTTATCTAAAAGAAGGAAATATCTGATATAAAAACCTCTACACTTATTCTGTGTAAAATAGGGTAGGCAGAACACTTGGTAGGTAATCTTTTTAGAATCAGTGTCTCAATAAAAGCATTGAGTTTCCAGTCTCCTAAAATGGTTGGTGTTAGTAAAGGTATACAGAATGTAAAATTCACTTCAATATTTCAAGATGGTTCAATTATGAAGCCATCAAGAAAACCCCATCCAACCCATGCTAGCATGGAAATGGACATTAAATGATGATATTTTCTAGCTTTTTTGCCTCTTAACTTTTTCTCTTCAAATCCTCTTTTTCTTCCATTTTTTTCTATTTTTTTCCTTTCACCTGGTTTTCTTTATACAGGATTTCGCAGAAATACTGCACACATGGATGTGCGTTGTGGTGCAGTGGATATCAGCTCGGAACGAGAAATCGGGGAGCCAAGTTCGAATTCCAGTTGAATCCATTGCATTCACTTACACACAAATACCCTTGGGAAAGGTATTAATCCGTCTCTTCCCTCCAGTTATGGGTTAAATAGTAGGACAGATTGGGTTCTATAGCCTTGGCTGGCAACCAATCAACTGCAGAAAGCAATGGCAACCTACTGCGGGAAAATCATCTGCCCAGTCAGTCATGTCTCAAAAGAGACATGATCGCCCAAGCATATTTCACGTATGGCACTTAACTGACTGACTGCCCACATAATGGTAAGACATCAGCACAATGATGTTTGCATCTAGCTAATGCTTTACCATTACGTGGGAGATGTTTCTGCTGCACCCTATATTATTACGTAGGTTTCTCAGAAAGTAATTGATTCCAGCTTAGAAAAGCCATTGATCGGGCAGATACTACATTCTGATCTAATAGACAAAAACTTAATGAGTGTACATCCAAACAAACAATCATAATTTTGATGGGACTACATCATTATCATGAACTAGTTAAATAATAATAAAAATAAACAGCATTTAGTTTAAGCTCTTTAAACCAGACTATTCAGAGATTCTTTTGCAGAGGGAAGAAAAATAAATACAATTCTTGTGT
Organism: Ascarosepion bandense; assembly: GCA_037127315.1. Taxonomy (NCBI): domain Eukaryota; kingdom Metazoa; phylum Mollusca; class Cephalopoda; order Sepiida; family Sepiidae; genus Ascarosepion; species Ascarosepion bandense. Next base: position 1,448,107 of record JBBBDQ010001077.1, read on the forward strand.
ACAGATATTCCTTACTCTTGATCTGTCCAAAAACTACAATTACATCCTCTCTGCACTTAGATTTTTCAGTTTTTGTTAGGAAATATGAATACGTTCCTCTTCAGTTTTATAATGGTCTTGAGCACCAACTGGAGAATGGTCTTGGAAAATTAGCCATTGATATGTCTGTCTGGCAGATGGAAACACGATCACTATTTTTTCTTGATCTGTTTCTATTTATTTACGATGTTCATTGTTTGAATTGGTAACAAAATTTGTAATGGCAGCAACATGACTCTCAGTTGTTGAGCATTCATTTACTTAGTATAATATGAGATCTAAAGAGAATTTTTTATCGTTTTCCCCCAAGCAAGGCAGTATCACTACTGATGTGCAGGGGGCTACAAAAGAGTAAAAGTTTAGGCAGGAAGAGAGTGAAGAGAAAGACGAACCAGTTACAGGGGGGGTATCAGAGAAAGGGCCAGAGAAGGATGGGAACACAGGTGTGAAGACAGTTGCAAAGGTAGAGAAAAAAAGGAAAGAACAAGATATATGGGATGATGTAAAAAAAAATGGAGTCATGTGAATAAGAGATGGGAATTGACATTGCATTTAAATTCCTGGAGGTTGTAGCTGTCAGGAAAGCAAGTATATGGAAGGGAGTTCGACAGGCAGGAAATGCGAGAAAAGAAGCTGCTGGAGTAGAATTGCCGGCTGCATTTGGCTGATCTAACTGTAAATGGATGGGACCTTGTTGCCAGTCTGGGTGCATGAGTAAATTCTTGTGGAGTGGGCACCAGTGACTTAAGTTTGTTGGAGCAGAACTCATGAAAATATTTGTAGAAGAAACAGAGGGAAGTCACATCCAACTGGTGAGAAAACGGCTGGAGTTGAGCCACCAAGTCGAGACCTATCACATTTACAGATTCTCCTTTGGAGCCTGTCGAGAACACTGAGATGAACAGCAGGGGTGCCTGATCAGATATGACAGCAGTATCCTATGCATGGACAGATGATTGATTTGTATGTGTGCAAGAGATTCGGGCAGAAGAAACTTCCTGGCCCAACACAGTGACCCAACCTTCCTGGCCCAACACAGTGACCCAACCTTCCTAGCAGTAGATTTAGCTATTGACAACGTAATGATTCCACTTGAGGTCAGAAGATAGGGTAAGGCTGAGGAGGTGCAGTATATTACTTTCAAGGAGGCTACTCTTTGGGCAGTAGAGGTTGCCTGTGATGGTCAACAGATAGCAGTTTCGTTTTAGAAGCATTGAAATTTAGAAGCCACTTCTTACCCCAGTCCACCACTGAGTGTAGGTCTTTCTCAAGATCAGCAACAAGGTTATGTTTGTCCGCCTCACCAGATTTCTTATTGATGCGGGAGTAAATTGTGGTGTCATCTGCGTAGATGCTTACTTAGGATTTGATCACGTCTGGGAGATCAGTTATAAAGATTAGAAAGAATGTCAGGCCTAGGATAGAGTTCTGGGGACACCAGTGTTCATGCAGTAGGGTGTAGAGACATGCCCATTCAAGACAACCTTCATTATGCTGTTAGATAGGAAAGGTTGGATCAGATCAAGCAAGCATCTAGTTGATACCATAACCACGTAGCTTGCATAGAAGGCCAGTGTGCCAAACCCTATCAAAAGCCTTGGAGATATCCAGAGTAACAGCCTTGCCAGACTTATATATATATATATATATATATATATACTCGGTGATGGTCGTAAGTATATCGGCAGTAGACCTGGCAAAGCAGAAGCCGTACTTTCTATCTGAGAATAGTTTATGTGCAGTAAGATGTTGAACTATTTCAGCATTGATAATAGTCTTGAACACTTTTCCAAAAATTGGTAGGAGTCTGATAAGGCGTTAGTTGGATGGGTCTGAGGGTTCTCCTGAGTTCTTAAATATGGAAACCAGAGAGGAGGATTGCCAATATGCAGGAAAACAGGAAGTGGAAAGGCAGTAATTATAGAGTTCAGGAGCACATTCTTCAGGACAATAACCGGAATTCCATCACCTCTGCTCGCTTTATGGGGGGGGGGTCAAGTTTTTATATTATCTTAAATACCAGAGATGGGGTTATGTAAACATCTTTCAGTTGAACCTCAGTTCTAAGAGGAAGACTGGTGCAGGTGCTCCAGACTAGTCAAATGTGGAGTTTGATGAGAATTTGTGAGCAAAGCACTCAGCCTTGTCCACAGATGCCGTGAAGACCTCGAACTCATTAAGGGAGGGTTGGTGGATTTGCTGTTGTTCGGCACACGTTTTCAGAGCCGCCAGTAGTCTTTGGAGCTGAACTTGCAGGCAGCTATGCACTGCCTCATTCTCTCAGCAAACAACAGCTTAGTGTCATTCAGGATCCTCTTGCACTCATTACGAGCAGAGGCAAATAGGCGCCTATTGTGGTCAGATGCATGGCTCCGAAATAACCAGAAGTAGTGGTTCCTGTGGGTAGTGGCAGCTGAACAGGCAGGAGAGGACCAGGGGGAGGAATGAGGTTTGAGACGGAGCTTCCTAATTGATATGAAGGCATCAATGCCAGCTTTCACCCAAGAAGAAACCTTAGAGGCGCAGTCCTCAACTGGGAGACTGAACACTTTTCCCCAAGGGACATTGCATAGGAAATTGCAAAACACATCCCAGTCTGCTCTTTGGTAGCAGTAGGAGATCCTGTTGGTAGGAGGCTTCTGGAGGAAGTGAGAGTGGTGATAATATATTAATAGAAACAACAGCATGATCAGAGTTACCAAGAGAGCAAAGCTGTGAGAATTAGCAGGAGTCAGGTACAGAAGTGAAGCAGAGATCTAGTCAAGAAGCATGTCCTTAAGGTATGCTGGGAAAGCGTGTGAGGAAATCCACCACTTGCATAAGAGATTAAGAAATAGCAAAGTTCATGGCATAAATATCAGCTGAATTAGTGACATTTTTTTAGCCAGTTCGCAGGATAGGCATTAAGATCTCAGCTAACAAATATGTTAGCGAATGACTCGGAGGAAGTAGCCTTATCTATATTGTTAGAGATGCTGTCTAGTAGGGATCAGTCAGGAGAGGAATGATACAGAAAGAAAAGATAGCTAACCGATTTGAGAAGTGACAGGTGGAGACATATATGGGTGGTCAGGAGATTCAAGAGATGTCACCCTAGCTAGGAGGTGTTCACTAACGTAAACACCCAGCCCATGCATATAAACAGTGGAGACCTTCCTTAAGAGGGGAAGGTAGCCAGGGATCGAGAAGTCAGAGGAAGAAATTGAGGAGTTGGGTGCACGAGGATGTCAGGGGACTTTTTGTGGAGGACAGATTCAAGGCTACAGAAGTTAGTATGAATACCCTGGATGTTAGTGAAGGAAATGTTAAGAGGTTTAGGTAATTTAACTTTGCCTGGTTTAGCTTTTTTCTTGAGTTATGGTTGTTCATATTTGTTGTTGGTAAGGAGAGACCTCGAATAGAGGAGGCAGATGGTCATTAACTGGAACATGTTCTGGAAGGGAACTGGTGCAGGCTGCAGCAAAGTGTGGCCTCAGAAGTGCTTGCAGGGACACCTATCCATATGCGACATGGCACTACAAGAACCCCAGTATTATGCAACTGTTGATCAGAGCAGCCACTCTTGATGCTACACAAGAGTTAGGGCTTTTAACTGCCAGTTGGAAGCAGCAACCAAAAACCTGCCAACCCGGTACCCTCACAATGAAGAGATGTTGCCATTGATCATGCACATACCAGGAAAATCACGGTAGCACCAATACTGAGATCTGAGGAAAGAAAAGAGCAGGCCGGAAACCACTTCCTAAACAGGGAACAAGGGATAAGCCTCTTGAAGTGAGAGGAGTGTGAACTGGGCGATTTTAGGGTCTATCTACTCCAATTTAAAAATAATAAAATTAAAAAAAAGGAATAGGATAAAGAATTACTAAGTTTTAACTTAGTTAAAGTCCAACAGCCACAGAAATTTCTAACAAGTTAAAGAAAAGAAAAACCAAACGTACAATTAAGCATAACAGACATTAAAAGGAAAATTAAAATTAACACGTCTTAGAGAAATGCAAACAAAAATGACTTACATGTAAAGAATTTATGAGCTAACAACCCATGCCTAGTAACAGCAAGTAAGGTAAAAAAATTTTTTTTTTTTTTAAAACTTTTTGGCAGGAACCAAGTAACTTCGGCCAGCAGATGGAAGCCCACAAACTAGCCTGTATGTGACCCACAGGGTGGGGGAAGATGGTAGACTTTGAAAAAACAGTAGCTACTTACACATCTACACATCGTTCATTTAGTAAGGAATTTGAACATTCTTGGCTACTGGTGTGTATTCACATTGTATATAACATGCTAAAGTTCGCCTTCCTCTACCGAGCACCCATAGCTCAAAGGTAGAATCGCTGACTGATGTCAATTTGTTAAGGCTTCAATCCTGGCTAGAAACAATCGGATGTCTAACTGGACTGATGAGCTGTGATACACCGAAACAGATCTGTCTGCAGATATATATATATATATATATATGTATGTATGTATGTAAAGCTTAGAACCAACTTAATAAAAAATTATCCAAATGTTGAAGAATTTTTGTCTTTATTTTCACCTGAAATTAAAGTCAAAATACGTTTAGAACGACTCATGATGAAAAAACAATAGACATTCATTGTCTCTTACATTTTCTAAATATATACTGTTAAATATATGTATGTATGTATGTATGTGTGTATGTCTGTACAATAAAGTGACTATACAGTTACCTACAATAACAATTAAGACAAAGCAATTAATCAACTGTCCAGATATTTATTATTAAAATTGTTAAAATTAAATATTAATTATTAAAATAAATTGCTTGAGGGCATCAATAACATTCAATTAAGCATAACAGTGACATGAAAGTAAGGAAAATAAATATATACATAAGGAAATGCAAAGACGCATGGAAAATGACTTGTGGTACAGTGGATATCAGCTCGGAACGAGAAGCCAGGGAGCCGAGTTCGAATTCCAGTTGAATCCATTATATTCACTTATGCGCAAATACCCTTGGGAAAGGTATTAATCCGTCTATTCCTTCCAGTTATGGGTTAAATAGCAGAACAGATTGGGTTTTATAGCCTTGGTCGGCAACCAGTCTACCGCAGAAAGCAATGGCAATCTACTGCGGGATAATCTTCTGCCCAGTCAGTCATGTTTCTTTCGAGACATGATTGCCCAAAGTATGTATCATGTATGGCACTTAACTGACTGACATGAAAAATGAGTTACATTTAAAGAATTCAAGCCTAAGTGAAAACCAGTACACACTGGACACAGGCGAAAAGGTGATGTTTTAGAGAGGGCGATAGAAATATTAAACTCACAACCCACAAATTGAAATGGCTAGTAAGGTAAAAAATACTTTTGCAAATTTCTGAAATTTAACTTTTTGGCAGAAACCATTATCGGACAGGCAGGGCTGGAAACTACTAACAAACCTATCAGTCAGTTAAGTGCCATACGTGATACATGCTTGGGCGATCATGTCTTGAAAGAGACATGACTGACTGGGCAGAAGATTATCCCGGAGTAGGTTGCCATTACTTTCTGTGACAGACTGGTTGCCAGCCAAGGCTATAGAACCCAATCTGTTATATTATTTAACCCATAACTGGAGGGAAGAGATGAATTAATACCTTTCCCAAGTGTGCGTAAGTGAATGCAAGGAATTCAACTGGAATTCGAACTCAGCTTTCCGATTTGTTGTTCTGAGCCAATATCCACTGCACCACAATGTACATCTAACCTATAGTGTTGCTCAAAATCCCACTCGAGCATGTTTATGCCTGCTTACATTTCTAAGATGGTGTATAGTGATATATGATCAAAACCAATATGCCATGAAATCCTTATTTTATGAAAAATAAAAATATAAAGGTTTTATCAGTCAAGCATTTCTAATGGACTGTAGCACAAACTACAAGGCCTGCATCACACACACCCACACTTGATAGTGGGGTTGATAAAAGGAAATTAATGACATGGGATGATGATGTCATCTCTATATGACACCTGGTATCACAGCAAACAGAACAGAGTAGCTACAAAAATATGAAGATGTAATTAAAAAAATGTATAATAAAGATCTAGTTGTCAAATATTTTCTAAATTGAAAAAATGCATAATAGTAAAAATCTAGTTGCTAAAGATCTTCTAAATTAGAAAAAAATGTATAATATTAAAAATTTAGTTGCCAAACATTTTCTGTTTTTGTAAACCGAATATATCATGTAATATCAGCAATGTGTCCTTTCAGTATAGAAGTGTTTGTGACTCCATATTGCTCTTTTTTCTTTTAATATATATATAAACTATATATTGCTATGATTGTTATTGGTGAAAGATAGTGATTTCCTTTTGTCTTCTGTTTTTTCTTATTGTAGACTGGTTGCCAACCAAGGCTAGAGATCATTCTGCTTTGCTATTTAACTTATAGCTGGTAGAGATGATAGTTTATGCCTTTTTTTCCAAGGAAATTAATGTAAAGTGAATATAAAGTGTCTCTGCCAAGATTTGAACTCTACTCACCATTGAAACATTTTTTTGCACTGTCAATCAAAAGTCCTCCCATATATAAATATAAATTAGCCAAACTTGAAAACAAAAAAAATGAGAATTCAACCAGTAGTGGACTGGGTTGAAAATTTCTACCTGGAAAACTTGTAAAAGGGACCAGTCAAAACTTAATCCCAAAATGTAAGAAAGGAATCAAAGGAAAGTAAATGTTTTAGGCAAATATAATGTTACAACTATTCAGTATTGCCTTATTTATGTTAATGCATACATAATATAAATGCTAGAAGATTTTAATGATTTTATGATAAAAATGAAAATCTGAATCATAGAAACAATCAATTGGAGTAATTTACAAAGCAAATTTTGAAATTGTTTTCAAAGTATAATTAAAATTGGAACATGCACAGAACTAAAGTGTGAACTATTCAAAACAAACTAACCACTCAAAGCTAACTGAATAAAAACAAATCGGCTCGGAACGAGAAACCGGGGAGCCGAGTTCGAATTCCAGCTGAATCCATTGTATTCACTTACACGCAAATACCCTTGGGAAAGGTATTAATCCGTCTCTACCTTCCAGTTATGGGTTAAATAGCAGGACAGATTGGGTTCTATAGCCTTGGTCGGCAGCCAGTCTACCGCAGAAAGCAATGGCAACCTACTGCGGGATAATCTTCTGCCCAGTCAGTCATGTCACTTTCGAGACATGATCGCCCAAGCGTGTATCACGTATGGCACTTAACTGACTGACTTCATCAAATAGATAATAGATATCCTCAGATTCCTATTTAATGAAGTCAGTCAGTTAAGTGCCATACGTGATACACGCTTGGGCGATCATGTCTCGAAAGAGACATGACTGACTGGGCAGAAGATTATCCCGCGGTAGGTTGCCATTGCTTTCTGTGGTAGACTGGTTGCCAACCAAGGCTATAGAACTCAATCTGTCCTGCTATTTGACTCATAGCTAGAGGGGGAAGAGAGGTATTATATTATTAAGTAGTAATTAGTGGGGGATCAGTTTATTACTTCATAACAATATAAAACTGATCCCCCACTTTATGACCAGTAGAAGCCTTAATCATGCTTTCAACTATTATATTCAGTCAGTCAGTTGTGCCATACATGATACACGCTTGGGCGATCATGTCTTGAAAGAGACATGACTGACTGGGCAGAAGATTATCCCGCAGTAGGTTGCCATTGCTTTCTGCGGTAGACTGGTTGCCAACCAAGGCTATAGAACCCAATCTGTCCTGCTATTTAACCCATAACTGGAAGGAAGAGACGGATTAATACCTTTCCCAAGGTAATAGTTAAGTTAAAATCTAACTAAGCCAGCAAAGAGGAATTTCTTGAATTCATCAGTTATTAGAAAATGAACCTGTTGTATTACAAAATATCCCAGTTTAAGTAACTTAAATAAATATTCAAATAGGAATGTAGAATATTTTTATAGGAACAATCTTTTTTTTTTTTTTTATTATAAGATGTGTAAAGTACTGTAAATTGTACAGGGTGTGGCAGAAATACCTCTCACATAATGGTAAGACATTAGATAGATGAAGACACCATTGCCACTTAAAATGTCTTAACATTATGTGGGAGATATTTCTGCTGCATCATGTTCTATAAGCATCAAATTTGTTTACATTAATTGCATTGTTCGGACTGTTGTCTTCATCTTTATTGCCATGTTTATGATGTTTCGGCCATTGTACACAACACCTTTCTTCAGGTGCTAGGGATTTTGAGCCAAACTCTTTATTCCGATCACTGGGATATATCATTATGTCAATAAAGATGAGAACAACAGTCTGAACGATGTACATAATGTAAATACTACCACATCTCAGAAGTATAGACAAATCAGTTTTGTTTGTTTGTATTTTTAATTTTTTTACTGCAGTGCAGCAAAAATGGCACATTGTTACTAGATTAAATGCTCTATTTTGAAGAATAAAACAAATTCCAGTTCAATTTAATAATAGTGTTGAAACTGCATTCATACACGCCCTAATAATAATGATCCATTCTTTGTGGATTTACTACAAATGCTAAAAAAAAATTTCATAAAACATTGAAAGAGGAAAAAAGTTTTTTCTTGGAAAAAAAAAAATCTATATTTTCATTTGGAAATCTTTTTTTTACAAAGTAAATGCATCATTTTCTTTACAGCTGACATTTTATGCAAAAATATAATAATAATCTATCATTTCTTTCCTCTTCCATTAAAGAATTTTCTTAAATTGTAAGCCGTACATGTTAAGAGATCATTCAACACTAGATTCATGCTAGTTAGGGATTAGAAGTACAAGTAAAGCTAACTTGAAATTTTAAATATGGTTAAATTACAGGATGTGCATTGTGGTACAGTGGATATCTGCTTGGAACAAGAAGCCGGGGAGCCGAGTTCGAATTCCAGTTGAATCCATTCTATTCACTTACGTGCAAATACCCTTGGGAAAGGTATTAATCCATCTCTTCCTTCCAGTTATGGGTTAAATAGCAGAACAGATTGGGTTCTATAGCCTTGGTCAGCAACCAGTCTACCACAGAAAGCAATGGCAAACTACTGCAGAATAATCTTCTGCCCAGTCAGTCATGTCTCTTTCGAGACATGATCGCCCAAGCGTGTATCACGTATGGCACTTAACTGACTGAATTACAGAGTAGTTCTTATTTATTTGCAAATAATTATATATAGAAAATGATTTTTCCAGTCTTTAGAGAGTAACTGTTAAAGTGTTTAAGGCTTAACTATTGTATCCTAATTAAGTCGAATAAATACTCCAATTGAAATATGGAATATTTTTCTGCAACTTACAGCACTTTCCAATGAAAAAGTAATAAGTATTTTGCATTCAGTCACCAGTGCATTAGACTGATGTACATTAAGCTGGTAAGATGTTGAAAGATGTTTTCTGAGTTTCTTGAACTATTTTATATACTCTAGACTTGGTTAAACTAGTTTGTTATTCCAATAGCCTATACATAGTACACCATAATCGAGTTTCTTTGTCAAAAATGATGTGCATTGTGGTACAGTGGTTATCGGCTCAAAACAAGAAATCGAGGAGCCAAGTTTGAATTCCAGTTGAATTCCTTGCATTCACTTACACCCAAATACCCTTGGGAAAGGTATTTGATCCATCTCTTCCCTCCAGTTATGGGTTAAATAACAGGACAGATTGGGTTCTATAGCCTTGGCTGGCAATCAGTCTACCGTAGAAAGTAATGGCAACCTACTGCGGGATAATCTTCTGCCCAGTCAGTCATGTCTCTTTCAAGACTTGATTGCCCAAAGCGTGTATCACTTATAGCACTTAAGTGACTGAATATAATAGTTGGAAACATGATTAAAGCTTCTACAGGGCATAAAGTGGGGGATTGGTTTTCTAATGTTATGAAGTAATAAACTAGTTCCCTACTTATTACTACTTAATAATATAATACATCTCTTCCCCCTCTAGCTATGAGTCAAATAACAGGACAGATTGGGTTTAATAGCTTTGGCTGGCAACCAGTCTACCACAGAAAGTAATGGCAACCTACTGTGGGATAATCTTCTGCCCAGTCAGTCATATCTCAAAAAAGACATGATCGCTTTAGCGTGTATTATGTATGGGACTTAACTGACTAAATATAATAGAATTATTTTCTTTGGGTGTAAATTGGTGTATAAAAATAAAGAAAATAGAGCAAATTGAGTTCAAATTTCACCTTAGGCTGCTTAGTCAAATCAACCCATACATCACGAAAAAGAGTGAACACAGAATTTTTATCATCTTTAAGGAATACATTTTTTTTCTTTTTATTTGAAGATTAGCAAAAGATTGATACCCAGCTGCAGACCATGCCTTGAGAAGTGTTGGCTGGGAGGATATTTTGTTTCTTAAGTATTCTGGAACAGTTTAAAGCTAACATTGGGTGGGGAAGTAGTTGCTGATGAGTACAAAGAAGGCAAGGAAAGGTTGGTGAGACTTGTAGAATGTCAATTCAGGGACTGGTGCCTATTAAAAGAACTATGCAGACAATGATACTAAAGGCTGAGAAAAAAAGTTACATACACACAGGTGTACAGTTTTTATTTTATTTTTTTGTTTTTTGTTTTTCCTCCTCTGACATATATCAGTAGCTGAGTCAGGAGGTATTTGTGCTCTTGAAAACCCTTGGGTTTTATTTATGAAGACAAAAACAAATTTGGGTTTATTGTGGTTACAAAGAGTGTGAGAATATTCCATTATACAGGTCTGTCTAGAAACATTTTTAAATAACCAACAGCTTTGCAACTATTCAGAGAACTTACTATACAATTATTGGGTCTCCGGGTTTACAGTGAGAGACCATAGAGTGAACATTACTGTGTAGCCATTACATTAAAGTGGATACATCAGTAGTCTCTTGTGACATTTTTAGCAAAACAACATATCACTCAAAACTGTAATTCCTTTTATAATTCAGAATCTGTCATGGCACACAAAAGAAAATTACAAGTTGATTGACCCCCCCCTTATCATATGACTTCAAGCAAGGCAATAAAAGCTACTAAGATGCAAGGGGTTACTGAGAGTGAAAGAAACAGACAGTACAATAATAGAACAGGTTTCAAGAAGACAAGATAATGACTGAGATTGCTTTTATATTTTTGAAAGTAGTAGTTGGAAGTATTTACGAGACATGATCGCCCATGTGTGTATGGCACTTAATTGACTGACTGAGTTGGAAGGAAGCCAGAAGACAGTTACATAAACAAGAAATACCAGATAAGAAACTATTAGAATAGAACTTACAGTAACATCTAGCAATTTCATTAGTAAAATAAGACTGTTATTGACTATGAAAGATTAGATGAAAAAGAAAAGCATTATTAAAGAGCATTATTAATCATTATCATCTCTTAACTCTTTTTTTTACTATTCTCGCTCTTTAATGCTTTTTTTCTATTCCTTCACGCTCAATAATCTCTTGCATCTTAGTGGCTTTGTTGCTTTGCTTGGGGTGAAATGATTAAAAAAGATGACATTTTGGGTAGTCCTTTAAATCTATTCGTTGTTAATCTGTTCTCACCTGTCAACTGTATTTACAAATGTTTCTTGAGTCAGTATTTAACTATGAATGAAGCATCACCTAAAGAATGACACACCACCTAAATTAAAGTAACAAATATTTTATTTATAATCCACAAATTGTTTTGATTTGTTTGTTCTTGTCTTAAACAATTACATTACTTATTGTTGGAAACTCATCAGAGAGTTTCCAACAATATTTATCTTACCAATAATATAGATGATGGATAAACACAAATTACTCTGTAATAAATCTTACAAAATTAAAGTATTTTTTAGTTGGCATTTTAAGTTTTGTTTGGACAACGTCTATTGAACAGGTGTAGAGGCTCATCCCTTGTTTCCTTGTTTAGGATGTGGTTTCCGGCTTTCTTGTTTCCAATCTTTTCACTCTTACATAGTCCCCCTGCACATCAGTGGCATTACCATCTTGCTCAGGGTAATATGATTAAAAAAAAAAAAAAATTCAATCTCCTTTGTGTTCCCAAAGTTGCTGTCACAGAATTTTGGCTAATCCATTCTACAGCCTTTCTGAGATGTATAATTCATAAGAAAAGAGATGTGTTTTTTTTTTTTTTTTTTTTTTATGATAACTCTTTTATGGTGCCAGAAAATGGTTACTAATATGCCAGTCAAATTCACTCCAGTATATGCGTTGTGGTACAGTGGATATCGGCTCGGAGCGAGAAACCTGGGAGCCGAGTTCGAATTCCAGTTGAATCCATTCTATTCACTTACGTGCAAATACCCTTGGGAAAGGTATTAATCTATCTCTTTCCTCCAGTTATGGGTTAAATAATAGGACAGATTGGATTCTATACTCTTGATCGGCAACCAGTCTACCGCAGAAAGCAATGGCAACCTACTACGGGATAATCTTCTGCCCAGTCAGTCATGTCTCTTTCGAGACATGATCACCCATGTGTGTATCACATATGGCACTTAACTGACTGAATTCAAATTAGAAGAATGGCACTTCACCACCACCTGAGGTGTATCTTGTGTTCCTGGAATAAATCAATCCATTTGGTATTTCAGTGGTACCGTGAAAGAGGTATCAATTATTTCAAGAGCGAAGAAGCTTTCCTTGCATATAGACTTAAAGAAGGCATGTTCAACAAAAATGTGCTAGTAATATTATCAACACAAAGAAGTTGCCCAAAAAAAGCTGAAAATATTAATGATTTTTTTTCAAAGATGTGGACAATATATTTATTTTCTACTTTGAAATATTCAAGTTTGATGGTCATAAAAAATGATATAGCTAGTTAATTTAATTAGTCTATGCACTGGAAGCAAAAAAACAAAAAAAAATACTGTTATATCAATTGCTCAGTACCCACCTGTATATACATGATGCATGAAAATATAATGATTAAAAGCATTTTGTTAATTTACTAATTAAGCAATATTTTTTTCAAGATTTACTTTTGCACAAATAATGAGTGCACCTCATATATAGCTCACTCATCCTTTTCATTTTACTCTTACTGCTACTAATTCTCTTCACTCTAAGGAGAAAGTGAAACATAAAGTGATTGTCTATAATGTTATACTCTGTAATGTATTATAAATGTTCCTAAGGGGAAAACATTGTTCAAAGGAATATATGCAGTATAAAAATGAATGTATGCATGTGTGTGTTTCTGTTTCTTCTGACCTAGCTTTAACTTTTTTCGTATTGTTTATAATTTTATATGTTTTATAGAATTATTATAAAAGTTTTTTTAAGGTTTTTTTTTTCTAAATATTTAAATAGGCTTTCTATTAATTTTAATTTACATTGAAAAGTAATATAATCATTTGGTATGGGTGTGGGATCAGTTTACCAAGTTCAAATTCCAGTCAAGATGATTGTGTTCAATTTTTACAAATACCCTTGGGAAAGATATGAACCTATCTCTCTTTTCTAAGTTAAAAGTTAAATAAATAAAAGCAGAATGGGCTCTCCAGATTTGGTTAGCAACCAGTCTACTAGAAGAAAAATTCTGAATTCAAAATCTGTGACAGAGCTGAAACAGCCCAGCCAGCCAGCCAGCTGGTTGGTGACCTTTTAATGATTAAAACAGCAAAAGCAACAGTTTGGTCAGTCCAAGTGATCAAGGTGACTGTCATTCTGTATTTATACATACACACACAAACACACATAAACTTTCTCAACATCCTCATGATTGAAAACAGCAAAGAAAACTTATTTGTGATTTTTCTATATAAAAAATACTTGGAGAGTTGTTTACCTCCCTTATAGAGAAAACAATGTATTTATAAATAAAAAAAAGTTTTAAAAAATTTACTAAATCTTTTCTGGTGTAGAAACAAATAGAAACAAAATATTGTATCTAAACTTATTTATAAATGAAACTTTGTCTGTGTGTGTGTGTGTGTGTGTGTGTATCCGTTACCTATAGACTCTGAAATGGCTGAACAGATTTTCTTGAAAATTTACACAGTTGTACTATAAGCATCTGCAGTGTTCTTAGCTAGGTTTTGTGTTGAGGTTCCCCCGAGAAATATCCCAAAAGGGTTATAGAAGAAGTGGTCCAATTTTAATCAAATTTGTTACACTCATAGACAAAGACATCAGAAACAATATTCAGAAATTTCAAGGTTGTAGTTCTATCCTTGGATGACTTATTTGACTCCGATATTGGAAACCAATACCCTGATATTCTACCGGGTATGATCAAAATCAGTTTTTGAGCACTTTTATTTTAGTTTTTGCTTCGGGTTTGGCTCTAAGTAGGTATAATTGTAATTCTTAGTCTCAGCCATGATACCATTTACTCAGAGGACTTATTTAGCCTTCAAAATTCAGTTTACGACGAAAAAAACTTATTTGATATTGATACCAGGAAATCAAAGTTTGACTTACATCCATTCATTTTTCTTACAGTCTACAGTTTCGCTTTAACTGGAAACAACTATTGCTTTTTAGTGTTTCGTGCCAACGTCCAAAGAGTCTGAGCTCCAGGACCATGGATTAGTTTTAAAGCTTTCATTACACCCGAGCAACACCGGGCTACACTGCTAGTTTTAACTATTTTCTAGGTGAGAAATGTCTACTTTGAAAATCAGCTTTCATTTTGGCTTTTACCTTTTAATTTGAAACTGAAACAAAGGCAACAAACTTACGCAAGTTGAAATAATGCAACATAAAATGATGAGGCAGTAAGAAGTAAGCATCTGCTCTTCACTACCTAATGACATTAATATATTGGCCTCATGAAGACTAAGGAAAAAGCATTGGGAATAATTAAAATGAATGTGATAAGAACCATTCTTTTTTATATATATTTTTAAGAATATGCTTTATCTATGATGGTGGTCTGAAAGAAAGGTGGAATGTGCCAGTATCTATACAAACAAATTAAACAATTCCAAAACTTTTTTTCTCTTTCTTTAAACCCAAACTGCTTGTCTTGTCATTCTTGGCATCATCCTTTTGGCTTCGGTATTCTCAGTATAAATCTGCTGACTTTACCACTTTTCACCAAACAGAAAATATTGGTGTAGTTTTTTTTTTTTTTTTTTTTTTTTTTTTTTTTTTTTTTTTTTTTTTTAACCAAAGCCTTGTACCTGTAAAAATTGAAAAAAAATCAAATCTGAAGATGAATGTTGTATGCCCTTGTTGTGAAGTTATTTTTGCAGTTGAGGCTAGTATTTGTGCTAAAGTCGGTTCTAATATGTTTGACGTACAAAACGTTAGGAACTTGATATAATATGTATTACGCAGTGTAATCTTGCCAGGTTGCTGACTACTTTCGTATTCGACTAACTGTTGACTACTATCATTCAACATTGACTGACCCTCGTTCCTCTTACTACTCCTACTTAAATTAGGTGGGAGAGTCTATTCACTATAGGTGTGTTTCACCATAACAGCACTTTAGACTTCTCTATTAATATTGACATTATCATTTAATCATTAATTTAAAATATATATCTTACTTATTAATTTGCTTTAAAGTTGTTCATTGGGGAAATTGATTAGCTGGTTATTTACACTATTTATATTCAGACTATTTCCCTCATCATTGTTGTTTTTATCACAACATTTTGGCCATTGTGCCTTCTGGTTTTCCTCGGGTATATCAGTCCGAATGGCCACAACAGCTGAAACGTAATAACAACAACAAAAATGAGAACAGTAATCCACATAAAAATAGTGTAAATAATTATAATTCCTCATTCCATAAATCCAGAGAGAAATCAGATCAACTGAGTTTCAGCCTAGGAATAAACATCGGCACTGTGAAGAAATGATATCCTTTTCTTCAGTTGTGTATTTGTGAAATTTTCAATACTTATGGCAAAAGTGACTATAACAAAACAAACTAAATATTTCTGTCGGAATTTCTGAAATGAAGAGTTACCATTATTTACACTATTTACATGCAAACTTGTGGTGCAGTGGATAGGATGTGCATTGTGGTGCAGTGCATAGCAGCTCAGAATGAGAACTCGGTTAGCCGAGTTAAAATTCCATTTGAATTCATTGCATTTACTTAAGCGCAAATAACCTTGGGAAAAGTATTAATCCGTCTCTTCTCCTTCCAGCTATGGATTAAATAGCAAGACAGATTGCTATAGCCTTGGTTGGCAACCATTCTGCCACAGAAAGTAATGGCAACCAACTGCAGGAAAATCTTCTACCCAGTCAGTTATGTTTTTTTTTTTCAAGACATGATCACCCAAGCATTTATCACATTTGGCACTTAACTGACTGAATAAATATAACAGTTGGAAACATAAAGCTGCTACTGGGCATAAAGTGGGGGATCGGTTTTCTGTTGTTATGAAGGGATAAACTAATTCCTCACAAATTACTACTTATTAATAATATAATATAATCCATTTCTTCTCTCTCCAACTTTGGGTTGAATAGCAGGACTGATTGGGTTTTATAGCCTTGGTTGGTAACCATTCTGCCGCAGAAAGTAATGGCAACCAACTGCAGGAAAATCTTCTACCCAGTCAGTCATGTTTCTTTTGAGACATGATTGCCCAAGCATATATTACATATGGCACTTAACTGACTGACATGCAAACTATTGTCCTCATCTTTATTTTTGTTATCCCAATGTTTCAGCCACTTTTCCCTTCTGACTTTCATTGATGTTTATCAATCCACATAAAGTACAAGGAATTCCAAACTAAACTTTACTTAATCTGTGGGTGTAAATTGCTTTCATTCCACTGTTCATGTGTAGGGATATCTTGTCTAGTTCTTAATTTTAGTATTGCTCGGTTATTGCTTGTCGTTTTCATTGGTTCTAAGTACCCACAGTCCAGCTAAATGTTGGTTATTATTTCCATTGCAACTTTTAATCTACTACACATTTGCTGAAAACTTAACAAATCTGTTAAATAATCAATTATAAGTATTTATCACCATAATTAGCCAATTTTTTATTGTCTAGTTATGTCAATTTATTTTGTAATGACTGAGCAAACATTGATGAGATTTGAATAAAAGATAACTGGTAGCTTAAAATTGGAACACTCAGAAACTATTTTATTTGATGACATTATAAGAGCCCTTTTTTTATTTTTTTTCTTCACAAAAATGGCTAAAAAACATATCCCAAGTTTTGTGTGTGACATCTGGTAGATTAATGTTCACTCAGATACATTTTTTTTCCCCTATAATGGTGTAATATTGAAGGTAAATATCAAAAGTGGTATGCAATTGTACAAATCTTTTTATTTTTTACTGAATTATCTTTAACCTTTATGCATTTTCTTTTCATAAAACTTTGATTGTTTTATAATCAATGTTTAATAAGTAAGCAGTATAGGTTAGAAATAAAGAATTAACTTTCAACAAGATTTTTAATTTGTAACTCATATCTTTGGTTCTCATGATTGTATAAGGCATTGTCCTTTTTAACAGAATGTAAAATAACTTCAGCAGTTCCATTAAAACAATAAACTCCTCAAAACTAATAAGAACTATACAATTTGTATTGGAATGTAAAATTATCGCATATTGGAAAGAAGAAAGTTGAATTGTTTTGAAAACTGTGTAAAGCTCTCATAGTATTTATAAAATAAGAACTTATCCAAAATTAATCAAAACTTTATATTTTAATTAATTTAAACAAAAATTCGCCTAAAAATTGAGCTGACCTATTTTTTATACTTTAATACAGATTAAAATCTAACAGAAAATTATTTTAAAAAATGTTGCCTTTTTGCCTCATAGCAATTAAGTCTTGATTCTATAGTCTTTAAACTTAATAAAACTTCTTTTGAACACTGCTAAAAACCCTTGAACACTATCAAAAGATCAATTAAAATAAAACGTTTTAACATTGACTCCATGTTTTACTTACTTTCTGTCATTTAATTTTAACTCAAAAAATTAAATATTAAAAAGATGATTGTTCTCTCTCTTTGTTAGATATCTTCTGACCATTTTGGTGAGTAACGTGATTGCACTTGCTTTCTTAATGCTAACTTCTAAAATATTTTTTAAAAGTTTCTTTTATAAGCTATCCTTTGTATATATTTCAAAATCAGTCCCTTCACAAAAAATAGTCTCACAAAAACACCAACAATTTGATAGGTGTTGTGGAGTAAATAAGACATCCCTGGTAACACAAATGAATTAAGCAAGACACATTAAATAAAGAACTCTAAGACAGAGGTCTGATAAGTGTTCATTAGATTACCATTGGAATCAGTTGAAACATATTATAACCATTAGTAGTGAGTTATAATAATAAAAAAGATGATAAAGGATTTGCAAAAAATTTCTGCAAATTAAGGAAGCCATGCACAAAACAATTTTTTTGGTTTTTATTTGCTTTTGCTGCTTTTAGCCCCAATTTCTTGCTTTTTGTTTTTTTTGTTAAGAAAAGTTATTCGTTTTAGTAAAATGGTTAGAATATTGTTTTGCAGACCATTACAAGTAAGTCTTTTTTACAAGGGGGCTCAATAATGTGTTCTTTTTCTGCTTTTGTTTAGATTTAATAAAATAAATATAAAAATCAATGCATATTACAGTGTGTGTTTGAGTATATTTAGGAAGCAGTCTTTTATTAATACAAGTTTGATTAAAGACTACAGACAGTATTTTTTTTTTTGTTTTTAAATATTTGTTAATTAATCTTTGCTGTTTATATGAAAATAATGATTACCTGGTTTCGGTGGTTTTAGAATCAAACATTTTTTTTACCCTACTTCTGACCATTATCAAGATCAGAGTAAAAATTACAATTCAACAAATATTCTATATACATTATACATACACTGTAGGCTAAAAGTTTTGGGAAGTCTTCTGAATTGAATAATTAACAAGTTTCATATCTTTTTTCATTTGATTAATTCCTACTAAGCTAGGCTATATGGAAGCATGGTGAAATAATGGTTAGCGGCTTGGATTGAGTAATCGGAGAGCTGAGTTCGAATTCCAGTCAGATTCATTGCATTCACTTACATACAAATACTCTTGGGAAACATACAAACTTATCTCTTTTCCTCCAAGCTATGGGTATAATAGCATGACAGCCTGGGTTTTATAGCCTTGGGTGGCAACCAGTCTAGGAGAAGGAAAATTATGAAATCAAACCAGCCTGGAGAGGGTCGTACCTAAAGAAACACACTTCTACTGTGGTTTGCTGTACATGTGATTCCCCTACGACTCTGTGATGGGATGTCTGGATCGGGAAGCTAAGATACTGAAACTATTTAACTCATTAGTAAATGGTGTTCAATGCCAGAAATGTGGTTATCTAAAATTTAACACCTGCCTGACCTAAGATTATCAGCAAGGCTGATTAGGCAAAGGAGCTAAAGTTTTAAAGGAACTTTATGCACTAATTGGTCAATTACGTTTAAGGAGGAGGTATTGTTTCTGTTTCTCTGTCTGTCTGTCTATGGTCAAGATATCTCAAGACCTGCTGGATGGATTTGGATGAAACTTTCAAGGATGGTTGGCACAAATTGATTAAATTTTGAGTTTGATCCAGTATCAGATAGTTTTTTTGGTTATTTTTTTATTTTTTAGTAGTATTTTCTCAAGTTTCACATACTAAATACCTCCCCAAGATCACTTTGTCATTACATTTTCTGAATGCTCTAATTTTTCCACAAAAATGTTAATTTATGATATAAATTTAATATTTATTATCCAAAAGCAAAAAAAAGAAAGAAAGAAAATACACAAAAAAATTAGTTATAATACAACTTTGAGATATTAAAACGTAAAAACGAACGCTTCTATAATTTTTACATCCTAATTTTTAATACTATTTACTTATCTATCTAATCTCTCCAACAACTATAGCCAAATAAATGTGGAAAAAAAAAGGCCTGTCAGATATGAAATTGAAATTCAATTAAAAATTAGCTATCATCTTAGAAAATAAGTAGTATTAGTTAGAACCATTAATTTTAATAAACTTCAATTTTTTCATAATGAAAAAATTATTATTTTGGATTTCAAAAAGTCATCAAAATAATAGTAAACAAACGAATCATTAGCTATAATGCAAGATTCACTGGATGGATTTGGATGAAACTCTCAGAGATAACTGGCCTCATGACTGGTGCAAAAAAGACCTCTTTTACATGCACATTCACCACATATACCAAATTAATTAATTTAACAATAACTTAATCAGTCATTAACTACTGTGAACAATGCTAAACATTTTCACAAATCAACTCACTTTCTAAAATCTGACTAAAGCAAAATAAATTTTAAAAAAAACAAATCTTTTTTGTAAGATTTGCTTTGTTGGGCTGAAAACATTTCAGTGCACTATTTAATACTTTAATATTTAATAGATTTTACATTTGTTAAGTTAACCTGTCTGTCTGTAGATAACTCCAGGTCATTATTTAATTAAACTTTGCCAGAAATGTAAAAATATATCCACATTTTATGTGCCATTATTCTGTTATTAATTTGATCCAAACTTTACATATTATTTATTCATATTTCTGTCAGAATTTTAAGATAACCAATTGTTAGAATCATTAATCATAATCATCATTAGACAGGCTATGATAGAGGATATGTGTTCAGATCTTATCAGAGATTAATTCTTGACTTTTTCATTATACTGGAAGAGTTGCATTTGTTTGTAACAACTCTTATGGCTTACTGTACATTACTTATTTTTTTAAATACATACGAAAGAAAATACTATAGAAATGTATACCAATTTATATTTGTCAATATATTAGTATCACTAAACAAATTTGAGCTGAAAGTTTTTGGTATGTTTACCATAATTATGAAGGTAGCTGTTATAATATTCAAATGAAACAATGGATTTTCTCTCAAAGCAAAACTCGTTTTGTTTTTTTATTAATGTTTACCCAATACAAGCCCCCCCCCTCAAAAAAAATTAGTTAGACAGGAGAGTCTATCATACATAAAATAGGGAGTTACTTTTCAGTCCACTTTTGTGTGTTTGTATGTATTTAGTGTATCGAGGCAGCAGATAATTTTCTAAACATATACTGTTAAATATAAGAGTCAATGAATGTCTATTATAATCATGAGCCTTTCTAAACATATTTTGGTTTTAATTTCAGTTGAAAATAAAGACAAAAACTCTCCAACATATTATTAAACATAATAGACATTCATTATCTCTTGTATTTAACAGTCTATGTTTAGAAAATATATACATACGTGTGTGTGTGTGTGGAGATATCTATAATGTTGTATGAGTCTTGCCTTCATAATAATAATAATAAGCTCACATTGCAGAATGTTAAAGAACATAGTCTTGCATCAATATATTCTTTAGCTTAAAGCTTCTTGCTTATGACGTTTATCTTTTTGAAAATGGCTTGTCAAAGTACTTGCACTGATTCTCTGCATTTATTTTAACACCATCATCAAATTGAAAGCACCTATAATTTTACAGCCTTTAATACTGATGGCAAAACATTACTTCACCTCTCTCTCTTGTTGACTATTTCTATAAATAACTTAACCACTAGCTCAGCTGTTTTCCATCCAATGTAGTTCTACATTCTTCAATAATCTGTTTTTCCCTTTTAATTTTCCCAAATCTCTTTAAGAAATTCAAATATGTTTTTTTTCCAAAATCAGATGTTTTTCTTTGTGATGTTTAGTGTAGTAGTTTGGTCATTTTCTTTGGATAATATTTTTAATATTCTTCATCTTTTCTCTCTGTTTAGAGTCAAAATATTTCTTGCTAGTCAATGTAGCATTTTTTGCTTTAAATTTTAATTTTTTTTTTTTTTTTTTTTTTTTTTTTTTTTTTTTTTTCAGTTTCTTTTTTGATAGTTTTCTTATTTCGGCAATTTCCAAAGTTGTGCTTCCATCACTCAATAACTTTATAATATCTTGTTCTTCTTTTAATGTTCTACCATTCTTACAGCCAATAGCAATTTTTATATATCAAATTAAAGAAATAAATATAATTTACTATAACAATAGATACATTTTTTTTGCAATATAATGAACAACCCTTAAATTGCATAATAAAATCTCACATCAAATAAATTATTGTAAATATTTCTAATTAAAAATATATATAAACTGAGATGTACATAGTATATTTATCATATAGATGTAAGTATAATTTGCAACTTTTAACAATATCAGTTGGTTAATACCAATTTTCTTGCCAAAAACTTTTAGTATTAGCTTGAGTTAAAAAATAATTTTTGATTTTTTTCTTTTTACTAAGAGCATGTGGGACCCAAATAACTAGTTTTCTGACTTCCCCTATCTTTTCTAAGCATTTGTGGATTATGATGTGGTTAACATCTTTGCTAATCCTGGAGTACTTTGCTGTAGATTACTCTGCACTAATAGTTTCATCGTCACAGTTCAATAACTGCCCATGTTTTGGTTTGTTTTCTAACAACATTTCTCTATAATTAAAGTTTTCAGACCAATTTCATACTTGCTGGTCACTTATGAAACCTTGTCCATAAATACTACATATTTTTCTAGATGTTACCCTGACATTATTCTCTTTGGTTCTTGATAATTGTTATCAAGATAGTCATGGCTGAAAGTACTTGGATGATAACAAATTATGAACTTTAGACAGTTTATCTACAATTTCTAGTACAATACTTTATCCAGAAATTGGAAAAATATAATAAAAAATAAACAGATAGACCTTGTCAGTTATATAAACAAGTTTGAACTTGATTATACGAACTTCATTTCTCAAATGAAGTCTATGATCATTCTTTGGGCTTACAGCCTATCACGTTGAATACACCAGTTCTCGCTCGATCACTGAAGTTAAGCAACGTTGAGCCTGGTCAGTACTTAGATGGGTGACTGCTTGGGAATACCAGGTGCTGTAAGTGTATAGTAACGGATGTGCGTTGTGGTGCAGTGGATATCGGCTCGGAAAAAGAAATCGGTGAGCCAAGTTCGAATTCCAGTTGAATACCCTGTATTCACTTAAGCACTGGTACCCTTGGGAAAGGTATTAATCCGTCCATTCCCTCCAGTTATGGGTTAAATAACAAGGGTAGGACTTGGGGACCCTGCTCTTAAAAACAAATCCCAATGAATCGTGAAAAAGAAAAATGTTGTAAAAATAAAATAACCTTACCCAAAAATCATTGGTTATGACCTTAAATGATCCCATAAGGATTGATAGGTCGTTAAGCCTCAAAAACAAAAAACAAACATATGATCAGTCTTCAGTCTCAGTTTCACTTTATTAAGATTTGTGCATAAAAACTTTTGTAACTTGTAATTATTTTATTAAATTTTCATAATTTATCAATTTATCATTTTCTTTTTGTTATAATTCCTCTTAAATTGATGCATAATGTTGGACAGCAGATCCCATTTGCTAAGATTACCCATTGTCCTTTAACCTCTTAACAATTTTTTTAATTTTCGCATGAGCTTAGAATTAATTTCTTATTTTTATAAATGCAATATACCAATGCAGAATTTTTTTTATTTTTATAAATTTAATGATAATTTTTAATCAATGAAATAATTTATGCACAAAATAACACCCTAAGGTATCTAGTCCATAATTCCTTGATGAATATTCTTGGTAAAAATCTCTCATAATTTTGCACATTATTCACTTTTCCAATTTGTTACATTAGTTTGAACATTGAATTTGTTGGTTACTTCACAAATACAATATAATTTTTTTTTTCAAATATAGATAGGGCTCATTAATCCCTCCACCCCACAAAAAAACTGCTGTTGACATTGGAGATGGCTTGCTTATTTACTTTCCTATTGCACTTTCAGTTTGACTCAGATGTAACATAGAGGTCACACTGCTGAGGAAGAATGTGGTTTGTAGACACTCTGACTCCCTTGTCATGCAAACAAACCTGAGGAGTGCTGTTCAGTGAAGTTGTGGCACACAGTGCACTGTTTTTCTACTATCAGTCTCTATAAAAAATATTGCTTTCATCACTTTAAAGAAATAACCTATGTCTTATGTAAAACTAATCTGTTAACCATCATGTGTTGAAATTGATGGTAGAGCGCATTGTATATAATATTAGCATTATAGCCCGTCGTTGCCCATGCAACTCAGAACATTTTTGTAGTAGGAGAAGATACCACTTTTTATTTTACATATTTTGTTTTTGTTTGAAAAAACACTTTTTGTTTCAAAATTACGGGGTAATATATTCACATTTTTTTTTTGTTGACCAAATGAATTTTTAAAATGTTGGAATAAAAATTAAATATAAAGGCTCATTTTCTTTATATATATATATAAAAAATTTTTAGTCACGTTTGACATGTGTGATTTGATTTCTGTGACGTCATTTAACAACAATCTTAGATGTTTTACTAAGCAAATGTAAACAATCATATCCATTGTCCAAAAAGTGTGAAAGGGAAAATTGCTGAACTTAAAACTCAAAAAGTATGTGTCGACCTGGCTTCCCTGTAGCAAGTCTCCTAGAGAGCAACACACTGCACCTCCTTGGCCTCACTCTCTCAAACAACCTCAAACCCAAATGGAATGACTACATTGAATCTATAGATGCATCTACTGCTAGGAAGATTGCGTCACTGTGTTGGGCCAGGAAGTTTTTTCTCGTCAGAATCCATTTTGCACATTCATAAATCTACCATTCAATAGGATTCCTTACTACAACTTTTTAGACATTATTATTATCTATATATATAAAAACCAATCTGTGAGTCTGTGTGTGACTGTTCTTTATGCACGCATACATTTTTTAAGCTATGCCATTCAAACTTTCTAGGGACACATATCTACAGAGAAGCCAGGTCGACACATACTTTTTGAGTTTAAGTTCAGCAATTTTCCCTTTTGCACTTTTTGGCCAATGTGACAGATTGTTTACATTTGCTCCATAAAACATCTAAGATCTAGGATGCTTGCTAAATTATGTCACAGAAATCAAATCACACATGTCAAACGCAACTAAAATATTTTTTATTAATAAAAAAAAGAAAATGAGCCTTTATATTTAATTTTTATTCCGACATTTTAAAAATTCATTTGGTCAACAAAAAAATGTGAATATTTTTCCGCATAATTTTGAAACAAAAGAAATATTTTTTAAAAAAGTTTTTTCAAACAAAAACAAAATATGTAATAAAAAAAAAAGAAAAAAAAAGGTGCTAATGGTTAATTTAATTATTACTAAAATGTTCTGAGTTGCATGAGCAATGCCGGGCTATGATGCTAGTTATTTTATATAAATGCATCCTCGTAACACAAGGCTGTATATAGTGACATTTACAGAACAGAAGATAAGGAAATTGAATATAGAATAGGCTGCACTAAAGGTAATTTTGTTCAATGCTACAAAACCAAAACATTAACCCAGAAACTCTAGTCTTGTTCTTGAATAACCTCAGATCAAGATTTTAATTTGAATCTTATACATGGTACCAAACTCATCCAGAAATCTCTAAACTGTCAGCTAAAAGAACTTCTTTCTCAGATCAATGGTTAAAAATTGCTTCAAGCAAGTGAAGCCTGTAGCACTTTGCAAGAACCAGCTTTCTTTGAACCTTGTGAACTGGTGCTACAATCACAAAGAATTGTACCAAATAGTAGAAACGCTATCATTTGAGAACTTTCAATAGCCGTAACAACTAAAATGAGCATCACATGTAACTTGAAGAGAAAATGATGATATAATCAAGATGTTGATATTCCACACTACTTCAAACAAATGGTTAGGAAGAAAGCCTCTGTCAATACCAGAAAGAATGATAACAGTTACTGGACTTGGGAAATATATTTCTCTGGAAAATTGTCTTGAGAGAAAGATTTTATAGATTTCAACTGAAAATAACACTAGTTGCTAGGTCAATGAATGCTGAATATTTTCTCATAAGGAAATGGCTAATATTACCATTATAATTACCATAAATAGGTTTGTCAATATGTCTATAATCTAATGATGAAAATAATTTTTATATAACAAATGATCTCATTCTTTGTCATTGTATTTAATTCAATGGTGAATATTAATCATATAAGTCAAACATTATAAGGTGAAAATTTTAGATTAAAATCCAGTTAATATCAGTCTGCAAACTTTTTATCTACCCTTGTAAATTTAAATGTAAATTCATATCAGTTTACATGAGTTTTAATGATGTGAATAATATTGACAGATAATTCATGTCAGAAGTTTTGAGATGAGGAATTATCATTATTATTCAAAGCAGTATTCTGTTCTTGATTATTCACAACATTTCAACTGTTGTATCCTCTGGCCTTCTTCAGGTATCTGTTGTTGTACTGCTTATGGGCATATTATGTTGAAACTAATTTCTGTATGATCACTGAAGTTAAGCAACATCAAGTATGGTCAGTACGTAGATGGATGGCTGCTTGAGAATACCAGATGTTGATAGCTTGGATGTGATGGTGGTATAATGGATAATGGTTCAGAATTGTTAAATGGAAAGCCAAGTTCTAATTTCACTTGGGTTTGTTATATTCACTTATACGCAAATACTCTTAGGAAAAGATAAGAATCCACCTCTTCTCTCCCCACTGGCTATGGGTTAATTAGTAAGACTTGTATCACTAAATCATTATCTAACCCCTCTCTTTCCCCTCTTCACCTCCCAAATTTTACAATCTAAAAAATGTTCTGGCTTTAAATAACTTGAAAAAATGAATTAATAAAAAATATTATTGTACACTGCAACTGTCTTGGAATTTTAAACAGAACCCTAGTGGATTAAAGTATTGATTAAAACATATTAGTTTCCTTAAAAGTTGTGAATTCAATCCCTGGCTATGGTTGTTCTGAAAAAATTTATATGCTCTAGTTGAATGGAAGAAACAAATAAGTGATCCCGAAGTGAATAAGAGTGATGAGTATGAACTGATATGGGAAGTAGAATGAGAACAATTTACTCCCATGGGTTGAATAAAGGGTTCAGTTCAAAATTCCAAGGAAGTTACAAAGACAACTGAAAAGGACTGGAGGGTACAATGACTAAAACATTGTGTCAGAGTACTTTATAATAATTCCTTATCTCAAATGTTCCAACATAAATTACTAAACACCATGATGAAAAGATTAATACATTAAGAATTTCTTCAATTTCAAATCTGTGACATCTAATTTATGCTTTTGATAATTACCAACAATACTTGAAAGCACAGGAATCAACAATTTTTGCATATTACTAAATATCCACTATATTTTGAAAAAAAAAATTGAAATTAATGCTGAAATAATGCCTTATTATCTATTGACATGTAAAGAATTAAAGAAATTAAAAAATGTTTGTTCATCATTAAAACTTAATGACTATTTGTTTTAATAAAGGCTGATTCATACTTATTTCTTACCACACCCATCTACCAGGGGGTTCTATTACAAATGCCTGCTTAACCCACAAAGCCCACCTGTGGTTTATACTGTAAATCTTAGTTACAGATTCTGAGAGTGTATAATCTGATATAAATTTTTTTAACAAGACCAGTACACTTGTACACCAGTACCAGCCTCTAAATGGTTTTGTCTATTCAGTTTTCCTCACAAGGTTTAAGTCAACTTGGGATATGTTTTTCAGGCATTTTTCAAAGGTTGCACATGCTGGAATTGCCTTCCCAAGCCATAGCTTGGCCAGCCAAGCCAGGTTTCATGGTCAGAAAGGGAATGTTCTAATCAATCGGTCATATACCCATATTTTCTTTAATGATAGTCATTACTAACTACAGGGTGCAGTGGATAAATTATTGTCTAAATTAAACAAAAATGAAAATAACACTAACATTTTATTTTTACAGATATATTTATCAAAATGACACAAAAATATCTTGAAATACTAAAGAGTAAATTTATTCAATAAAATTGCCAGTAAATTTAACCACAACCTCCAAATAATTTTAAAATTTCCTTTAACTCTTCTAGATGGTTCTCCCTATCTAAGTTGAATGCTGCCATAATCTTTGCCTTCAGTTCATCTTTTTTTATAATCGTCTCACCCCAAGTAAGGCAAGACTGCCACTGGTGTGCAGGAGGTTACAGTATAGGAGAGTGAAGAAAGAGGAGGACAGGTCACAGTAGGGGTGTCGGAGAATGGGTAGGAGAAGAATGGGTACATTAGTATGAAAAGATCTGCGTGAGAGATAAGTGTAAAGTGAGAAGATGGATGGAGGTTAAGGAGATAAGAGATGACAGTTGACATTGCATTTAAACTCTTGGAAACAACTGTAGCTATGAGAGAAACAAGAATATGGAAGGAAGTTCCACAGGCAGGAAGTGTGAGAAAAGAAGCTGTTAGAGTAGAAGTTGTTTACACTTGATTGTTTTCACAGTGAAAGGGTGAGACCTTGTTCTAGTCCAGTAGCTTTAAATTCACGCAGGGAGACGCACCAAGGAGCTAAGCTTGTTGGAGCAGAATCTGAAAGTATTTGTAGAAGAGACAGAAAGAAGCCACATCTCATCAGTGAGAGAGAGAGACTGGGGTTGAGCCGCCAGGTCAGGATTAACTACATTGCAGATTCTCTTTCAGATTTTGTTGAGAACCTTGAGATGAACAGCTGGGGTGCCCGACCCGATATGACAGCAGTATTCAATGCATGAGCGGGTTGTAAATTTGTATTCGTGCAGGATAGATTCAGAAGAGAAAAACTTTCTGGCCCAACACAGAGACCCAACCTTCTTATCAGTAGATTTAGCTATTAATTCAATGTGGACATTTCACTTCAGGTCAGCTGAGAGAGCGAGGCCGAGGAGGTGCAGTGTAATACTTTCAGGGAGACTTGTATGATCCATGCTGATTGTGGGTAGGAAAGATTGGCTATGGTGGTTAAAGTTTCATTTTGGAAGTATTAAAATTAACAAGCCATTTCTTACTCCACTTAACCACTGACTGGAGGTCCTTTTTGAGAGCAGCAGCAAGGTTTGTTTGGTCATATTCGGCAGATTTCTTAGTGAGGCAGGAGTAAATGGTGTCATCAGCGTAGATGCCTACTTGGGATCTGATTAAATCAGGGAGATTGTTGATGAAAATCAGAAAAAGCATAGGGCCAAGGATAGATCCTTGAAGGACACCTGCATCTGTATGATAGGATCTGAAAACATGCCCATTGAGTATGACATTCATTACGCGATTTGATAGGAATGACTGGATTAGATCAAACAAGCATCCAGTTATACCATAGTCCTGTAGCTTGCACAGAAGGCCAGCATGCCACACTCTGTCAAATCCTTTAGAAATATCCAGGGCGGCAGCTAGAGTTTTGCTGTTCTTATCAAGAGCCTGGTATATATACTCAGTAATGGTCATTAATATGTCTGCAGTACACCTGCCGAAGCAAAAGCCATACTGTCTGTTGGAGAACAGGCAGTGGGCTGTGAGAAGTTGAAACACTTCAGCATTGATAATGACCTTGAATTTTTTGCCAAAAATCGGACAATCAGCTTAATAAGCCATATAACTAAACTTACATTTAGAATTCTAATGAATAGAGCTTGTACCAGAATTAGACTGGAAATAGAAGAGAGTCTGATTATGTTCAAGATATTGGTACAAGAAACACAATTTTTATGATCAGAGTGAGCAATACAAATGCAGAGAGACTTTCAGAAACAATTGAGAAAGGTGTCTGTTTGGAATGAGAAATTGGAAAACAAAGTTTGAATTCCTGTTGAATTTGTTGCCAAATACTCTTGGGAAAGGTATTAATCCGTCTCTTTCCTCAAGCTATGGCTTAAATAATAGGACAGATTGGGTTCTATAGTCTTGATAAGTAACCAGTCTACAACAGAAAATGATGATCTACTGCAGGAAAATCTACCCAATCAGTCATGTCTTGAAAGAGACATTATCACCTAAAGCATGTATCACATATGGCACTTAACTGACTGATACAGTGTTGACCTAACAGCAGAATTAAAAATGGAATTTGTAAATTGGTTTCAAATTCTTCCTAAAGTGTTTACTTTATACTAATGCTTTGAGAAAAGGCATGAATCTAGATCTCCCATAAGATCAAGTTGGTGATTACTTCCTGCTGCTGGAATCCTGTGACTAAGAACATTTGTTGTGTGTTATTGGCAACTAGCAGTATAGCCCGGTATTGCTCGGGTGTAATGAAAGCTTTAAAACTAATCCATGGTCCTGGAACTCATACTCAGCCCTAAAGAATATTTGTGTGAAGTTTGGTGAGAATCGGATAAAAATTGTGGATTTGTATAAAGGACATACAGACAGATAAACAGACACACAGATAAACAGACACACACAAACATCTTACCTTATATATAATCGATTTTCTGCACTATTGTAAGAACTGCAACCTTGAAACTTCTGAATATCGTTTCTTATGTCTTTGTCTATGAGTGTATGAAATTTGATTAAAATCGGACCACTCCTTCTATAACCCGATTTATTCGATTATCGATTTTTGATATTTATCGGGGGTACCTCGACACAAAACCTAGCTAAGAACACTCGCAGACGCATATGGCACAAGTGTGTAAATTTTCAAGAAAATCGGTTCAGCCGTTTCGGAGTCTATAGGTAACAGACACACACAGACACACACACACATACACACACAGACAAAGTTCCATTTATAAATAAGTTTAGATTAGATTTAGATTAGATATCCATGAAAACTAGTCTCCTTGAGCAATGATACTCCAATAAGTTAAATTATAGGATAATTTGATTTTATATAAATATTCACACGCACATAAAGTGCATAATTTTATATCTTTTTAATGCACAGTGCTCTTAATATATTGTGACTTTTTTTTTTAATATTAAAAATATGAATGAGTACCAGAAGGTATTAGTTCATATCGTTGGATTAAGTCATTTAAATATTTTAATTAAATTTATAACATTTTAATGAAATTTATTCTGGAGCTGTGTCTAACTATTAGCTATTTTGCTTTACTCTCATAACCCCTCGCTCTACTCCCATCTCCTTCCAAACAGGAATTCAAGACAAGCTCTTCCCTTCCCTTAACCACTACTTAAAACCCAGCAATTCTTACCATTTCCTTTAAAACCCAGCAATAA
Organism: Ascarosepion bandense; assembly: GCA_037127315.1. Lineage (NCBI taxonomy): Eukaryota > Metazoa > Mollusca > Cephalopoda > Sepiida > Sepiidae > Ascarosepion > Ascarosepion bandense. The sequence goes on from JBBBDQ010001077.1 coordinate 1,479,193, forward strand.
AAATGTACTTATCCATGATTTCAGGCAGGGGTTTTCTACAGTGGAGTATTTCCATAATAAGGATGTGGTGGAGAACACAAAACCAGATACTCTTCTTTATTTTCATCTCTCATCTTCACTCTTCATCTTATCTAGTGTCAGCCACCTGCCTCTATCTGTCTTTATTTTCTCCAACTCCTCAGTTGGCTGAAGTTCCACTCCCTGGCATAATTCTGCAGTATGCACTTGTTCTCCTTTCAGTATTAAACCAGAGACACACATTCGTTGCAGGTATTTCTTTCAACAGCAGAGGCATATTGCTCCAGCCATAGTGCTAAGCACTAATCTAAATTTATTTATAAATGGAACTTTGTCTGTGTGTGTCAGTTACCTATAGACTCCGAAATGGCTGAACCGATTTTCTTGAAAATTTACACAGTCATACTATAAGCATCTGCAAGTGTTCTTAGCTAGGTTTTGTGTCGAGGTACCCCTGATAAATATCGAAAATCGATAATCAAAAAAATCGGGTTATAGAAGGAGTGGTCCAATTTTAATCAAATTTGATACACTCATAGACAAAGACATCAGAAATGATATTCAAAAGTTTCAAGGTTGCAGTTCTTACAATAGTGCAGAACATTGAAAATTATATATATAAAACACAAGATGTTTGTGTGTGTGTTTATCTGTCTGTATGTCCTTTATACAAATCCACAATTTTTATCTGATTCTCACCAAACTTCACACAAATATTCTTTCGGCTGAGTCTGAGCTCCAGGACCATGGATTAGTTTTTAAGCTTTCATTACATCCGAGCAATGCCAGGCTATACTGCTAGTTACTTTATAAATCCTTTTCTACCTTGCTAGTCACTCTCTTAACTTTGTAAAAATAAACCCATTAAAAAGGTGTAAATAAAATTTCTGTATCAAATTTGATTGATAAATTACAAGTGAAGGGCATGAAATATTTGTGTCATACACAAACCTCAGGCACCCAGCTGCCAGACTCTGGTAATCTAGACTTTTGAAGATACTGCTGTATTATCAGCATAGATATTTACAAAAAATCCGATTATACTCTTAGGCAGATCATTCATGTAAGTTTACTTCTCCCTCTTCTTTTGAACAGGAATAAAGGCTCATCCCTTGTTTCCTGTTTAGGAAGCAGTTCCCAGTTTCTTTCCTCTCCTCAGTTCTTAATAGTAGTGCTGTTGCAAGCTTTTTGTAATGTGTGTGAATGGTCACAATATCTCTTCATTCTAAGGGTACTGGGTTGGCTGTTTCCTGGTTGCTGCTTCCGACTGGTAGTTAGAAGCCCAAACTCCTGCATAGCGTCTTGGGAGGCTGCTCTAATTAACTGTTGAATAATATCGGGATTTCTTGTAGTGCCATGTCACGCATGGATAGGTGTCCCTGCAAATGCCTCTGGTAGACAATCCTGAGGCCACATTATGCTGCGGTCTGCACCAGTTTCCTTTTTACAATATGTTGCATTTGACAACAAACTGATACTACTACTCTAAGTTTCTCTTTATCAAAAAATCTCTAATTATGACATCACACAAAGTAAGAATTAAAATTAAACTACCTAAACAAATTTCATCTAAACCTGTAAACATATCTTTCTCAAATATCTGTGGTATTCATACCAATTTTGCAGTATTGAATCCTTCCTCCAAGTACACTGAACTGGCATCTTAACTTTCTGTGAAACTAACCTTGACCTTTCTATTCCTTCTGATTTCTATATCACTGGTTACCTTGTCCTCTTCTAGGAAGGCCTCACTCTAGCTAGGGTGATTTCTCTTCAATCTCCAGATCATTTTTACATGTCTCTCCATCTCTCTCTACTAAGCTCAGTTATCTTTTCTTTCTCTACCATTCCCACATCATCTCCTGACTGTTCCGTACTTGACAGCATCTCGAACAATATAGATAAGGCCATTTTCTCTCATCCATTTGCTCACATATTTGTGTTTGGAGACTTTAATGCCCACCATGCCAAGTGGCTGGAAAACTCTGTCACAGATCTTGCTGGTGTCCATACTATGAACTTTTCAATCACTCAATCCCTTACACAAGTGGTGAAGCTTCCCACGCGTTTTGCTAATAACCCTAATGGACTTAACTCACAGCTAGATCTGTTTCACTTCTGTCCCTAACTCTTGCCATGTCAAGCAGCTTAGCTCTTTTGGCAACTCTGATCATGCTGTGGTTTCCCTGAGTATTTCCTACTTCCCCTTCCCTCAGGAACCCCCAATCAGCAGAATATTTTACTGCTACCAAAGAGCAGACTGAGAGTTGTTCCACGATTTCCTGTGTGACGTCCCTTGGAACAAAGTTTTTAGTCTTCCAGTTAAAGACTGTGCATCACTGCTTTCATCCTAGGCGGAAAGTTACAGCTTAAACTCCATTTGTCCCCGTGGTTCTTCCCTGCTTGCTCAGTCACTACTGCTCACTGGAAACACTTCCAATGTTATTGAAGCATGCATCTGACCACAATAGATGCCTATTTGCCTCTGCTCATAATGAATGCAAGAGCATCTTAAATGATTCTAAACTATTGTTTGCTGACAGGATGAAGCAGCATATAGCATCCCACAAGTTTGGCTCTAAAATCTACTGGCAGCACTCTAAAAGTGTGCGAAACAACAAGCAAACCCTCAATCCCCATCTTAATCAATAAATTTAAGGTCCTCACATATTCTGCGGACAAGGCTAAGTGCTTTGCTTGCAGATTCTTCACCAATGCAACATTTGTCTGGAGTATACGCACCTGACTTCTCACCTAGAACTGAGGTTCAACTGAGTGACGTTCACATTACCCCCACACTGGTCTCTAACATAATTTCAAAGCATGACCCCCATAAAGCGAGCAAAGGTAACAGAATCCCAATCATTGTCCTGCAGAAATGTACCCCCTGAACTCTCCTCTCTCCTTTCCAAACTCTACAATTACTGCCTCTCTGCTTCTTGCTTTACTGCCTGTTGGAAGTCCTTCTTTGTGGTTTAAGAACTCTGGAGAACCCTCAGACCCACGTGTTTTGCTTATAACCCTAATGGACCTAACTCACAGCTAGATCTGTTTCACTTCTATCCCTAGGATAGATTAGGAAGGACTTGATAATTGAGAATACTCTTCCTGTAATTCTATAGCTGGAGAACAACCCTCTATGCCACACATTGTCACAGGCCTTTGAAATATCTAATGTGATCATCCTCATGATGCATTTATTGTCTAGTGCTTCAGTGATGCTTTCAGAAATGATAGTTTGGTTATTGTTGCCCTATCAGCCTCCTAAACCAATCTAAACTTATTTATAAATGGAACTTTGTGTGTGTGTCCATTACCTATAGACTCCGAAACAGCTAAACCAATTTTCTTGAAAATTTACACAGTTGTACTATAAGCGTCTGCGAGTGTTCTTAGCTAGGTTTTGTGTCGAGGTACTCCCGATAAATATCGAAAATCAATAACCGAAAAAATCAGGTTATAGAAGGAGTGGTCCGATTTTAATCAAATCTGATACACTCATAGACAAAGACATAAGAAACAATATTCAAAAGTTTCAAGGTTGCAGTTCTTACAATAGTGCAGAAAATCGATTTATATATATATATATAAAAGGCAAGATGTTTGTGTGTGTGTCTGTTTTTCTGTCTGTTTGCCCTTTATACAAATTCACAATTTTTATCCAATTCTCACCAAACTTCACACAAATATTCTTTATGCTGAGTCTGAGCTCCAGGACCATGGATTAGTTTTAAAGCTTTCATTATACCCAAGAAATGCCGGGTTATACTGTTAGTCAAATATAACTGCAACTCTTACTCGAGCAGCATCTTTTCCCGCATTTCCCGCCTGTGGAATTCCCTTCTGTATACTTGCTTCTCTGACGGCTACAATCTCCAAAAATTTAAATGCAAAGTCAATTCCCATCTTTTATCTCCTTGATTCACATTCCTTCCCTGACAATCCTTGTGTCATGTTCTTTTCTCTTTCCACTCTATTCTCATGCAACTCTCTTCACACCAGTGTTCTCATTCTTCTTTTACTCATTCTTTGACACCCACTGTAACTTGTTCCTCTTTCTCTTCACTCTCCTCTTATATAACCCTCTGTGCACCAATGGTAGTACTGCTTTGCTTTGAGGTAAATGATGATAAAAAAAAAGAAGTAGAGAGTTGGACCGAGAAGCTAGCCTTGGGGGATGCCTGCATTGATCACTTGGGCCTCAGAAAAGTGGTTGTTAATAACTGCATTCAAGGACCTACCCATTAGGAAGGACTTGATAATTGAGAAAACTCTTCCTGTAATTCTATAGCTGGAGAGCAACCCTCTATGCCACACATTGTCACAGGCCTTTGAAATATCTAATGTGATCCTCCTCATGATGCATTTATTGTCTAGTGCTTCAGTGATGCTTTCAGAAATGACCGTTTGGTTTGTTCCACTGCTGAAATCATATCAAAATCTGTACTGCTTATCACTGAAGAGGTTGTCTCTATTCAGGTGATAACAAACTTATTGATTATAGTTTTAAAAGGTTTGCTAATGATACTGAGAAGGCTGATATGTGTATATATGTATATGTAAAAATATACTCAGTTATGATCTGAAATTAAGGGCAATTTGTGCCCCGGATTTTTCCCAATCTCACCTTTACTTATGGAAATTATACTAAAACAGACTAACATACATAATAAAAAATTCAAAGAAAACGGTTGAATTCCCTTCATTTTAATATCTCATGACTTTGCACTACACATGAAGAAATTCTCAAAACCAAAATATTCTGTTAATCTTTTGAAATGATTTGTGAGCGTTTTTGTGGTTGCCAACACTGTTTGTTTATAGATACGTAATTTAGAATAAAGCTCATTTCGTCTTTTTGTCTTGATAAAGCCCATCACAGGAGGAAATGCGTAGGTGATTTAAAATACAGTTTTCCTCTTGTCTTTATTTTATTTAACCATATGTATATGTCTATACTGAGATAGGGATGAGCATTCACCCATATTCTTGAATACATTTGACACATTCCACAGACTTATGAATGATTATGAGCATTCTCGGACAAAGTGTTTATATATATATATATTTTTTTTTATTAATCCAGCCACCTTGTTATTCCAACCACCTTGTTAATTTGAAACTCAGGTGTGCTCATTAGAAGAAACCTATAGATAATGTCACTACTATTTTGTCTTTGAAGTTTAAAATAATGATGTTAATACTATGGCACACATTCACAAATGTCAGACCTTGACATGGTTGACAATGAAGATAATTTTTGGTGTTACTGCCTTGGTATGCAGTTGTGGAAGAGTGTTTTTTTGTTTAAGTGCTTATTCCCTCCCTCAAGTACTGTGGTATGCCAGTAACAGGACATCAAGATATTGGATAAAGAGACAGAGTATAGAAGGAAATAGTTATGCCTTTTGAAAGTGCAAAGTTAACATAAAACAGCCTCAGTTAGAACTTGAACTTGATTTGCTAATTCTATGTCTGCGCAATAACCATTACATCACTTTATGTTGTGATGCTAATTTTTTTTTTTAATCATTTCACCCCAAACAAGGCAATAATACCACTAAGACACAAAGGGCTACTGGGAGTGAAAGAGAATGAGAACACTTTAAAAGGAACCATTAACAAGGGATAAACCTCTACAGTGAACCAGATGATAGGCAAACCCATTTACTCCTATTGACAATTCTAATCATGCAGCTTGTTTTCTCGCACTTCTCACCTGTGGAACTCACTTCCATATTCTTGCTTTCCTGATGGCTACAACCTCCAGGAATTTAAATGCAATGTCAATACTCATCTTTTAGCTACTTGACTCTAGTTCTTTCTACACCACCCTGTATATCCTTTCCTTTCTCTCCACCTTTACAACTGTCATCACACTTGTATTCCCATCCTTCTCTTGCTCCTTTCTAACTGGTTCGTCTTTTTCTTCATTTTCTTCCTATCTAATCTTTTTACTCTTATGTAGCCCCCTGCACATCAGTGGCGTTACCACCTTGATCGGCGCGATACGATTAAAAATAAAATACTGACAGCCAAGAGTAACAATGTTGAAGAATGGTTTAAATTAGGCATAAACAGTTCTAGTTGGGAACAGTCCATTGTGGAATGGACATATATATTTTATAAGGATTTTAAAGGTCCTCTTCCAATAGGATATGAAAATAAACACTGTATGTAGACATAGTGTATACTTTCAATCAGTCACAGTGCCAAATATCATCTCTCATAGTCACTGGTACCAAATACCAGGTGAGGTGTAACATGCTCGAGGCATAGGTTTTTTTATCCCTTCATTATTTTCACCTGTCTTCAGATGTGGTCGTCTAGTGGTTTATCATTGTATAATCGCTAGGATATGATTACCAAAAAATCCCTAGCAGGCCATGGTTTGTTGATCTGGAGGCTTTCTTGAAAAGCAAAAAGTTGAAATTACAATAAACACTTATAAAAAAAAAAATCACCATCAGTTTTACACTATAAGCTTTCAAAGGTTTCAATCATTCTTGGTTAATTTCTACTAAGATCTCGAGGCATTGAAAAGAGTTCATTGCAAGGTTAGATGTTTGTGTCTGTGTTGGAGATTCCTTCAGAATGAAAAATAAAATGATGGCATCCTCTCTGAAAGTAACAAACAATTCTTGTGTACAAACTAAGCAGCAGTAGGCTCTGACTTAAACTACTAGCCATAATTATTAGGCCACACCAGTTTTTTAATAGAAATGATGTATTTCATACTATTTTTTAGTATTTATTGTCAAGGGGATAATTCTAAATGAAAATAGAATGGTTCTTTTGTTATTATTACTTTGCAAAATTTTACAATGCAAGGAATTAAAGATGAACTTGTCCGAATCACCCTAAATTTTCTTCATTCTTTCATGAGGAAACTGCAATATAGGTAATTATTAAATATTTATAAATTCATTTGATGCACATGTTATTGTGCAGTATTAACAAAAGAACCATTTTATTTTCATTTACAATTATTCACTTGGCAATAAATACTAAAAAATTGAATGAAATACATCACTTGTTTTTAAAAAACTGAGGTGGCCTAATAATTATAGCCGGTAGTGTATATATATATATATATAATAATTATAGCCGGTAGTATATATATATATATATATATATATATATATACTACCGCCTATAATTATTTAGGGTGATTCAGACAGGTTCATCTTTGATTCCTTGCATTGTAAAATTTTGCAAAGTAATAATAACAAAAGAACCATTCTATTTTCATTTAGAATTATTCACTTGGCAATAAATACTAAAAAATAGTATGAAATACATCATTTTTTTAAGACACTGGTGTGGCCTAATAATTATGGCCAGTAGTGTATATAGACATTTGTCTGGTGCTAAGAATGATATTTATGGTTATTATCTTTTCACAAAGTCTTTTCCATGTTGAAACCAGATGGCCATATCCAAAAGTATCTTTCAACAGATTCTAAACTTACATTCTAGACAAGATTTTACTGAATTTTGGTAAACACATTAATTTTTCTCACCATAACATTTTGGAGGTTGAGAAGTTTGGTAGAGTAAGTTTAGTCTTATTGAATTTACTAAATCTTACTAGGTTATTAAAAGTAACTCTCTTCTCTTTACTGTTTGCAAATTTGCGATCCAGTATGAAATCTAATTTTGACCAATAGGAAAAAGAATTAACATTTTACTGAAGAAAAAAGATGAAGCCAAATTTTGCAATCTAGTGTGAATTATTTTCTGGCCAATGAAAGAAAGCAATTTACAGAACGGAGAGAAATTAACAAGCCTGTGTGAAAGGGTTCTTTAATATAAATAGAGAAAGAAAGTGAATCAGTTAGATGGAAGCAGAGATCAGATAGGATACTGCCACAATGTGACAAAATAAATTTTGAACCGTTCAACCGGATATGACATCCTGACACACATTCGTTTTTCTTCTTCTTCTTGCATGCTATTTTCCTTTATCCCTTCTTCTTCGTCTTCATCTATTCATTGTCAACATGAAGACAACAAGACACTTCAACTGACTCCTAAAAATTAACGTTGATAAGTACAATTTCCCTTAATTGCTTTTTCTTCCTCTTCACTTACTCACCAGCCACTAAAACAAAAAAAAAAGGAACAAAGACCTTACTACTACAACAAACTCTGAATACATTTAACTCTTTGTTACTATTTCTGTTAGAATATTTCTACAGTTAATAATTTCACTTCCTACAAATTGATGTTACTCTGTTCTGTAAATAAATTTCCACTTCAGCATGCAAGCAAAACACTTTTATTCTTTTATTTTCTTTAAACCAAGACAAAATGCTTCTCTTATTTAAATTCTACTTGATACTTGATATCTACAAAGTATAGGTACAAACAGAGGAAATATTTACTTGCTTTATTTACCTGTGGAAGTTGAGGAAAATAAATACAACACCAAAAAATTTTAGTTTGTTTATATTTCTTTCTGTTTCAAAACTGAACTATTTACAAAAGTTTCAGTTCTTTCTATCCTTTATTTACCAGAAATTATTGCATATATTGTTGTTTTATGTGATTCTAATAATTTTATAAACCTGAATAATGATTTGATTTCTGCATTGTTTGCTACTGTCGCAGAAAATTGCACATCATAGTCCAATTTTTATTGGCACAATACTGTTAAAATGTTCTAGATGAAAAAGTAAAGCTATTTCCAATCCAATCACTCCACTGGTTCACAGGTAATTTTTTAATTAAATATGGACTCCACCAGTACCACAACAAAAAAGACCCGTTCAAGGGAAATAACTCTAAATCTCAAACTACAAAAATAGAACTGTTTTTTTTTTAACACACATGTAGAAATGAAAAAGTTTAAGTATTAAAAAAAAATAAATTTGATTTTGTAATAATTCTCATGGAATTTTTGTTTCAAAAGACAGAAATATTGATATGAAAAAAAAAGTTATTTTAGTCTACAACTATTTGGAGACTTTTTTTTTTTAATTTTAAAAGTTCATCTTTCATGTTAAATAACATTTGATAAAACATAAAATTTTATTTTAGGCCAATTTGAAATTGAATCATCTCACATGGCATTTTTAAAATGATTTTAAACCTGTCTTTTTTTTTTCTGTTGCAGGTGCCAAGGACGTGTCCATAAATATAGGATTCTTCCAGATTTGGATGGCAAACTCTCAGTCCAGGTAATATTTCTTGCTAAAAACAATCTTTTAATTTTGGCACTTCTTGAATCTTCCATTTATTTATCTCTCACACAATATATTAACTGTGTTTTACTTTATATTATATACTGATTGGATTCCTACTACACAATTTCAAGCCTTTTTCTTTCTTTGTAAATATTCATTTGGTGATAAGATTTTAAAAAGCTGAAACTTAATAAATTTTTTTGTCTTGACGTTTTATCATTTCTTGAATAGATCACTTTTAATGTGAAAACTCATCCAGGCAACATCTAATAATGAGCATCTAATTAATTTCTTATGGGGCCAAAGCAAATATCTTTTAAAGATCAAATGATCTGAGAAAAAAAAAAAAACTGCTGAAAACTTAATTTAAAATTCTCTTAACCACTTGGGAGCAGTTGATATTTCACAAGAAATTTCTTGCTTCTGAAGTGGCTGGTGGAATATTTTTGCTGATATGATGTCACACATTGATAGGCTCTATAATTCCTTATGCCTTTCCAAAAGTAGTGCAATTTAAATTTTCCACTTTAGTAACAAACTTCTGTTTAACTTTGAAAACTGAACTCCTTCTTTGTACCATTGATGTTACCACAATGGTTTTGACAATCCATTCTAAAACTTTTTTATAATAATTCATACACCCCTCTGTATAAATTAGAATTACTAGTCTTATGTAGGGGATGAGGGAATGAGTGCTATTGTTTATATGTATATTTCTTTGAATGGAAAGAATTGAACTATTTTAGGTATTTATTAACTACCAATTTATGTTTATCACCTTGTTCTGTAACAACATTGACAACAAAAAAAGAACCTTCTCTTTCCTTAGGAATTGAAAACTTGAGAAAGACTTCAGAAGACATTTGCTGAAACATAATGGTAATAGCACTAAGGATGAATTCATTTATCAGAACATGTCCTAGATTATTTGTCTATACCTTCTGAGATAAGGTTTGTTTGTTTGTTTCGAGGTTTAACAACCTATCAATCCTTAAGGTCATAATCAATGATTTTGGGTAAGGTTATTTTATTTTTACAACATTTTTCTTTTCGAGTATCAAGATTCATTGGGATTTGTTTTTTTTAAGAGCAGGGTCCCCAAGTCCTACCCTTGTTATTTAAAACGGATTAATACCTTTCCCAAGGGTACCAGTGCTTAAGTGAATGCAGGGTATTCAACTGGAATTCGAACTCGGCTTACCGATTTCTCTTTCCGAGCAGATATCCACTGCACCACAATGCACATCAGTCACTATACGCTTACAGCACCTGGTATTCCCAAGTGGTCACCCATCTAAGTACTGACCAGGCTCAATGTTGCTTAACTTCGGTGATCGAGCAAGAACTGGTGTATTCAACATGATAGGCTGTAAGCCTCTGAGATAAGGTAGTAGTTACATTATTTACACTGTTCAGACTGTGGTCCTTGTCTTTATTACCATGTTCATGATGTTTCAGCCATTATAAGTGCCAGCTTTCCTCAGGTGCTAAAAATTTTAAACAGAACCCTTTATTTCGATCACTGAGGTGCATAATTCTCATTGTATGTGCGATGCCACTTCCAGATGCCATGTAGATGTCTTCCTTTTCACTCAACTCTCTAAGTTATTTGCTCACAAACTGTTGTAGCTAGGTATTGAACTCAACTTTTTGGGCCAAATCACTGAAACTAACCAATGCTTATATCTACTAAGCCATGTGTTGTTGAGGAATTATATACACCCAATGATACCCCCAATGATCAAAATAAAGGGTTCAGTTCAAAATTCTTAACAGATTTCTCAATAAATCTCTGGCCTAACTAATAACAACTTTTAGGCAAAATTCAACTTTATTCATCAACATAGTCTCTTTCTAGAGTGATACACTGATTCCAACGCTTCTCTAACAATTGAATGCGTTTTTGTAGAACGATTTGTATTTGACCTCAAAATACGCCTCAGTTTACCTATATCACTTCTTCATTGGAACCAAATCTCTTTCACTGGAGCATTCTTTTGAGGTCTGCAAACAGCCAGTAGTCACTGGTGGCCAGATCTGGAGAATAGGGTGGATGCGGAAGCAATTCAAAGTGCAATTCATGTAGTGTTGCCATCATTGTGATTGGCTTGTGACATGCTGCATTGTCTTGGTGAAAGATCACTTTTTCTTCTTCATTTGTGGCTGTTTTTTGGCAATTTCTTCCTTCAAATGCATCAATAATGCTATAGTATTCACTAATAATGGTTCTTCCTTTCTCAAGGTAATTGATGAACAAAATACTTTGTGCATCCCAAAATACGAAATTTAAAAACTTGCCTGCAGATATTCACTCAGCTGACTGCCAATTTGATACTGGAGTGAAATGGTGGATCCATGTTTCATCCATTGTCACATATTTATGCAAAAACTCCTTCTTGTTGGGTTGAAACAGTTGCAAACAATGCTCTGAATAGTCAACATGTTGTTTTTGATCAACTGAGCAAACATGGCACCCACTTTGACAACAGCTTTTTCACTGACAAATGTTCATGCAAAATGGTGAATACACTACCTTCTGATATGGTTCAACTCCTCTGCTATCTCACACAACTTCAATTTATGATTGGCCAAAACTAGTTTGTAGGATTTTGGGGGTGTTTTCCTGGACTACTGTTGATTTTGGGTGACCTGAACATTCATCATTATTTGTGTCTGTACGACCACCTTTAAAGTCAGCATACCACATCTTAACTATTGTTTCTGACAGAGCAGAGTCCAAACAGCACTTATCAAGCCATTACTTTGCTTGAACAGTATTTTTTTTCTATCAGAAAGCAATGGTTTATCAACACACAAAATTTAGATTTGTCCATTATTTTTAAAATTTGCAACAGTAGCTTCACTTAAATAACTGTAATTTATAAACTAATAATCCAATTGGGCCCCAATTTTGTCATGTGCCATTTGAAGGTTAGTACTTCATAAAAATTATGTGTTTTTTTTTTATTAGTGGCACCATTTATATGTCAGGCCAAGGACTTATTGAGTGATGTGTTAACACCTGAAGAAGGCCAGAGTGTACAACAGCTGAAATTTCAAAAGCATAGCAATAAAGATGAGGATGATAGTCTGAACAGTGTAAATAATGTTTATCCTGGATTATTGATAACTGTTTGAGAAAATTTTTAAATAATATCTTGTTTTAGATATTCATGCAAGACTAATATTTAGGCGGGTAAATGTGATTTGGGCAACCTCTTAATAGCAAACAACCTCTAGTAAACAATGTACTTGTATTTAAAAATGGAAAAACATTGTGTGTGTGGCATCCATCAGTCTTGAGAAACCTTGAATCTGTACCCAAAAAGTTATGCCTCAGCTGCTGATGGCAGCACAGCCTCTGTTAATGCTGTACATATGTACACAGGAGTGACAGTCTTGCAATGAATGTATGTGAAGACGCGCTCCCTTGATTTACCATTTTTTTATCTTTTCTTCGAGCATGCTTCATTCCAGTAACCAGCCTCTGTCCCTTTTCTCCTTGCTCCACCCCACAGTGTAAATCATGTCTCCAGCATGAGTTATCATTAGCAATATCTTCTCTCCTTTCAATGTCCATCACCCTGGGGTCACTCTTGAAGTGAAGATGACGTTCCCTATACTGAAGGATCTTCAGAACCCTTCCATCAGTAGACTACTTCCTGTTGCAGTAAGATGACACTGTAGTATCATCTCCAGGGCACAAACCTAGGCAGGTTCTGCATTTTCTTAGTTTGGTAGAGAATTAGTGATTCAAGATCATTTATAAATGAGGATGAAAGCAATAATGGTTCTCCAACAACTGATAGTATGTTCAATATATTACTTTAGATATTAACATTAATAGAATGTAGGGAGTGACCAAGCCTGCTGAATATAAGAACTATATACTATAAACTTAGAATGTTTGAAAGCCATATGGCAGACCGAATTGACAGCTTTGCTAAATATTGTTTAATATGAACTAATATTGAAAGAGCAGATAAAAAATTCAAAAGAAGGGAATAGTTGTTGGACTTTTTTTTTGGATACATGTGGATACAGACATGGGCCAACTTATTTTATAGTTCATCAATAGAAGGCTTAACCAATCAGGAAGCTCAAAATATTCAATGTATAAAAGGCGGCCATATTTTTCCGAGTATTGCCAATCAAATCTGATTCAGGAGAGTGTCTAAAGTCTAAGGTAATAGGAGTTGCCAGGAAGCTAATTTTGACTATCACATGTAAAACCTACATATGGCATATAAGATACAGTGGAATTTTAAAAGATATTTTTAGTAAAGAAAAAAAAAGAAAAGTGTGTCTTATATGCCATCAAATACAGTAATTCATGGGAGGTAGACTATTCTTGTTTCACCATCATGACATTACTTTTTTAGTCAACCATGGCGCTCTACAATTTCCTGTTCTTTGTAGCACTTAGTAAGATTTGTTTTTGTGCTCTTTCTCCTAATCTCTGATTTAACTTGTAACTAGGTTAAGTAGGTTATGCACTACTTTCTTCTGTCCTTTTTGCCTCCAAAATGTCCTGTGATTGTCAAATTTTATAAGCCTTCTTCCCTCATTGTCTACCCTAGAAATTTCAACTCTCACTTTCTGATGCTAAATGATATATAAATTAAATATTATAATATCTATGATGAAAATGTAATAACTAAGCCTCACTAATGCTCTTGGAAAAATATTAAAATGAAAAGATGAAAAACATTGAAATTATATAGTCATAAATCTGAAAAAAAAAAAAAACAGCTTGGAGGTAAATCCCAAAGGATCCTATTAATATCAAATATTAATACTGATCCAGCCAGAGGGCTCAATCTAATTAAATTTATTTACATTTATTACATATAAAAAAATTCTTATTTTCTTCAATTGGATGGCCATTTCAATGGGTAAATTTTACACCCATCTCATCAGCAAGATGAAAACATCATGGGAAAATAAATTCTATTTGTTTGTGTTTGTGTGTAATAAACAGAAGTAAGGATAGAGGAAAAGAAAAAAAGATTTAAAAAAATGGGCAGATTATGGCTATCAGAACCTGTCAGATCTGGCATGTGGGTGACAGTAGTGAAAAGAGATACAATAAAAGAAATTAAAATAAAAATAAGGAAGAAATAGGTTGGACGAAATTACAGTTTTTCAAGGCCACTGTTAAAGGGCCATAAATAGTAATAATACTGAAATAAACTGGTCGAACATAACTTAAGTTAAAAATTAAAACGATAGCAGTAGAAGGTAAGTAGATTTTAAAAATGGAAGTGATTATATAATTTAATTGTATGGCTAATGAAAAGAAATGAAACAACTATTTTAAGGAATATATATGTATGGTGGGGGGTGTAATTGATAGTTTAAGGAATATATATGTATGGTGGGAGGTGTAATTGATAGTTTCTCAGAATGAGAAATCAGAAAGCCAAATTCAAATTCTAGTCAAATTCATTATAGTCATTTATGTAAAAATACCTTTAAGAAAAGCATGAACTCTTGTTTTTTCCTCCCTCCAGCTATGGGTAAAGAGCAGGACAGACTGAGCTCTATAGCCTTGGTTGACAATCAGTTTAGGAGAAGGAATCCAAACAAGTGTGGAGAGTGTTTACAAAGGATGGATAAGCTTCTTATAGGAGCCATTGGCCAGCAAGCAACTAGGAGATGTAAAAATATTTTTAAAAAATAAAAAAGCCTACAATTGTAGTGTTATCTGATATGTGGCACACATTAATCCAATACAAGACATGGTGCTTTGATTGAGAGACTGCAATTCACTTGTGCATGTTGAACACTTCTCTATCATTCTTGATAGGAAAATCTGTTTACATATATTAATATATATATATATATATATATATATATATATATATTAATACAGGTTTTGTTGAATAATATAGACAAGTTTTGTCTATTTATTTTGTGTAGGATCCTTTCGTATAGTCTGATAAGTTTGATGGTGCTATCGTTAAAAGACAACAAGAAATCACAGTAATTGTTGATTTTTTTTATCAGGTCTGAGCTTTCGGCTTACATAAACCATTATCAAAGAATGAACATTGTGAACATAGAACATTTAAGTTATTAACAAAGTGGAATTCAAAAATTTCAAAATCCTGGAAGCTATCTACATCAAACAGCTTAAACCTGGTTTGAATACGATAAATTTTGATATCTCCACTAACATACTTCAATGCCTGTAATCGAATCAAGAACCACACCACCACCATTTTGTCACTGTCTGCGGCCATCCGCCACAGTAAAAATAGACTTTAATTCTCTTTATTTAATTCCTCTTTGTTAATAGCTTAAATGTTCTATGTTCAATATATGTTAATGTTCATTCTTTGATAATGGCTTATGTAAGCCGATATGTACATGTTCTAAAATATAATTTATAATAAATATTCACAGCTCTATACATCATATATCGAGCACTGTTTTAAATTAATGTTTTGGACGGGAAAAAATTTTTCTTTTCTCTCCTCATATATATATATATATATATATATATATATATAGTGTGTGTGTGGTAATTATTATTATTATTACAATAATGATAATAGCATACTGAACTCAATAGCTATAAAGTTTCGATGTTAAAACACCATCATCAAGCAGTAATTAAAGCGCTTGGAAAGTTGAAAATTATGGAACATATTTACATTCCTTATCTCCAGCAAAAAGGAAATATGTAAGAATAATTAAAAAAATTAAATCAAAAATTAATAAAATCTTCCTTGTTGGTCGTTCTTAACAAAACACATAACGTTAAATGTTATTTTTAGTAGATAATTTTATTTGAGTAGACACTCAATTTTATTTATTAAACAGTATATTTATTTTCATCTACCAACCTGATATTTTAGAAATCTTATTAAAAAAAATTTATGCTCTCCAACAGGAATAGAACCTGCGTCTCTCAGGGCAGAGAGAGCTACCATTTATTCAGTCTGCCTTAACTGACTTGGCCACAAAGAATGGTTGGTCAGAAAGCCAAATTTCATGCTTTCAAGTAAAATTTCTCCTGTCCTAGATTTCTGAAAATTTTTTTTTTTTTTGTTTTTTTTGTTTTTTTTTTGTAAAGTTTTGTATCCAAACATAAACAAAGATTATTTTAGAATGGATTTTTAAATTAATCTGAGATATTTTTATCACTTCAAACATTATTTCTAGTGGATACTCATATTTGAATAGATCCTTCATTTCATTTAAGTTGTACATTTATCTGTCTACTGGCCTGAATTTTTGAGAGATCATATTAAGGAAAAATTATACTCTCCGACAGGAATTGAATCTGCGTCCTTCAGGGCAGAAAGTGCGACCATTTAGCCCAGCACACCATAACTGATTTGACCAAGAGGTTGGTTAAGGTGTGCAGTTAATTTATATATATATATATATATATATATATATATTAATCGGGATCAAATATAGATTAGAATTCAACAAAATGATAGTATAAGGAACAAATAATTGTTCCTTATCCTATAACATTTATAATTTACTTGATTGCTGTCAGAAAAAATACATAGTAGAAACTTCAAGGAATCCAAATCAAATATTACATGGACACAAAATGGACATTTTATAAAACAATAAAACAGTACATCAAATGGTTGGACATTTATAATTTACTTGATTGCCGTCAGAAAAAATACATAGTAGAAACTTCAAGGAATCCAAATAAAATATTACATGGACACAAAATGGACATTTTATAAAACAGTACATCAAATGGTTGATTGATCAATGTAACTGAGACCACAATTTTGACATAAAAATTGCTAGCTACTCTGATCAAAGGAGAAAACAATTCACTATGATGAAAATGTCAAGAGGGTGCTTTGATCACAAGGTGATCTACAATAAATTTGTGCCCTGGCTCTTAAAACATTTCACCATTCCTGGCAGAACTTTTATTATATCAGTGTAGGATATCTACGAACAAAAATGATGGCAAGAAAAATAATCTAAATAAAATCTACTAGGTTAAAAACAAAAAAATATTAAAAAATTTCCAGCATCCCTCATTTGCACACATGTGCATTTGTAATAATGTAACAAATTTAGTTTTGATGAAGTCCTAATGAAATCCTAAAGATGGTCTTAAGTGAAAGATGTAACATAGCTGGGGGGAGGGGAGAGAGGAAAAAATGGATTCATACTTGGGTATTTGTGTGATGATGAACGCAACAAACTTAGAATTTGAATTCAGTATGTCAATCATACTTTCCCTATTGATAACCACTGTGTGTATCGAATATTAATGCAGATCCAACCCAAATATGATAACAGTTCTCCATTTTCAATCTGATCTGGCTCTTGTAAAGGTAGAGAATAGCATGCAGAGTTTTAGAAGGGCACTCATATATTGTTGTATTATGAACAAATGTTCACAAATGATCTGAGAATATTCTCAGAATGTGTGTTGTGGGGCAGTAGATATAGGCTCAGGACGAGAAATCAGGAAGCCGAGTTGAAATTTCAGTTGAATTTGTTGCGTTCACATACGCAAATACCCTTGGGAAAGGTATTAATCCATCTCTTCCCTCCAGTTATGGGTTAAATAACAGGACAGATTGGGTTCTATAGCCTTGGCTTGCGAGCAGTCTACCACAGAAAATAATGGCAACCTACTGCAGGATAATCTTCTACCCAGTTAGTCATGTCTCTTTAGAGACATGATCGCCCAAGCGTGTATCACGTATGGCACTTAACTGACATATTCTCAGACAGATCACTTATGCAAAGCAAAAAGAGAGTTAGTCTTAGAAGTGACCCCTAGGGGATACCTGAATTGACCACCCACCTGAAGAACAGGCTGTTAATAACTGTCTTCAGAGATGAACCATTAGGAAGAACTTTATAATTGAGAAGGCCCTTTTAGGTATTTACCGGAGCCATACAGGGAGCTAATCCTTTTTCCTGCATCTTTTGTGATTGATTGTATATACAAGGTCCGCTTGAGGTCAGGTGTGAGTTTAAGGGTCAATAGTCTCTCAAGCCTCACTTAGGGGACCCCTCCTTTCATCATGACTAGCAGTAGTTTGGACTTTGACAAGAATTTTAGACTCAATAATAATCGTGTTATACACTCCGAGTATATATTTCTTCTTGAAAACACTTCTGCTTGTTTGGGTCCTAGGCTGCTGATCAAATGTGCTGGATAAACGATTAGCAATTGATGAATGCTGCACGACTGTGTTTGGCTGGTGACAAATTTTAAATTTCATATATTCGGCAGTTTTCACTGCAACTGCTATGACGACAATACTTCTCAAAACTTCTGGGTCGACACTTAAGCATCAAAATCTGCTACAAATTTGGGGCAACAATTAAAACTTTCAACTTAAATCCTAAATCACTTTTCCGGGGATCACTCAACCTGACTTCTTCACAAAAATGAGTTTCACATAATCTTCATCTTCTTCTTCTTCCTCTCTTTTGTCTTCATCTTCTTCTTGCTCTCTTTTGTCATCATCATCACTAAAACAATAAACTGCAACAAATGCCTCCATCTAAAACAATAGAACCAGACCCAATTGTAAACAAAATATATAATTTATCTCCTTTTTTTTATGCAAAGACATCTTCGGTGACATGCCTTGGGTTAGGAGGTTTTTTATTCAGAGTTGTCAGCAACCCCATCAAGGAGACCCCGATTTTACTCAACAGTAGGCTTCAACGGTTGTGTCCAGACTCTCTCAAAATTAAAATTGCTACTCAAAATTTTAACTGTCTGCTTAACGTCACTTTTGCGCCATTGACAGCTCTCTTCCGGTACAAACTTATCTAGGACAGTAGTTGGCATTTAACCCCTGTAGACAAAATAAAAACCCAAATCCGAAAAGGTTTTCCTTTTTGAGCACCTGGCTGACTTTTTTTTTAATAAAATGCATTTCACTCAAATTTCAAAATATCTGTCACCAAATGCAAATACACTTCATTGCCCAAAATTTCATGTTGCTCAAAAATATCGTCTAACGAATATTTAACAATTGTAATTTATCTAAAATCCTTCGATAAAGATTTGTCTTAATCAGACAGCCACCCCACCTCAACCCCAAAGATAAAGGAAATGATTCCAGACCTCATTAGAAGCTTATACTTTATTTTTGATCTATACCACATAATGGAATGTAAAAATAATGAGTATGGCAATAAAAAAATAGATGAAAGAAAATCTATTCTAAAGTATTTCATCTGAAAAATTCAACCATCTTAAAACTATTACATCTACTACTACAATTACTATTTGGTGCAAGCAAACAGTATAACATGAAAGTAAAATTACTAAAAAGTATGTATATAATTGACTCAATTTGAATATCTTTTGGTTAATATTTTGTAGTCAAATTAGCAAGTTAACCACTTTGAAACATTGGGTACTGTAAGCCACCTTTAACAATACAAAGTATGTTTCAGCTTTAAATAATGTGGTAATAACAACAAAGATAAGGACATTTTCCAAACTGTTACTAATGTAAATAATACCAACAAATATGATAATTATAATCTTAAACACATTCTAAATTTATTAATTATATCTGAATAAATTTAATGTTGGTATGTGATTGTATTTTTTAGTCTGAAAACAGTTTACTGGAACCTCGTTTTGTTGATTTGCAACACCTGGTTCAGGAGTATATGAAACGAGGAGACAAAAATGGCCTTGTATGTGCAATGAAAAAAATTGTGGCAGCCGAACGTACAGAAAAACTGGATGAACCTGACTCAGGTAAGTTTGATATTTTTCTTTCATTTTTATTAAAATCTGAAGCATTGTTATTATTATTATTATTATTATCATCATCATTATCAGTATTTTCTCAGATAAGCACTTAATATGTGGTAATTAATACATGAATAGGGGGGTCACAACCAGCAGCCATAAGTATCATGCAATTTTTCTTTGAAAAGTATGCATCACTTTTTGGAATATTCTTGCCATTCATAAAAGGTTTCCTTTCTGCAATAGTCTTTCTAGACAATCAATGCCAAATTTGCTTTATCCATATAACATGTTGTGAATTTCAACTTTCAAAGCCTTCAAACTTCAGTGCATCAAAGATGATTTTCTTTGTATTTCCTTTTGCTCTATCCTTGTATCAAAAGGACACAATGGATCAATGACTCACCCTTCTTTTTCTATTTTATCTTCCACTAATATGTTCGGATCCTGGGTATGACTGTAAACTGCATTCAGCAGCAAGGCCTCTGATTGGGAAGTTGTGAGCAGCATGGAACCACCTCTTAATTGCTGTTGTTCTCAGGTTCACTCTGACCCGGAGTGGTAGCACCTGTTAGGGTCCCAGCTCTGGGCAAATAGTTAACCTGCCCCAAACTGGGATGAAAACGTTATGAAAGTATAAAAATTGACTTTTATAGAAAAATATACATTTTTGAAGGAAAAATAAATTATTACCAGCAATACATTTTTTTAATACAAAACTACAAGACATCTTCAGTTTTCTAAAATAAAATAAAAAAAAAATAATAAATTTTTCATCAAAATCTGACTAAATCAATTTTCTCAATATAACCGAACATAAAAGAAACAACCTTAAAACCCTATTTTTTGGCATTAAATAACCCACAGAGGTTGATATGCTGTTAAACGAAACTCAAACTAATATGTTTGGTTTGTTGTTCTCAAGTTTCTTTAGTTTTTTGTGTTGAAAAATCTCACAAATTCAGGATTTTCAATACTAATTATTATTATTATATTTGGTTTTTCACCTCTTTGTAAGCAGAAGGGATAGCCCATGGCATGAGTTGCATATTGAGAATGCCTGAAATATGCAGTGTACATTTAAAATATAAATTCCAACTTTCATTCAGAATTGACTACAAAAGTGACACAGTAACTTGGAATTGAAAAAGGTATTTTTCAGAAACTAAATAAAGTATTAAGAGAATGAAAAATAACAAAAAAAAACAAAGGAAAGATTGCTATGTAATATCTAATCTATAGTAAAATACTTGTCAATCTTCTCATGCCTCTCAAAAACTAAACAACGTATTAAGGGATGAGAAAATGTCCTTAGACACTAGGAAGAGTTTTTTGAACTGTATGCAATATCTAATCTCCTGTACGGCATTGAATGCTGACCAATTTTGTGATTAGTGAAAAGACTTGAAGTGACAGAGGTGGAAGGAATAGACGGATTAATACCTTTCCCAAGGGTATTTGCATGTAAATGAATGCAATGAATTCAACTGGAATTCGAACTTGGCTCCTCGATTTCTCGTTCCAAGCCGATATCCACTGCACCACAACACATCGCATAAAGGACACATTATAGGTAAGAAAAGTAGCAACTTACTTAACAAGTTTGAACAATTGGATAAAATGTATGATAAAAACAAAAAGGGACAATAAAATAATGCTGCTATATCTGGTCGGGTGCTCCACCTAGGGCTCCTTGACAAAATCCAGTGGAGAATCTGTAATTTAATAGATCCCGACTTGGCAGCTCAGATACAGTCACTTTTTCACCGGTGCAATGTGACTTCTCTGTGTCTCTTTTACAAATACTTTCATGGCTTCTGCTCCGATGAACTTAGCTCACTGATGCCTCCTATATATAAATTTACTCGTGCCACAAGATTAGCAACTAGGTCCCACCCTTTTACTGTGAAACCAATATATTGTAAACGCAAATTCTACTCTAGCAGCTTCTTTTCTCACACTTCCCGCCTATGGAATTCTCTTTTATTTACTTGCTTTCCCGACAACTACAATCTCCAAGAATTTAAATGTAATGTCAATAGTCATCTCCTATCTCACTAACCTGCATCCTCTCACTCATGCTTCTTTCTCCATCCACTCCACTTTCATCAACATTCTCATTCTTCTCTAACCCACTTCCTGACACCCTCTATAACCTGTCACTCTTTCTCATAACTTTCCTCCTATGTAACCCCCCTGCAAAATAGTGGCAGTAAAATGCCTTGCTTGGGCCGATATGTTTATTTAAAAAAAAACAAAACAAAGCAGTAAAAAACAGGATGCTGGGGAGAGTTATTATTATTCACATCCTGTGTGTCACATCATGGCATGTAAAAACAGAAGATAAGTTTGCGGTGGCTTTTACTGTAAATCAAATGATAGCTTGTCTCTCAATAATGATGGTGATATTAACGGTTTCCTTATAAGGAAACATTTGACATTAATTGACCAAGCAGCCAATACTACTTTCAGTTGAAATTTATTAAGTCTTTCTCTTCAAATAATTTTTCAGGAAAATATGTTACTCAAATATAGTAACTTTTATCCCTCTTTGCAGTATTGATAGGGGCTCTGTTCCAAATATTTTCTTTGAGGTAGTGTGAAACATCAATATTTTGACTGTCATTATTTTCTCTTCAAGCTACATTTACTATCCATTTTAGTTGTTGCTGTTGTTAAAAGTTCTCAAGTAATGTGGTTTCTGTTATTTGGGAATGTTCTTTGGGATTCCACAAACCCAGAGTGGTCCTTGTTAAGACCGACAGGCTTCATTTGCTCAAAGTCATTTTTAATCATTAAGAAAGTAGTTGTATACCGCTGACAGTTTAGATATTTCTGAACAAGTTTGGCACCATGCTTAACATATGAAAGTCTTGATCTGATGAGGCTATTGAAGAATGTTACTCAATTTTTCAGTCAGTTAAGTGCCATATGTGATACATGCTTTGGGTGATCATGTCTCTAAAGAGACATGACTGACTAGGCAGAAGAGTATCCTGCAGTAGGTTGCCATTGCTTTCTGTGGTAGACTGGTTGCCAGCCAAGGCTATAGGACCCAATCTGTTTTATTATTTAACCCATAACTTGAGGGAAGTGACAGATTAATACCTTTCCCAAGGGTATTTGTGCTTAAGTGAATGCAAGAAATTCAACTGGAATTCAAACTCGACTCCCCGATTTGTCATTCTGAGTCAATATCCACTGCACCACAATGCACATCCATTTTCACATATGATTTCAAGATGAAGCAGAAATATTTTTCCATTTAGTCTACTTCTTGAAGATAACTACTCTCTTTTTTTAATTTTTTTTTATTTGTTTATCTTTATTCTTATTTTATTTATTTTTTCAGACGATGATGATTTTGAGGCCAATGCAACAGACCCCAGTGCCAGGCATAATACAGTCAGCACCCTCAGAATGCAGTTTCTTAGGAATTTTGCAAGATTAGATTTGTCCAAGTAAGTATTTTCTTCGCCTTGTTCAGTTCATTGAAATAGCAACCCTCTGCCCCCGTCCAAGCAAGACAGGAAATTATCAATATTGGCAAGGAAACAATTCCACCATAAATGCTGCTCTTTCTTTCTAAGTTGTGTTATGAAAAATACAAATTGATTGCTGGCTGTTAGATCTAATATTGCCTTAATAGGTTGGGAAGAGAACATCCAGACACTATTGATAGATTTTCATTGCTTCTTTCATTTTTGCTGTGGTGATTAATTTGTTTGGTAAATTTGCCATTGGACACTGCATTCTTCAGCAAGCAATAAAATGCTGACTGATTTCAAATATGATCTAAGCCAGTTGATCTTTTTTGTCCATTTACCCTCTTCTCCATATTTCAGAATATTAACCACTTTAGCCCATTTTATAATTGTCTGACTTATAAGGGAAATTGTAGTTTAGAGAAACCTCAATATTCTAACAGTTCGAATTTGCCAATCTATAATCCCTATTTTATTTTAAAATTCACCCAAGAGTGGAGGATTCCCACTTTTGATTGGGAAAGCTGAAGTTCATTTGAACTTATGCCAGCATGGAACAAGCACCACTGAATATAAATATATTGTCAATGTTAATAACAAAGGCTGGCATTAAAAAAGATATTTCCATTAGAGCAAAGCTGATATATTCTTTTTAGTTAGACTAAATAATAATAAAGGGACATAATTCTTTTTTTTCCATATATGACTGATTATCCAATTGATAAACTGGCATTTAAAATATTTTAAAATTCAAATGGTTAACTATGTAGCCGAATGAAAAGACTTCTAAACATTTTAAAACATTTTCAGTGTATAACGGTTTTTAAATTTTATTTTAATATATATATTTATTTATTAATATAGAATTATGTCAAGTGTACTGCAGAATTTTAAGCAGTTTGTTAAATTCTGTAAGTTTTTATCTAATTATTGCAGTTTCTTTATTTTGCAGTTATATTTTCAGTTTATTTATTTTTTACATATTTTGTTATTTGTATGTTTCCCTTTTCCTTGCAAATCTGTTTCACATCTTCAATTTCATATACAAGGCATTTATAAATTGGATACTGCTAAGGTGACACTGCTTTTTTTAATATTTTTTTAATCATTTCACACAAGGTGATAATGCCACTAAGACACAAGGCATTACTGGTAGTGAAAGAAAATGAGACAACATCAAGAAAAAAGTTTTCCTTAAAAAGAAAAAAAGGAATTATTCTTACAACCCGAAATATGACTTGGCTTAAAACAACCCACAATAAAATAAGTCAACCAATCAGTCTGACCTATCCTCACATTTTTCCCAGTTTGAGTTCAGTTGACATTTGTTCTTCAAAAGAAATCCTTAACTCAACAATATGAGTCCTTTTTTTAATTTAACCAGTCACATACAATAATACCTCAAGTGAAAAGATTACATTCTAAATTTTGTATTACTCTTGAATTTTTATAAGTGACAATAGTTCATGATTATGCACTTATTGTCTTTCATCAGTAATTGATTTTTTTCATATAATTAATTCAAAATTTATGGTTCTTGCATCAATGGTTTAAAATCTATTGCTCGTTTAGATATTTTTTTCCCAAAAGTAGTCTAATGATCTGATATATATTCAATAAACAGTGATATAATCTTAAATTTATTTGTACTGTTAGAATTTTCAACAGATGAGTTATAATTTATTATTTTACATTAATTTATTTTTATCGCAAACTTTTGGTTTCCTTATATCACAGAGGACACAAGCAATTCTCAAAACTCATTTAAGTCATTAAGTTAACACATATACAGTAGCAACAGTATGTATCTAAGGCAAGGTAACCTGATGGAGCATATCTCTCTTCAGACTGGTTTTGAAATCAGAGTTGTCCGTCTCCTAGACTGGTTGCCCTACCAAGGCCAAAGAGCTTACTCTGCTTTAATATTTATAGGGATCTGTAAGGGTTTGAATTCTAGATTAACTGCCAACTAAGACAAGAGTACCCACTTAGCCCTACTGTTTAAATCACAGCTGGAAAGATGGAGTCATGCCTTTTTGTAAAAGCATTAGAGCAAAATGAATGAACCAGACTCAATCAGAATTTGAACTCAGCATGCCAGTTTCACTTTCAACAAATGATGCTGCTCACACATCATTTATATAAAAAATTTGTTCTAAAAACATTAGATCTTATTAAAAAATATGTTTTTATATATTAACTTTAGCCTCAGCTATGAGAAGGAATGCCTTTCACTTGGATCCTGTTAATATAAACAGGATACCAACAATTTATTCATTCACAATTCCTTGACCAGTGGCCCTTCTTTTATCAGCTTTTAACAGTTTCATTTTATTGTGGTCAAAAGCAAAACAATCAAAAAATCATAAGCTTTACTTAAGAATGAACCTAAAACCTCAGAAATAATGCTTGCAATTCAGATGTGTCAAAAAGAAGCTATACAATGTTTCATTTAAATGAAACATTCTTGATTTAATAAAGAGAAGACAAAATTATATGCTGAGATTGCTAAACTCTTTAATAAGAGTGAATTTTTTTTGTGAACTTTTGTTACAACATATAGTCATTCTTGTTAATCTCTTAGTGTGTGTAATTTATAAATTAAAACTTATCTGAGGTACGCATATACAAGAAAAAATGTGTATTTGGGTCTACTCTCTGGATTTAAAATGATTACCTGAAAATTGAAGTTTGCATGCCTTTTTCAAAAGTAATTTACCAGCTCCTTTTGGGCCAGAGAGATTTCCGCTTCCTGAAGGGTTTTATCATCTATTCAACAACAATGTTAACCCATTACTGCATAAAATTTTTTAAAAACTTTGTTGTTGTTTTTTTTTTGGGGGGGGGTAATCTACCTTGTTGGATAATATTAACTTCAGGCCAAGTAAATTTTATTTTTTAGG
Source organism: Ascarosepion bandense (assembly GCA_037127315.1). NCBI lineage: Eukaryota > Metazoa > Mollusca > Cephalopoda > Sepiida > Sepiidae > Ascarosepion > Ascarosepion bandense. The sequence goes on from JBBBDQ010001077.1 coordinate 1,505,516, forward strand.
TAATCTTTGATTCTAAATTGTTGGCTGTCATGCACTTATTAAATAGTTTCATTATTTGTGCTTATTAGGGAATAATTAAACCAAAAATGATATGAAATTTATATTATTAAATCCAGAGAGTGGCCCTAATTTTTTTCCCTATTGTGTGTGTTTAAAAAAAAAATATATATATATATATATACACACACACACACACACACACACACACACTTAAGGAGTACCATGGTGAGAAATGACAAACTATAAAAACAAATAGTTTAAATGATGTTGCTTAAAAACAATTGAAACAGACAAAAAGGTTAAAAAAAAAAAATCAAAAGATCTGCTTTAAAAAAAAAAAATAGAAGGAAAACCCGAGACAAGCTTTACGTCTGACAAAACTCGTCATGGGTATATGTCGGAAGAAAATTTAAAATTCAGGGATGAAAATTAGGTAATGTTTAGAAAAAGTGGGAGGGGAGAAAAAAGTTCCCTGTCATAAACCTTTACCAAGAGACCTGAATAAATCTAATTGGAGCCTGAGATCTTTTTGTTTACACAGAAGAGTTTGACTGTAACGTCAAATCCTCCAGAAAAGGTCTTTGTTGTACTAATAGATTTGGCTACTAAGTCTGTTCCTTTTAGTTTCAACAATGTAATGTACTGCCAAATTGATGATATTTCTATGTGCTCTCGTCTTGGTCCCACTTTGGTAAATATGTTTGAGAGCTTCTTTGAAAAAATATTATTTGTTAAGCACCCTAAGCCAGCATTTTATGTTTGCTATGTTGATGGTACTTTTGCCTGCTTTTCGTCACACAGTGAAGATTTGTTTTTCTTTCACTTCCTTAATGATTTGCACCCTGCACTTAAATTTACTATGGAAGTTGAAAAGAACAACCAACTTTTCTTCCTTGATATTTTGGTTTCTAAAAAATAAACATTCTTTCATTACTTTAGTGTATAGGACACTTTTTCAGGTTTATATCTAGGTTGGGAATCTTTTGCTCCTAGGGCCCGAAAGATCAATCTCATTAGATCCCTAACACATCATACACTGATGATTTGTTCTAGTGTAACTTTTGATCACGAGATTGACAATATTAGGAGTATTTTTATAAGAAACGGTCATCCTCCGCTGGAAGTGGTGACTCTTACTTTGTAGATTGCTTTCCTGATCTGCACAGAGGTCTTTCTCCATTCCACCTTGTTGTCCTGGAGGCTTTGACGATACAGTCAAACCCTTTTTCTCTGTGCAAACAAAAATATCTCAAGCTCCAATTAGACTTATCTTGGTCTCTTGGTGAAGGTTTATAACTGAATTTTTTCTCTCCTCCCTTTTCTGAACAGTACCTATTTTTCATCCCTGAATTTTAAATTTCCTTCTGACATATAACCATGACTAGTTTTGTCGAATGAAAAAAGGCTTGCCTCGGGTTTTCCTTTTTTTGCTTTTTTTTTTTAAAGCGGATCTTTTGATCTTTTTTTTTTTTTTTAACCATTTTTTCTGTTTCAATGGATTTTAAGTGATATCATTAAACTATTTGTTTTTATAGTTTTTCATTTCTCACTATGGTCCTCCTCCTTCAGTATGTATGGGCATTTTATTGTATGAAAAAACTTATATACAGTGCTGTGCAAAAGTATTAGGACAAGAACTATTTTATCTTTGTGAGGCATCAAAATAAAGTTTAAAATCACCCCTGTCCTAACACTTTTGCACACTACCAGTAGTGTGCAAAAGTATTAGGACAGGGGGATGATTTTTCTAAAAACCTCACTGAAATTCAAATACAGGGTGAAAAGCCAAGTAAATTGCTAATGAATATTGATTATTTAAAATTAGGTGTAAAAGAAATGTATTAAAAAGAAGTTATATTTAATTTTTCCTATTTTCTATTAAACAAGTTATTTTGAAACTACTCTATTGAACATCTATGGGATATTTTGGATAAAAAAATTGATAAATCTAATGACACACTTTGGGAACAAATACAAGCTGCTTGGCAGGAGATACCATTAGACACATTGAAGAAGCTTGTGATGTCAATGCCTGACAGAATGAAGGCTGTGATCAAAGCAAAAGGCTATTATAATAAATATTAAATTTATTTTGTAACAAGTATATTTTTCTTGTTAAAGCATTTGTTGAGTAAATCAAATAAAATTACTTTAAATTGTTTATTTTCTGTCAATATGCCTCATAAAAGATAAAATAGTTCTTGTCCTAATACTTTTGCACAGTACTGTATATAATTATTATAAGAAACTCAAAGAACACGTAGATTAAAACCCACTGTTCAAATATTTACTTTTTATAAAAAGTGCTCAATATCGAGTTGAGCTTAATATTGTAATTTTGTTAATTCAGTGGTTTATAAAATATATATGGTTTGGTATTATCTTCAGATTCAGGCCTCCATTGGGGATTTTAGAATATATACCCCCACAAATGTGGATGTATGTTGTGGTACAGTGGATATCAGCTCGGAACGAGAAATCGGGGAGCCGAGTTCGAATTCCAGCTGAATCCATTGCATTCACTTACGTGCAAATACCCTTGGGAAAGGTATTAATCCGTTTCTTCCTTCCAGTTATGGGTTAAATAGCAGGACAGATTGGGTTCTATAGCCTTGGTTGGCAACCAGTCTACCGCAGAAAGCAATGGCAATCTACTACGGGATAATCTTCTGCCCAGTCAGTCATGTCTCTTTCGAGACATGATCGCCCAAGTGTGTATCACATATGGCACTTAACTGACTGACCCCCACAAATAAGTAGTGCCTAGTGTAATATCAAGATTTTGTCTCATTTTATTGACTTTTTCATAAACTCTACAGTAATGTATTAAGAATTGGGATCTTCAAAAGATGTCTTATAATTTGTAGTCCTGCTTTATGAATTATTTACTTTTACTCCTGACACAGGACTTCAATACCAAAAGAGTTTCAAGAAAGTTGCAGTAAAGGGACGTAAGTTTCATGAATGACAATACCACAATCACAATAAAAAAAAATTCAAAAACTCCTATTTTTTGCTCTCTGCCTTGATGACTAATTTTGATCTGCTAACAAATTAACTGAAACTTCTTCCTTTTAATCTAACTAAAATGTATGAAATAAACTATCAACAGTTCTTACCTATCTCCTGCCAATTTCTCAACAGTAGAAGAAAGTTTTTGTTTGATTTGTGCATGCTCAAAATAGTTAAGTTTCTTTCAATCTGTGATTTGCATTAATATCAACCATGAACGTCTCTGTGCTTAAACTTTGAAACTAATGATTTTTTATATTTAAGTAATTTACAATCTTTGATCTATGATGACTGTTTTGAGACCGAGGTAATTCTAACATGGAAGTAAAATATAATGATCAATTAACTAAGAAATATATTTCTTTAAATATACAGAATTTGTTTTATTATAAAATATCTCTACAGCAAAATGGTTAAAAATCAATTTTACTATATTATTTATATAGTTGTGATATACATTCTTGTTTTTATTTTATTCAGTATTATTAATAAACAACTGAATGTAACATTTGTGATCAATTAGAAATCCTACTCCATAAGTCTGCCAAACTTGGCTAAACAAGGATGAGGAACAGTCTCATAATGCATCCATCTCTCATATCTCCAGGTGAAGAGAACCAACAGTTTTAGAATTCCAAGTTCTTTGGCATTTACTTTTTTTAAAAAAAGTGCTCAATACAACATATATTGTAGAGCATAATGTAATTATAATTAAATTTGTTTTTTATTTAAAATTAATTTAAATTGCGACATGGAAATTTATATGTTTCAAGATTTTACCTCATCATCAGGCAATGTTGACTTGTGAAAACTATTACATTTGAATGTAGAAGTAGTGCATTGATAAACAATGGATTCTGTAAGGCGCTTATCTTCCAAAGGACACTCTATAGGGTTTCTACAGTTCCATTTAACGCATCACTCAATATATATTGGAGTAGATAGACTAAGCTATCGCCCAGTTCACACTCCACCCACGTCTATTGAACAGGTGAAGAGGCTCATCCCTTGTTCCCGGTTTAAGATGTGGTTTCTGGTTTTCTCTTTTCCAATCTTTTCACTCTTACGTAGCCCCCTGCGCATCAGTGGCATTTTCGCCTTGCTTGGGGTGATATGATAAAAAAAAATATCCCGGGCCTGACATATAGATGGTGCCACTAATAATATATCCATATGATTTTTATGAAGAAATAACTTTCAAATGACACTTGACAAAATTTGGGCCCAAGAAGATTATTAGTTTAAAAATGACAGTTATTTAAGTGAAGCTACTGTTGCAAATTTTTAAAACAATGGAAAAATCTGAATTTTGTGTGTTGACAAAGAATTGCTCACTGATGGGGAAAAAATACTGTTCAAGCAAAACTCAAAATCGGCAGTTGTCTCGGAAAACACCAAAAAAATCCACAAACTCGTTTTAGCCAATCGTAAATTGAAATTGCATGAAATAGTAAAGGAATTGAACATAGCGGAAGACAGTGTATTCCCCATTTTGCATGTACATTTGTCAGTTAGAAAGCTGTGTTCAAAGTGGGTGCTGCGTTTGCTCACAATTGATCAAAATCAACAACACATCAATGATTTAGTGCGTTCTTTGCAATTGTTTCAATGCTATAAAAGGAGCTTTTGCATAAATATGTGACAATGGATGAAACATGGATCCACCACTTTACTCCAGAGTCAAATTGGCAGCCAGCTGAGTGGACAACAGCAGGTGAAAGCCGTCCAAATCGATCAATGATGCAAACATAAGCAGGCAAGATTTTGGCCTTTGTGTTTTGGGATGCGCACAGTATTTTGTTCATTGATTATCTTGAGAAAGGAAGAACTATCAATAGCAAATATTATATAGCATTATTGGTGCATTTGTAGGAAGAAATTGTCAAAAACGGTCACAAATGAAGAAGAAAAAATGATCTTTCACTAAAATAACGTACTGTGTCAAAAGTCGAACGCAACGATGGCAAAACTACATGAATTGCTTCCATATCTACCCTAATGTCCAGATCTGGCCTTAAGCGACTACTGGCTGTTTGTAGACCTCAAAAGAATGCTCCAGGAAAAGAGATTTCGCTCCGATGAAGAAGTGATATCGAAAACTGAGGTGTATTTTGAGGCCAAAGACAAATCATTCTACAAAAAAGGAATTGAATATTTACAGAAGTATTGGAATCAGTGTATCACCCTAGAAGGAGACTATATTGAGGAATAAAGTCAAATTTTGCCCAAAAGTTGTTTTATTAGTTAGGCCTGGGATTTATTGAGTGATGTGTTTTTACTCTTTGAATTGTTAATTTCAGTTTTGGATGATTCTTATTTTTAATTAGGTTTAAATTTTTATTTAAAATATTATTATTTTTTAATAATTTTTTTCAAGATTATCTGTACAACTATAATTTAATTTTAGAGTATTTTTATTGAAAATCTTAATAGATTATTATTTGGAAAATGTTTCTTAATCAAAGTTAGGAATTTTTGCTTAATTTGCTGTCAACCATTTGGTTAAAAGAGGGTGTATAACAAATGATTTTTCAATTTTTTTCTTCGTAGGTAGATCTTCTCTTTTACATATTTAATATTTGGGCTTTTATATCCACTGTTTTTAAAGGCAGTATTATAAAAATTACTATGCTTATTAAACACTTCTTTATTTGCGTAATTTTTACTAATTCTGTAGATGAGGGTACATGCTTAATAGTGGATAGTGGATGGAGGATGGTTAGATTTCGGGTGGATATATAAAGGATTTTTATTTGTTTTTTTATATGGTAGGTATATAATACAAATATAAAAAAAAGTAGATTACCTTGATGTGACTAGATTTAGAAAATAAAATTAAAAAAAACAAATTTAATTATCTATATATATATATATATAGATAGATAGATAATTAAATTTGTTTTTTTTATATATATATTATTTAGACATGTAAAATTAAATAAATTTCAAGCATTGTATCTGCTTATTTTTAATAAAATTCATTCATAAACTTTTCCATTACACCCAATGGTATGTAGGGCAGCGTTTTTGCTGTTTCCATAACAAACTGTTTTTTATGGGGCATGGTTGTTAGCCCTGCGCCTAACCCCCAAACCTGGAGAAAGGTGATTTTCTAAGCATAGCTTAGATGTAACACACAGCCAAAAGTAGGGGGTACTCAGTGAGGATTGAGCTCACTACTCAGTTATGATTCTAGCGAGACGGGCTTGCTAAACATTACACCATGCCAAGGTGACCAAAATTCGTTCATACTCTTAGATAATTTTTCGCATATTATAATTGAAAGATTACAAAATATATATATATATAGTAATGTATGAGGTTGGAAAAAAACATCTAACAGAGTGCTCTCTCTTTCTACCTCTCTCAGCAACTACAGGGCTAATAAGTGGGGAGGGGTAAAAAATGGGAGGTAATAAAAATAACACTGCCTTGGAAACCACAGTCACTTTAGGAACAAAATGTCCATGGGATTGATTTTACAAGACACTGTGGCTTGTCAACTGCTGACTGCTGGTTTTCTTGTTGCTTTTATTGGCATGGGGCATCTTGCAAAAAACATGGATCTTAACCAGAGAGATATTTATATAGATATGCCAAGCTGTCCTGCGGCCATCAGAGTATTGTGTAATATACTCCAGCCTTTAAGGTGAAATGTGTTTCACAAGAACTTTGTCTACTTTGAAATATATCTTTCCCATATGTGTGTGTGTGTTTTTTCACTTAGCTGTGCAGTGTTATTTTAATCATGCTGACTTTGAAGTTTCATGAAGGCATTATTATGATGTCTTCACTCTTCAGGATTTTATCTTTTCTGTAAAAAATCACAATGCAATGAGAGCATAATATATTAGTCATCCACATACAAGCCTGTTTCGCTGTATCACAGTTCATCAGTGTGGCTGGACGCATCCACTTGCTTCTGGCCAGGATCGAAACTCGACCGATTTGGTGTCAGTTGGAGTCGCTACCCCATAAATCATAGGCGCATGGAATCAGAGAAGGGAAATTTTAACATGTTGTATATAAGCAGTGTATACACACGCCAGTCACCGAGAGAACTCAATTCATTTCTGAAGAGTCACGCATATAGCAGAAGTGGAAACTGTTTTCAAAATTTTCTTCTCCAGAGAACTCAATCATAATGAGAGCATATATATATATATATATATATAAATAAAAAGAAAAGTTAAAAAAAACACTTATCCTTCTAACTTCTAATTTTGCAGATATATAACTCATTAAAGTCAGATAAACCTATTAATGTAGAATAGATTTATTTGACCCTGACAGAGTAGTGTATCTGCAAAAACTTGAAGTTGGTAAGATAAGTTTTTTAACTTTATATATTATAACTATTCTTGCTCTATTTTTAATGTTGAGCACTTTGTTGACAAAAATCTACTTGCCTTTAAACATGTTAAATTCCAGTAATTTACTAAACAGTGTTTTGTAATATGTTAACAATCTGTGTTGTTGTTGTGTGTATGTATATATATATATATATATATATATATACATACACATTGTATTTCCCAGCATCAAAAACGCTGGCTTCAAGAATGCTTCCTAATTCTGACTTAGAAAATTAAAAAAATAAATATGTAAATAAAAAATTAAATAAAAGTTTAAAAAAATAGCCTTGAGCCTGTAAGTAAATTTTCAGCAATTTTGGGGTGAGGTGGGGTGTAGAAGCAGCATCTTTGATTTTGGTAAAAACCATCTATAATGACAGATGGTAAGTAACTCATTTAATAGGTGTGTGCAAAAGTTTCCAGCATTTATTATTAAAAAAATAAAGCATTCTATTTTGCATTCCATCTCTAGTTTAATAAAAAAGGTAATCGGAACTTTTCATACACTTAATATTAAATTGTAAACAGATCCCCAACTATACATATATGAACTAGCATTAAAAGTCCTTTGTGCTGAGGATATTTTGCTATAATTATAAACCTTTTTTCCCATCTTAAAGTGAGAAAAACTATTCTTGATAAATTCATAGTTAAATTTTTATATCAGTGTCTTTTTGTACAATAACTGCTTTAGTTATGTCTCAAAACAATTTTCTTTTCCACTCTGATACTCCATAGTTGTATATTTTGTTTGCATGCTTTTTTAAATTATCAGTCAAAAATTATTTTATGTAATCTCATCAGTTTAAACTATTGTACATGTATTTTTAATTATTATAATAGTCATTTTTTAAGTTTTGAATAAATCAGAAAATATATGAATTATAATTTTAACTTCTAAAAATTTCAACATAATTGTCTTCGCCCATTCTACAGGGTACAATGGGTAAATTATATCCTTAATTTCACCCATACATGTTTTTGATTTTGTCGACTGCAGTTTAATAGGGTCAGTTGGGTACTGTCTGCAGAGAAAAGAGCACCGTGAGGCAATTCACACTGCCAGAAATTTGGAAATGGTATGCTGTACTGTTTGACATTCATGCCAGAAGCTTTAATTTAATCATTTCAGAGTCCTTAGTGTCAATCTGAGGACAGTACAGAGGATTTGTAAAGAGTTGGATGACTCTAATTGTGATTACAAAGGTGTTGGGAGTGATCACTAGTTGGGAGTGATCACTAGTTGGGAGTGATCACTAGTTGGGAGTGATCACTAGTTGGGAGTGATCATTAGTGATAGCAACATTATGCCTCCATTTATCTTCCCACAGAGCCTCAGACTCAACATGGGGGCTACATAAAGTGCCTTGAGATAGTGCTGGTTTGGGTTGGAAGATGGGTACTGGAGGACCTTATATCTGGCAACAGGACTCTGCACTGTGCCACACAAGCAGGAGAACCCGGTTGTGACTGTCAGATACATTTTATGACCCCATTACTCCTTACATCTGGCTACCTAATTCCCTAGACTGCAACCCCTTGATTATTATGTGTGGGGTGCAGTTGAACGAGAGACCAACAAAATTCTTTGTATCACCAAATACGAACTGAAGGCAAGGATTATGGCAGCATTTACCAATTTAAAGAGATTGTCCAGAAGAGTTGCAAGGGATTCCAAAATTATCTGGAGGCCATGGTTGGAGCCAATGGTGATTTTATTGAATAAATTTATACTTTTTTAAGATATTTTTGTTGATTTTGGCAAATATATCTGTTAAAATGACATGTCAGTGTTATTTTCAGTTTTGCATAATTTAGATGACAATTTGTCCATCCCTCCCTGTATAAGAAAGGAAAGCACAAAAGAAAAAAAAAGTAGATTTATGTGCATGTTTATAAAATGCCAAGAATACTTTCTTACCATTAAATATCTGCTTAGATTTGCATCTTTAAATGCTTGTCAGGATCAGTCCATTTCAATATAAAAGCTTCCCTAAAGTCAGCCTTTATATGATACTAGAAGTTTTTTTGATTCATGTTGAAATTCTCACAGAATTTAGTATTGTTGAAGTTATCAATAACATTTTTTGTTGATATTTATAAACTGTTTTGTTCAATTTCACAAACCTATTAATGAAATTTAAATAAGCTGATTTGTTTGGAAAATATGTCTAGCAAAAACCCTACTTTTTGATTTAATAATTTCTTTAATCTAATTTCACATGACTTCATGGTAAACAATATTTTTTAAGAAAATTTATTTTTTTCCTTTTTAACAACAAAGAATAAATTCTTATGATTTCTTACTCTTGAGCATGCAACATACAACTAGCCATGTGTAAATATTTATTTCAGGGGTCAAATTCCAACTTTTTGTAGTGTTTGGCTTTCTGATTTGTTTATAGTTCTTGCAAACACTAGGTGAACTGAAAACTGTCTACTTTTTTATAAAAACTTAAAGAAAAGATATGCAAAAACAATATTGCATTTTTATTAAATAAGTATTTGTTATTTTAATCATTAAATTATTTTTAAAATAGTGGGAGTATTTTATGTTAAATAATGAAACTTAATTTTTAATTAATGAAAATTTATTGTATTAAGCTACACACCCTAGTAAACCCAACTGTACTTTGTACCGCCTCACCTGTTTGCACGTCTCCCCAAAATTTGCTTTCAATCAGTATCTATTGCTATTTAGAGGGTGTGATGGGCGTATGGGAGGATGAACAGAATTTTATACATTGATAATAGACAGAATTTTTTGTGGTTTTACAAATAAAACATCAAATATTTATGCTGTAAATTATTTTTGGCTGACAGATAAAAATAAATGTTTATTTTGTAATTGCACTGCATTTGTAATATAGCAAAAACTTAAATTTTCTGACAGCACTGAAAATTAGATACTTTTATAAATTAACATCATTGCACACATATATTTACCACTTTGGCTAGTAGTGTTTTCTATAACTCATCAGATTAATTTCATGCTAGAATTTTCTCTCACACTGTTCAAATATTGTATTTATTTCCATATAAACACACTTCAAATATGTTACTATAGTCTTCCTCTGAATGGTACTTTCTCTAATTTAATATTTAACCTTGACTGCTGTAGACATTGATATTCTCTACTGATATATAATGCATCTTATATGGTATATATGGGAAGTTGTCAAAAAATACATTAGTTTAATATATAATCTATATTGTTTTATATAATAGACTCTGAGGTTTTTATGCTTTTTATTCTTTATTACTTCTGTCTTTTAATACATGTTACATTTACATGCACATACATTAAATATTATGATTACAATAGGACCTAGGTAATGTTAATTTTTTGCCTAAATTTCTTTCATTATATTTTTATTGCTTGAAGAGAAATTGGCCATGGCTAAATATAATTGGCAGAAATGCCCAACAAACAAAACTGACCAAGTTTGCAATAAACAATAACAAAAGAACAGGAAAAAAATAGTATTAATCAAGACAAAAGTAATCAAAGCAACAGTAATAAAGCAAAAGAGTTCACGAACTAAGAATTGGTGTTGATGCACAAAAAGGGGATGCAGACAAGGAATCAGAGTGTTCTGATTTCAAGACAACAGAAATATAGCATTTTTTGGTCTTACCTGCTATCCCAGCATGTTTCTGTATGATTTGTCTATAAATTTAAGGTGGTGTTTTTTCAGTCATTCCTAACATGATTGGAACAAATTTTATCAAAACTTGTCTGTCTGAAACTCTTCAGTAATTGGCATATGTCAGAAAAAATAATCACATTAGAAGCTTGTTCTTTAACAATATAAATTTTGGACAGTTAATTTTATACTTCTGTTTATTTATAACATCTTTAACCAACAAAATGTTAACAGTAGTTCAAAATAATTAAAGTATATTAGCAATTACTCATCTTAAAAATGAAATACAAGATTTAAACAATTTTATCAAATGGGAACTAGATTATTAACTCCAAAATGCAATTCTTCTTTTATATGCTTTGTCCCTTTAGGATATTGGCAATCATGGCTCTCCACAATTTCCTGTCCTTTGTAACCTTGATAAATTTTGTCATCTCTCCTAAACCTTGTTCTACTATCCATTTACTCAAGCTTTTCAGTTAGATTGTGCATTGTTTTCCTCTATCCCTCAATCTGTTATGTGAGTATCCAATTTTCCAAGCCCTCTTTCCTCATTACATTCCTTAGAAATTTAAACTATCTCTTCTTAATGTTAAGTATAAGTGTCTTTTTTTTTATTTTCATTTTCTCTAAAATTTTGTTGTTGCTCATATAGATCCATGGTATTCTCACCATCCTTCTGTAGAACCATATTTCTGTTGCTTCAAATTTCTTCATCTGTGAGGAGATTATTCAGCATTTACTACCATATAGGAGGACTGATATATAAAAATTCAGTACTCTTTTCTTTGTTTCTAACAAATTTTTCCTGTTTCTTAATATTTTGCTTAGCTTTTGGAAGGCACCATTTGCTATCCTTTAAATTTCTTTCAAAATGAGCCTTCAAATTTCACTGTCATACTTTCCATTCTTTGTTAAAAAAAACTTCACAGATATTCAAATTGTTTGATTTTTGGTGTCTCCAATTTGCATGTTGAACTGTCCCTTTTGCTAACAACCATGCATTCTGTCTTCTTGCAATTGAGGTTTACCTGCTTATAATTGTCATTCTACTTTCTTCTTTCTTTGAAGTTTTCTAAAATTTAGAAATACTTTGATGCCCATCTTTAGAGTCAACTGTATAAAGTGTTTGTGAGACTAATACCATTCTCCTAATTTCTTGTCTTTTTAATGTTTGCTTTGTTCTTGACCTTAAATAACAGACATTGAGTGGCTGTATTTAGCATGGGCATTTACTTTCCTATATAGTCAATACTTATATGTTAACATATGGTCTAAAAACTTTTTAATATCAACAGATCTTTTTAATCATAGAAACAATACTGTATAATTAAAAAGACTTCTATTTAAATTAAGAGGAATAATGATATATATATATATTTTTTTTATATATTTAAAACTTAAAACTTAATTTTTATCTCAAAGTCAATATTTGTTGTTTCCTATGATGTCAGAATATTATAACCCTATACTTGCTTTCTGATAATGATCTTTAAGTTCTTTGTAATGAGCTGACAGTTCAATGCATGTATTTCTCTTTTTCTTGTTTGCAGATTATTGTTATCATGAGAACTGCCTCCAGAACAACTGTCCACTGGACAATTGCTCCAATTAAGAGAAAATTAAGAGAAAGCACAACTTGGGAGGTGGGGATAAATACTAATAAAACTAACGAGGATTTTATTTTCTTCTTTTATCTGTTATCCAATAAAAAGATTTATAATTTATATCACTATAATTATCTGAACTTCTAAACTTATTTATAAATGGAACTTTGTCTGTGTGTGTGTCCGTTACCTATAGATTCCAAAACAGCTGAACCGATTTTCTTGAAAATTTACGCAGTTGTACTATAAGCGTCTGCGAGTGTTCTTAGCTAGGTTTTGTGTCGAGGTACCCCCGATAAATATCGATAATTGAAAAAATCAGGTTATAGAAGGAGTGGTCCGATTTTAATCAAATTTGATACACTCATAGACAAAAACATAAGAAACGATATTCAGAAGTTTCATGGTTGCAGTTCTTACAATAGTGCAGAAAATCGACAATATATATATATATATATATATATATATATATAAAAGGCAAGTTGCTTGTGTGTGTGTCTGTTTATCTGCCTGTATGTCTTTATTTTTAGTTCTTAGTCTCAGCCATGATACCATTTACTCAGAGGACTTATTTAGCCTTCAAAATTCAGTTTACGACAAAAAAGACTTATTTGATATCAATACAAGAAAATCAAAAATGACTTACATCCATTCATTTTTCTTTCAGTCTATGGTTTCGCTTGAACTGGAAACAACTATTGCTTTTTAGTCTTTCATGCCAACGTCCAAAGAGTCTAAGCTCCAGGACCATGGATTAGTTTTGAAGCTTTCATTACACCTGAGCAACGCCAGGCTATATTGCTAGTTATACTATAAAAATTGCGAATTGTGGGTTATAGATGGATACAATATTTACTAATTATATAATTGTCTGGTTGTTTATAAAAAATAATTAATAATCCTTACATTTCATTTTGTCAGGCCATAACCTCATAAACTTCAAAATGGCTTTTAGATATTTCTCTTTGTTATTGAAGTAAAAGCAAAACTTTAAAAAAAAAAAAATGCCCTTTCCATTGTGCAAGGGCAGTTGTCCCATGGAGCAATTGTCCAGTGTCCAGTCTTATAACCCAGAATGTTATTATAATTTCATGAAATTATTTACATGTTAACTATTCATTCTAAGGTTTGGATTTTAATATTTATTCTTTTCACTGTGAGGATTAATGATGCTCTATAATTTATTCAGTGAGATTTGAACTAAGAACCAACAAAAAATGTAAGCATTAATTTTGATTATTCTTTAATATCCTGCCATAATTTAATTAAACATATTTTGAAAATACTTTTGTAACCTAAAGTCCATCCTGGTCCACAGCAACAATAATGTAACCCCACATCTAAAATGTCATTGTTGGTCTTCAAATTCCTTCAGACCACTGTAGTTAACATCTAGTTGACCCCTCACTCGTTAACATATTGTGATATCCTGTTGATGAACACAGTTCCACTCAATCTAGCTAGTGTTTGTCTCCTTCACAACCTTTCACTCCAGCTGTTAACAGGGGAAAACGCTGATGTAACTGGTATTGATAGATATATGTCTGCATGCAATCCAGGGCCTCTTTTGTGTCTGTACACTACAGACTGAAGTAAATGGCCAGAGCAAAAAGTTCCCATGACAGTGTTCATGTGTCCTTGACTAAGGCAAACCTTCAAATTGGTGGGTATTGACTGTGGTTTTGTAGCCCAATGTCAATCCTAGTCTATATCAGCAATAATATAACTTCATGTCCACAGTGTCATTATTGGTCTTCAGGTTCCTTCAGACCACTGTAGTTACCATCTAGCTGACTCCTTACTCATTAACACATTGTGATATCGTGTTGATGAACATAGTTCTACTCAGTGTAGCTGGTGTTTGTCTCCTTCACAACCTTTCACTCCTCTGCCACATTGTGCTGTGTTCTCAGAGGGTGAGAGAAAATCGATGGTGAAGTCAACTGAAGCAAAGGGCAAGTCGATGGTGAAGAGCTACACAAAAAAAGAATTCTTTGGAATAAAGAATTAACTTGGGTTAAAAATGTAACAACAATTTGGTTTATATATGATTTTTTGTATACAGTGGTTTTCTTTCCACCTGCTGTTATAATCAAATGACACTGGGATCCCCTTTCAGAGTTTGCAGCTTGTGTTAGTAGTAATTTAAATTTCTAAATTCTGATCTTCAGGGCTGGCACAAGGTCATGGTCAGGAGGTTTCAGTGATGTGGATTCCAGTAGCAGTAGTGTGTAGAGTTTTTAATTGGTCCAGACCTCCAACTTACATGGAATCCTACGTCTAGCAGAGGTGAAGTTGACCAGGGTCCCAGTTCTGTTGCCCTTAGCATCAACATTTTTTAAAATTCTGTGTTCTCAAAATATGTTTACTTGAATAATTTTCCAAATTTGGGGTTGTCCAGCCCCCTTTTGAGAGTGGTCAGAGGAATCAAGCCTCCCCCTAATTCAAACTTTCTTCACATCTCATCTCACACCATCGCTTCCTATAGGTAGTGCTAATCTCTATTTTCTTTCTCCAACTTTCTCAGCATCTAATCTTGGTCTATTCCAAGGGCTGATAAACTGTCCTGTAATGAATCCAAACTTTCAGAATGCATAGGTGAAAAGTGATTCTCCATCATTAATCTTTCTTCATCAGCTATTCTCATGCTGTGATTTACAAACACCAGGGACTTGTTTAGAGCTCATTGAAAATTCAGAAGGGATTGAAGAATTAAGAACATTTTCACAAAGAGCTAGGACGTTTGAAGAAAGTTTGAATAGAAATGGTTCCACACTGCAGAAGTTGGTACAAACACTGCAAATGTTAGGGAAAGAAAGGTTGAAGGGTTTAGGTGATTTTTTTTTTTTTTTGAGCTGGTTTAGTTTTATTTTGTTGGTTGCTTATCATTATCTCAATTATTATGTTTGGGCTGGAAATTGGCACAGATTGCAGCATAGTCTGGTCTCAAGGGTGTCAACCAAAAGTGCTTGCAGAGACACCTTTCCATGCACAATATAAAATTGAAAGAACTTCAATATTATACTACTGTTGATCAGAGCAGCCTATGCAGATTCTACCAATGAGTTTGGGCTTTTAACTATCAGATGAGATGATGCAACTAGAAAACTACCAAACTTCAGTATGAAGAGACATAGCCAGCATAGACTCATATCACCAAAAATTCATGACTACCACTATTAAGGTCTCAGAAAAAGAAAGGAACTGGGAGCCCCCTTCCTAAACACATAATGAGCCTCTACTCATGTTCAAAAGAAGTGGGAGAAGTATGGACCCAGTGATAAGAAGACCTATCTACTCCTATTTAAAAAAAAAAAAAATACAGTTTTAATTTAGTAAAAGTCAAAATATCCATTAAAAATTCAAACTAAAATTTAAAATATCTCTGATTGAACATACCTGGGATTCAGCTTTTCAACTTTCTTAGAATCTCTTCCAGATAGCTTATTTTAGAATGTCAATCATCAATGTGCAGGACATTTAAACGTGGTGATGTTCAATTTATTTCTGACACTTTTTACCAGAAATTTTATTATCTTATTTTTCCTACTTATATTGATTCTTAAAAACTTCAGCTGCAGCCATATATATTTTCAGCCAGAATGTAATTCACAGTTACAGATGAACAATGAAGGAAAAAACCCATTCGTCAATTTAAAAAGAAAAATATGCTTAATATCGTGTGATTAATGTTGATAACTAATATTTGATTTTTTTCTTTCAGAACTGAAGGAGAATTTATGAGTATATTAAAACAGTACATTGATGAGGGTCAAGATGAGGACCTTGTATCTATAAAAGCTGGTAATACTAAGTTACCTGGTCTTCAGAAGCTGTTATGGACTGTAGCTAAGCCCTTAGTCAGGTAAGAATGTAAAAAGTGTCATTTTACATATTCAGAGTCTTTACAATCACTTGATCAAATTGTTATTTAATCACAATTTTTATACTTTTGCAACAAGTTCCTATATTTTGATTATATAGCCATTACATTGCATTGCCATCTTTATTATATCATTTTCAAAGAATCTAACTTATACTTATCTAATACAAGGAATACCACCACAATGTGCCAACTGATCACACAAAAATGAAAACATTAGAACTCCTTCTACTAGACACACATTATACATAATTACGAATGCATAGTATCATGTAATGCCTGCTGAGACATATTAGAGATTTAAAACCTTAATTTACATATAAAATTATCTAGTTTCAATGCATGTGATACATGACTGACCAATGAGAATTGATCCAAAAAAATTGAAAATACCAAGATTCTGTCTATTTGTCTATTTTTACATCAATCTTTTATGTAGATTTAGTAAAAGTGAAACATGTTAGATGAATATATGTTTCTTATTTGTTCCTTATTTTATCATACCCATTATACATACTAGCTATATGAGGCTTGTATAGAATGTCCAACCATTTAATATTATTAGGTTGTCCCAAAAGTTTGTAAACACTTGCAAAATATTGAAATTTTATGCGCCAAGTAATCTAAGGTTATCAGAAAACACTTGCAAAAAATTGAAATTTTACTCGCAAAAACAACAAAAATTATTGCTCAAAATAAAACCATCATTTTCAAAGACTTTCTTCCATCGATCTGCAAGCTTTCTGATCTTTACGAACTTTTGGGACAAACTACTAACAAAAAAGGCCTACCTAGAGCAATTGTGTCTTAGTCCTCTATAAAATACCATCTGTAGGTATTTACACACTTATTCCAACATCTTTCACCTTTTTTTTCTTTTTTTCCAAGTCTTCAAAGCTTTCTTTCAGGATCACCATCAGTTGCCTTGTTGAGTGTTTCTTAATCTGGTCTATGCATTTTTATTTTTAAATTTCTGAAATGAGGAGTTATCATCATTTATGTTGTTTACATTAATACATCACTCAACAAGTCCTGGGCCTGATATATGGATGACACCACTAATAAAAACCCATTGAATTTTATTAAGTACTAACCTTCAAATGGCACATGACAAAATTTGGGCCCAATCGGATTATTTGTTTACAAATTAGTTATTTAAGCGAAACTATTGTAAATTTTTCAAACAATGAAAAAATCTGAATTTTGTGTGTTGATAAAGCATTGCTTTCTAATTGGGGGGGATACTGTTCAAGCAAAGCAATGGCTCGATAAGTGTTATTCGAACTCTGCTCCCTTGGAAACAATGGTATGCTGACTTTAAACGCAGTCGTACAGACACAAATGATGCTGAACACTTAGGTCACCCAAAATCGGCAGTTGTCCTGGAAAACACCAAAAAAATACAAAAGCCCGTTTTGGCCGATCATAAATTGAAGTTGCGTAAGATAGCAGAGGAGTTGAACATATCAGAAGGCAGTGTATTCACCATTTTGCTTGAACATTTATCAATAAGAAAGCTGTGTTCATAGTGGGTGCCGCGTTTTCTCACAGTCGATCAAAATCAACAACTCATGTGTTGTTTGCAACTGTTTCAACATAACAAGGAGTTTTTTTTAAATATGTGACAATGGATGAAACATGGATCTACCACTTCACTTTGGAGTCAAATCGGCAGTCAACTCAGTGGACATGAGCAGGTGAAAGCTGTCCAAAGTGACCAAATACACAAACATCAGCAGGCAAGGTTTTGGTTTTCATATTTTGAGATGTGCAATTTATTTTGTTCATAGGTTACCTTGAGAAAGGAAGAACAATCAATAGTGAATATTATATAGCATTACTGGTACGTTTGAAGGAAGAAATCACCAAAAAACAGCCACAAATGAAGAAGAAAAAAAGAAGATAACACACCATGTCACAAGATGATCACAACAATGGCAAAATTACATGAATTGCACTTCAAATTGCTTCCGCATCCACCCTATTCTCCAGATCTGTCACCCAGCGACTACTGGCTGTTTGCAGACCTCAAAAAAAAAAATTGACTCCAATGTAGAAGTGATATCAGAAACCGAGGCGTATTTTGAGGCCAAAAACAAACCGTTCAACAAAAAAGGCATCGAATTGTTAGAGAAGCATTGGAATAAGTGTATCACCCTAGAAGGAGACTAGGGTGAATAAAGTCAAATTTTGCCTAAAAGTTGTTTTATTACTTAGGGTCTGGGATTTCTTGAGTGATGTGTTAGGCCAGTTGTTCTCAGTTTTGTTGTTGCTATCACAATTTTTCAGCCATAGTGCTGTCTGATTTTCTTCAGGTGTTTGTTAATCTGGGTATCTTTAAGGGAATTTCAAACTGAACCTTTTATTTTATCTTTATCCGTTTTTTTTAACTTTGGGGAAAAAAACAGAAGCTATAAGAAAATAAATCTGAATGAAAAGAGGGTTGCTAACAGATTTGAGTGATGCAGTAGTATTTTGACCAATGTCCATGCACATGATGTGAAATATATACTCACTTGATCATTATGAATGCAATGAGCACTCAGTATAAAAGAAGGCTTTGAGCAAAGATTATCTTTCTTAAATACTGTGGGCTGCTGATATAGAATCACAAAGAAAGAACTGTACTGAATAACAGAAATGACATCACTTAAAGACTACCAACAGCTCCAACAACTAAATTGGATAGCATATGTTGCTCAGAGAAAAAATGGCATAATCAAGATGTTGACATTCCACACTACTTCAAATGAAAGGTTAGGAAGGAAATCCCCATCAATACTGGAAAGAGTGATAACAACTACAAGATTTGAAAAACCTATTTTAACAGATAGATTGTATAAACATCTATTAAAAGCAGTAGTGGCTGCTTGGTCAATGAAAGGCATATGTTTTCTTGTAGAGAAATGGCCTATACTACCATTACTATTGACTGAGAAACCCTGTGTATACACCAATCTCTATTGATTGGTTGCCAAGTTACATCAAGTTCCCTCAAACACTTTTGAGAATAGCTGGTTACATTCGGAATGTGCATTGTGGTGCATTAGGTGTCAACTCGGAACGACAAATTGAGGAGCCGAGTTCAAATTCCAGTTGAATTTCTTTCATTCACTCACACACAAATACTCTTGGGAAAGGTATTAATCCGTCTCTTCCCTCCAGTTATGGGTTAAATAATAGGACAGATCGGGTTCTATAGCCTTGGCTGGCAACCAGTCTACCACAGAAAGCAATGGCAGCCTACTGCAGGATAATCTTCTGCCCAGTCAGTTATGTCTCTTTCGAGACATGATCGCCCAAAGCATGTATCACGTATGGCACTTGACTGACTGACTGGTTACATTCTGAACAGAATAAATAAAGAAGAGATATAGATTTTACAATGAGAGATTATTCTTTGTTGTTGGAAAATTAATGAAAACTTGGAAATTTTCTTGTAAAGTAATGCATAGTTTTTTGTTTTTTTTTGGCTGCTAAAGTATTTTGCTTTTGAATCTATTTATTCTGATTCAAGAAGAAAATATCTTGCCATATGCAAATGATGTGAGTAAGCTTTTGTTTATGTTTTAAGATTAGGGGTCATATTAGTGTGGAGTAATCTTAGTTGACACAGAAAACAGAATTTCCAGCTTTGATTTCTTATATTCACATCACACTATTACTCTTGAGAAAGGCATAAACCTGTTTCTCCCTATTCTTTATTATTATTATTATTATACCAAAATGCCTCATGAATAGCATATTTCTTCCTCTTTGCCTGTCTTTGGTGCCTCCTGTTTTTTTTTTTTAATCATATCACCCCGAGCAAGGCAGTAATGCCACTGATGTGCTGGGGACTACATAGGAGTGAAAAGATTGGAAAAGAGAAAGCCAGAAACCACATCCTAAACAGGGAATGAGGGATGAGCCTCTTCACCTGTTCAATAGACGAGGGTGGAGTGTGAACCAGGCAATAGTTTAGTCTATCTACTCCAATTGAAAAAAAAAATAAAGAAAAGAGTGAGAAGATTGGAAAAGAGAAACTGGAAACCACATCCTAAACAGGAAACAAGGGATGAGCCTCTTCACCTGTTCAATAGACGTGGGTGGAGTGTGAATCGGGCGATAGTTTAGTCTATCTACTCCAATTGAAAAAAAAAAAAGAAAAGAGTGAGAAGATTGGAAAAGAGAAAACCGGAAACCACATCCTAAACAGGAAACAAGGCATGAGCCTCTTCACCTGTTCAGTAGATGTGGGTGGAGTGTTTTGCCCGTCTTCTATCATACTTCTGTTAATATGTTGATTTTACTAAGATCTAACATAAAAATTAATCTATTTTGTGTCACAGCTATTAGATCTATATTGTTATAATTGCTCTATTTTATTATTACTTTTTTTTTGATAATCTCTTTTTATGCATAATTTTATAAATTAAGTTTTATTAAATGCATAAAAGCAGTGCACATAGAATTTGGTACTACCTATGGTTTTATGCATCCACTTGGATCTTGGAACATATCCCTGACAAATAAGTGGGAGCTACTGCACGTATATACAGACACACACATTTACATATATATGAATATTTACACAAATGTTAACTGGACAAAGCCAACTCTGGCAGATGGTCTATTCATAGAGTACCCTCTTCTCTATATCTCTCTTTGTTTTATATAAAATGAATGAGAAGATTATTTTACATATTAAATCAGTATTTGTGCATGTGTTGTGCTTATTTCCACTCCTTTTACAAGACTCTATTTTCCTTTCTTTTTTTTTTGGGGGGGGGGGTTTGGTAAAAAAGTGATTTATACTGCTTATCTAGCTTTTTTTATCCCCCAACCCATACCCTATCTGCCTGCTTATTTTTTTAATTTTATTTTTTGCTACTACTTAAAATTTTTTAAATCTTTTTTTTTTTTTTTGTGGGTGTTTGTTTGTTGATTTTTTTGTTTACAGTTGAAATTCTTATGAGTCATGTCTTTACAGTAATGCAAAGATCTTATCTGAATAGCTCCAGTCAGATTCTAAAAGACAACATTCTTATCTTGTAAAGAATCTATGCAAAGCATCTATACTCATGCATATGCATGTTCATACAGCACCCTACTTAACAGTACGGGTAAGCTGTTTTCAGAGCTGATATCTCAAAGGCAAAAACGTATACATACAAATTTCAGGATTAAAATTTATATTAGTACACTTATATATCTCATTGCAGCCTGTCTCAGTTTCACTCAGTCATATATATTCCATTTATTACAAACCTTAAATTGACAGACTGGTAGCTTGACACTGTTTAAATAATTGGTATGTCTAAAAGCATGCCAACTTAATGTTGGTTTCTTTTATAAAAGGGGTTTAGGTCTAAGACCTGCTTGAAAACAAATTTAACTTTATCAAGACTCTCAAATACACAAACCGTTAGACATAAATTTACACTGTTTACAAAACAGAGATGTCTACTCAAACACATATATCTACTAAATATGTAAAGTAAGAAGTAATGTATGTGTCTGTGTGCATGATAGAAAGGAAGTAATCAGGTGCACATACACACACATACACACCTCAGATTGATAGATTCAGTTCCCAACTACCACAATAAATTAAATATCCCAAAATGAGTCATAAATTTTTTATGCCCATTGTATAAAAAAAGTTATTTGTTTATTGTTGTCTGTCATGCAACACTTTTTGCTTTTTTTTTTTTTTTGTTTTTATAATCATTTCACCCCAAACAAGGCAGTACTGCCACTGGTGGTCAGGGGTGTTAACATAAAAGGAGAGTGAAGAGAAACGGGTCATAGGGGGTATTGGAGAATGGGTAAGAGAAGGATTAAAACACTAGTGTGAAGATAGCTGCTTGAGAATAGGTTAGATAGAGAAAAAAAACATTATACAAAGGTTGTCAGGGAAAGAATGTGAGTCAGGGAGATAAGTGATGGCAATTGACATTGCATTTAAATTCTTGGAGATTGTAGCTGTCTGGAAAGCAAGTATACAGAAGGGAATTCCACAGTTGGGAAGTGTGAGAAAAGAAGCTGGTAGAGTAGAAGTTGGTTACATTTGATTGTTTTCACTGTAAAAGGGTGGGATCTAGTTGCTATATGCATGAGTATATATGCTTGAGTAAATTCATGCAAAGTGGGAACTAAAGAATTAAGCTCATCGGAGCAGAAGTCATGAAAGTATTTGTAGAGGAGACAGAGGGAAGCCACATGTTGGTGAGGAAGTCATTGGAGTTGAGCTACCAGGTTGGTATCGACTTCATTGCAGATATTCCTTTAGATTTTGTTGAGATGAATAGCAGGGACACCTGACCAGATGTGACAGCAGTGTTCAATTCATGGGCAGATGGCAGATTTATATATGTGCAAGATGGATTCAGACAAGAAAAACTTCCTGGCCCTACACAGGGAACTGACCTTCCTAGCAGCAGATTTTAGTGATTGATTCAATGTAGTTATTCTACTTGCGCTAGGCTGAGGAGGTGCAGTGTATTGTTTTCAGGGAAACTAGCCTGATCCATGCTGATGGAGGAGTATTAGATATTGTCTATGATGGTTAAAGGATAGCAACTTCATTTTGGAAGCATTAAAATTTACAAACTATTTCTTACCCCAGTCCACCACAGATTGGAGGTTATTTTCAAGATCAGCAGCAAGGTTTGCTTTGTCAGCCTCAGTAGATTTGTTATTGAGGCGGGTATAAATAGTGGTGTTGTCAGCGTAGATGACCACTTGGGATCTGATTACATTAGGGAGATCGTTGATGAAGATCAGAAAAAGTGTAGGACCTAAGATAGTGCCTTGAGGGACACCTGTGTTCGTACAATAGGATCTGGAATTATGCCTGTGCCATACTACCTTCATTACACGATTTGAAAGGAACGACTGGATTAAATCAAACAAGTTTCCAGTTATACCATAGCCCTGTAGCTTGCACAAAAAGTCAGCATGTCAGACTCTGTTAAGTGTTTTGGAGAAATGATATCTAGAAAAACAGCTTGAGCTTCACTGTTCTTATCAAGAGCCTGGTATATATACTCTGTGATGGTTGTTTCAAGCTTTGAAATTTTGTTAGAGATCAGCGAGGGGGTAATGTAAATGTCACTCAATTGAGCCTCTGTTCAAGGTGGAAAATCGGGTATGGATACTCAAGATGAATCAAGTTGAGTTGGTGAAGAATCTGTAAGCAAAGCACTCAGCTTTGATGTGAGGACCTCAAATTTATTGATTAAAGGAGGAATTGAGGGGCTTGCTGATGTTAACACATTTTTACAGGGCCACCAGTCGTCATTAAAGCCAAACTTGCAGAATGCTATATGCTGCTTCATTCTGTCAGCAAGCAACAGCTTAGCATCATTTGGGATCCTCTTGCACTCATTACAAGCAGAGGCAAAAAGGCACCTATTATGGTCAGACACGTGGCTCTGATAAAGCCAGAAAAAGTGATTCCTGTGGGCAATAGCGGCCGAGCAAGCAAGGGGGACAAATAGGATTTAGGTCCTAACTTCCTGTCTGGGATGAAAGCATTGATGCCAGCTTTTAACCCAAGAGAAGATCTCAGATGCACATTCTTCAACGGGAAGACTAAAAATTTTGTTCCAAGGGACGTCACACAGGAAATCACGGAACAACTTCCAGTCTGCTCTTTGGTAGCAATGAGATATTCTGCTGGTTGGAGGTTCCTGGTGGGAGTGAAAAGAGATATTAACAGAAACCACAACATGATCAGAGATGGCAAGAGTCAGGGATAGAAGTGAAACAGAGGGTCTAGTAGTGTGTCAGGTCCATTAAGGTTATTAGATAAATGCATGGAGGAATCCACCACTTGGGTAAGGGATCGACGGATTGAAAAAATTTAACTTGATTGTTAAATTGGGTTTTTAAACTCTCTTAAAAAGAAAGAAAAAGTTTGTGATCATTGTACTCTTACTTATTCTAATGTGATATGTAAGCTATTATGCTAATTACCATAAATCTGCAAAAATATATACGGATGAATATATATATTCAATATATGTCACTGATTTCATCAGTATTATAAAGAGGTTTTAGTCTTCATGATGAAAACGTTTGGTAAAGTGAGTTATACCCTTGTGCAAATTAATTGAAACAACTGCTTTAGTTTCCTTTCTTTCTTACGGTCAGTTTAAGACCCACTGTAGTGACAGGGTGTAAACAATTTCTATTTTTTCTGCAGATTAGGTCATTTGCACTCATGTGCAGTAATATGAATCTATTTTGGGTTGTTTGATGAAATTTGTTTGGCCACACATCACAAAAACAATAAACTGGGGAATAAAGAAGTTATTATTTCTGTGCTATCCAATCCCAAATAATCCATGGTCTGGTAGTTGGGGACCACTGTGTTATTTCTGTGCTATCCAATCCCAAATAATCCATGGTCTGGTAGTTGGGGGCCACTGTGTTATTTCTGTGCTATCCAATCCCAAATAATCCATGGTCTTAGAGGTAGGTTGGGGACCACTGTGTTATTTCTGTGCTATCCAATCCCAAATAATCCATGGTCTGGTAGTTGGGGGCCACTGTGTTATTTCTGTGCTATCCAATCCCAAATAATCCATGGTCTGGTAGTTGGGGACCACTGTGTTATTTCTGTGCTATCCAATCCCAAATAATCCATGGTCTGGTAGTTGGGGACCACTGTGTTATTTCTGTGCTATCCAATCCCAAATAATCCATGGTCTGGTAGTTGGGGGCCACTGTGTTATTTCTGTGCTATCCAATCCCAAATAATCCATGGTCTGGTAGTTGGGGACCACTGTGTTATTTCTGTGCTATCCAATCCCAAATAATCCATGGTCTGGTAGTTGGGGACCACTGTGTTATTTCTGTGCTATCCAATCCCAAATAATCCATGGTCTGGTAGTTGGGGGCCACTGTGTTATTTCTGTGCTATCCAATCCCAAATAATCCATGGTCTGGTAGTTGGGGACCACTGTGTTATTTCTGTGCTATCCAATCCCAAATAATCCATGGTCTGGTAGTTGGGGACCACTGTGTTATTTCTGTGCTATCCAATCCCAAATAATCCATGGTCTGGTAGTTGGGGACCACTGTGTTATTTCTGTGCTATCCAATCCCAAATAATCCATGGTCTGGTAGTTGGGGACCACTGTGTTATTTCTGTGCTATCCAATCCCAAATAATCCATGGTCTGGTAGTTGGGGGCCACTGTGTTATTTCTGTGCTATCCAATCCCAAATAATCCATGGTCTGGTAGTTGGGGACCACTGTGTTATATGATAATGTTTTTAGATTGAGAATATACTTTTGCAATAACAAGATTTCTCATTTTTGTGTATTCTATACTTCAGCTCTCCAATGAGATGCTCATAAATTTAAGCAGGCTTTCAGCACAAGAAAAACTAAAAACATTACCTGATATGTTTTGTGTGTAATAAAGTACTGGACTGGATTTTTGTCTATATAGATGCATTAATTTTTTTTTATTCTGAAGCATCTGATATATAAACAATTTGATGTATACATATTTAATTTATCCTATGAGCATAGGTGTATGAATGATGGCCAAATAGGTTTGAAAAATAAAAAGCATTATTGATATATACAAACCTCTTGTTTGGGATTTTATTTATTCTCTAAGAAGTTCATGATCGCAATTAAAAATGAAATGTGGTTCAAATACAGAGCTTCAAGCTTTGGTTTGTAAAACCTATAAAGAACCATAACTTCTATCTCTTTTTCACTGCTATATAAACAAATTATTCTTTTGCTTCCTTACTTACAGAAATCTATTAGTGCACATGGATGCATCTTTAAATATACATACCAAAAAAAAAATGGTGTCTCCCCACCCCATATGAACACATTCTTCTACTTACCCTCAAACCTTACTTTATACAAATCTTTTCCTATCTTTCTATATGCCAACTAAATGATAGTGATACTAAAAACAGTTTTCCTTGGGATAGTGGGAGTCATGTTCTTAAGTTAGCTGTCATAACTGTGTACCCAAGGGATAAAAACTCAACAGTGTTGAAGAGCTTAAGTATAAATGGATCTCTTATGCCTCCTCCATGCTGGTTCTCACCAAAGTTCCTTCAGAAAATAGATTTTTGACCTATCAAGGACATGAATATTCCAAAAAAAAATTTCCTAAATCTCTCTTCACTCAGATGTACTTGCCAGGGATTTCCAAAAATGGTAATATAAAATTCTACTGGAAGCTTGTACTTTTTTAAATAAACATCCTCTAACACAGGTGAGAATTGTTTAAAGCTTAAATATTATGTAGTTGTAACTAAAGTTTGTTTCTGCCAAATCTAGTTTGTGTGCTAAAGAGGAATAGATCATTTTATTTTAAAGAGCTACTTGATAATTAATTTTCAGATAATAGTATTATTTTTCTGTTCATAAAAACCTGAGATTTTTTTCAAATTTGAACTCTTGATTAATGAACTTGAATACTAAAACCTGAATAATCTTAATTATTTTCTTAAGGTATTTTTCAGTTTTAATAATTATTTAAAAGGTAACAAAAACAAATAAGAAATAATTTAATTTACTTTAAAAAAAAAATTATATATAAATAAAGTTCTCATCTGATCACCAAAGTTAAGCAATATTGAATCTGGTCAGTACCTAGATGGGTGACCACTCAGGAATATCAAATACTGTAAGCTTGGATGTGCATGTGGTGTATTGAATAATGGCTTAGAATGAAAAATTGGAGACCCAAATTCAAGTTCCAGTTGGGTTTATTGTATTCACTTATGTGCAAATACTCTTGGGAAAGGTATAAATCCATTTCTTCTCTTCTCATCGATGAGTTAAATAGTAGGACTTGTATTAACAAATTATTATTATTCCCCCAAAACATTTTGCAATCCAAAAATATGTTTTGACTTTAAATAACTTAAAAAAGGTTGATAAACTGTGAAAATGATAGAATATAATTTATTATCTTCAGTTTTGATCTTAAAAAAGTTAAATAATTTGTATACTAAAAAGATATTTTCACTATTATCTTTGACATATTTATTTTTGATAACCTCAAAAACATTAACAATGTTGTTAGATATTTACACTATTTACATTTTTCTGACTGTTGTCTTCTTCTTTATTGTCACATTCACAAAGTTTTGGCCATTGTATCCTTTAGCCTTTTTCAGATGATATGTTTTTTGAATTTTGATCCAAACCCAGAATAGTCAATCTGTATGTTGGCATTTATGAAGATTGGTTCAATGTTATTTGTGTAGATGTTCTTCCCATGTTTATTTCCTGAAATGGGCTGGCATATAATTTTTACATTCCTTGGTTGCTCAGTAAAGTTACTGAGAATCTGTTTCATTTACTCCACCCACTGCTTCCAAATATCATGAAAGGGTTGGCAAAAATCAAGTTCATTTTTATTCAGGGGGACATTTCTTGGTTGGGTTAAAAAATTTTAAAAAATGTCACCGGAAAAAGACAAGAGCTTACAACAGCCAAAATGTTGTACAATGTGACAAAGATCAGGACAAAAGTCTGAATAGTGTAAATAGTCGCAGTACTTCATCTCAGAAATATAGATTAATGTTTGTAGAGTTATTCAGATATATTCATAAAGATGTATTCAAAAAAGATATATTCAGATATATTAAAAAAGATATATTCACAAAGCTTAGCTTAAAAAAAAAAAAGTATTTTTCTTTATTTTGATTCATTTTTCTTTTTTCCAGAGAATTTGATAACTTCTTGCTGAAAATGGGTTTAGTTAGAGATCTATTCAGTGACACACCTAAAGAGCAAAAATGGAAAGAAATTGAGGCTGACGTGAGTACCAGTAGTAAAACACTTTTTATTTTCTTTCACTAGAGTCTCAGTCTAATACACATTTCTTGAAAATAGCTTCAGCACATTGATATTCATTTTTGTTATATTCTTATCTGATGCATGTTTTGTGGTTAAAATGTATAATTTTAAATCAGTTATCTTATCAACGGATGTGCGTTGTGGTACAGTGGATATCGACTTGGAATGAGAAACCAGGGAGCCAAGTTCGAATTCCAGTTGAATCCATTGTATTCACTTACGCGTAAATACCCTTGGGAAAGGTATTAATCTGTCTCTTCCTTCCAGTTATGGGTTAAATAGCAGGACAGATTGGGTTCTATAGCCTTGGTCGGCAACCAGTCTACCGCAGAAAGCAACGGCAACCTACTGCGGGATAATCTTCTGCCCAGTCAGTCATGTCTCTTTCAAGACATGATCGCCCAAGCGTGTATCATGTATGGCACTTAACTGATTGATCTTATCAATTTGTTATTTTATCTGGCTAGCCATGATGAAAATGTAATATCTATTCTTTTCTCAGTTTGAAAAAAGTGTTCATATAGATCTTAACTCTAATTTCATATAGGTAACATAAGATTTTCATACCTATGTCATAATGATGCTAAGTGTAGTGTGTGTGTGTTATACATCAAGGAAAAATTTAATTCCTCATCAAAAACAGTTCTAAATTATAATTTATTTCAGTGAGAAAGTTTTTAACAACCTCCTCATCAGACCAAAATCACAAATGATTTAAATTTATTCAGAAAATTTTAAAAAACAAGGCAACAGGAAGTCTAGACACTTGACCTACAGAATTACATTTTTTCGATCAAGCATCTAGACTTCCTGTTGCCTTGATTTTTTTTTTTATAAAATTTTCTGAATAAATTTAAATCATTTGTAATTTTGGTCTGGTAAGGTGGTTGTTAAAAACTTTCTCATTGAAATAAATTATAATTTATAACTGTTTTTGATGATGAATTAAGTTTTTCCTTGATGTGAATCATATTGCTCTGTATACGATACATCGAATTCTCTTTATGGATCCATCTTTCTAATATTTTACTTTAAAAAACCAACTTGGATTATCCTTTTCACTTACAAATTGGATATTTATATATACATATAAAATTCTACATCTATAGCATGACTCAGAGTTTTATGCACTATACAATCATCAGGTGCATATTATGAACTGAATGTTTCCTCCAAGTCATGCTATAGACATAGGATAATATGTATACTAATATATGTTTAATAGCTCTGTTCTATTATATTGAGCACTATTCTATTAACACCAGAAAAATATTTATGTGTGTGTGTGTGTCCAAAAATATATATATATATATATATATATATATATAGATATCCGCATGCAGTGTGGGTATCGAAGAATCCAAAGGAGTATCCTGTACATACAGTGGTATGATAACTCTCTAAGAAAGCTCTAAATATATATGTATATAAATACATATAGAGCAAATATAAGAAAAATTAAAACAGACACGTTATTCCGATTCACCATGAAATAACATGTCTGTCTTAATTTTTCTTTATAGGCTTGAATCTATGGTTTTAGGTTAAAGTGGTAAGTGTGCCTTCTTTTCTTATTTCAGTTATGAGTTTTAAACCAAGACTTAAACCCTCCATCTCCATGATAAAAAGTTTAACACTAGAGATGTTGTAAACAAAACTTTGGTCACTGATCTCTTTCCATCTACTGAGGGTACGAAGGTTGTGAAGCTTATGTTTTAAATGATTTATGTCTGTTGTTTATGCATGAAATCATTTTTCAAGCTTTTAACTCTAAAGATTAGTAATCCTAGTCTTGCTTATTAATCTGTAGTATTAATCTTTTTGTCACTAAGATGGGAGCTTGAAGTCTCAGCTTAAAATTTGCAACTTGAATAAGAAAAGGATATATATATATATTTATTTGTTTAAGCATTATTTTTAATGGATCCTTGTATTTGAGTAGATACTGTTTTTTTTTTACATTTAAACAATATATTTATTTATATCCACCAGCCTAAATAATCAAGAAATCTTAAGAAAATATGTGTCCTCCAGCAGGATTTGAACCTGCATTCCCTAGAAGAAACCATCAATTCTTAGACTGCTTGACCAAGAAAGGAAAGAATTAGAGTTAGACAAAGCCCAAAATAATCCCTTTAAACACACATTTTCGTGGTTTTTTGTAACATTCGTATCTGTTCTGTTTTTGTATCCTAATATAAACAAAGATAATTAATTCACAAAATTTTATGAAATCCATTACAAAATGGATTAATTCCTACATATTTTTAACTTATTTGTTTAAACATTATTTTTAATGAAAAAGTAAACAAATAATTGAATCCTGCTGGAGGATGCATATTTCCCTAACAAGATTTCTTGATTATTCAAGTCGATATATATAAATAAGTATACTCTTTAATTGTAAAAAACAAAAAGTATCTACTCAAATACTAGTATCCATTAAAAATATTGTTTAAGCAAATAACTTTAAAAAAGTCATAAAATTTCATATATATATGCAACATTCTTTCATTTAAACATGTTTTATTGAATAGAAAATATGAAGAAAGTTTTTTCCTGAGGTTAAATGTTTGATACTGGGTCAAAGAATTTGTTAGAAGTTTTGTGTTGTGTCTTGAGTACTTTCAACGATTATTGATCATTTTCAAGGAAAGAAATCAAGAAATAACCAGTGAATCATTTATATTTAAAATGAACATTGTTTCACATGCTATGACTGGGGAGTACATTTTAGCATCCCATAGCTAAAATGACCTTATGGTTCAAAGGCATTTGAACATATGCATGCAAAGACTGAAACAAATTTTATTGGTGAGTCTTTTGATATGAAGAACTTTTAAAATTTTTATTAGTATTTTTGGGATTGGATTGGCAGAGTACTGTTGTATTACCTAAATCTAAACTTATTTATAAATGAAACTTTGTCTCTGTGTGTGTGTGTCCGCTACCTATAATGGCTGAACCGATTTTCTTGAAAATTTACACAGTTGTACTATAAGTGTCTGCGAGTATTCTTAGCTAGGTTTTGGGTTGAGGTATCCCCGATAAATATCGAAAATTTATAATCGAAAAAATCGAAGGAGTGGTCCGATTTTAATCAAATTTGATACACTCATAGACAAAGACATAAGAAACAATATTCAGAAGTTTCAAGGTTGCAGTTCTTACAATAGTGCAGAAAAACGATAATATATATATATATATAAGAGGCACAATGTTTGTGTGTGTGTGTGTCTGTTTATCTGCCTGTACGTCTGTATTTTTTTCAGCCCCTTTTATTTTAGTTTTTGCTTCAGGTTTGGCTCTAAGTAGGTATAATTGTAGTTTTTAGTCTCAGCCATGATACCATTTACTCAGAGGACTTATTTAGCCTTCAAGATTCAGTTTACGACGAAAAAAAACTTATTTGATATCGATACCAGGAAATCAAAATTTGACTTACATCCATTCATTTATCTTTCAGTCTACTGTTTCACTTTAACTGGAAACAACTATTGCTTTTCAGTCTTTCGTGCGAACATCCAAAGAGTCTGAGCTCCAGGACCATGGATTAGTTTTAAAGTTTTTATTATACCCGAGCAATGCCGGACTATACTGCTAGTTGACCATAATTTAATTAAAAGCAACACCAAGTATTTATGTTAAATATTTGTATCTGGCTACTTTGCATGTAGAGATGACAGATCAAGCTTCTCCAATATATGTTGATATTTTTCATTATTATTATTATTAACACAGCATTTCAAAGAATATACATTAGTCTTTGGCAAAGTGTTTTGTTTTTTTGTAAGGAACAAGAACAGCTCCATAGATTAAATAATGGGTTCTGTTCAGAATTCCCTGTAGGTTACCCAGATTGACATACACCTAATGATGGTGCAGCAGCTGTAATAGCTCCAATAACAACAAAGATGAGGAGAATAGTCTTCATGTAAATAGAGTAAGTAATTTTTTACAAAATTATTCATAATCCTGAATTTTCTTTATATAATTTTTTTAAGTCTGATATTTTTTAATAGAATAAACAAAGATGAATATAAAATATGTCAGTAAACATTTTGATCCTTAGATTCTTACGCCCATTTTGGGGGGAAATTTTTTATTTCTTCTTAATTACCTTTACTAAAGCAGCTATTTGCAATGTGAGGTTAATTCTTCTGGAGTTGTTGATATTTTTATATCATATCAAATAAGGCTTTAAAACTGCAAACAGGTTAAAGCTAATGAAAATAACAGTGTATAGATGCATCAATATATGATGATTATCTCATGAAGTTATATAGCTATGCATTATTATTGTTTTATCGCTTTTTAGTGTTTTAGATAGTGTATGAATGTGCATTTTGGCGCAGTGGATATCGACTCGAAACAACAAATTGGTGAGCCGTGTTCGAATTCTAGTTGAATTCTTGCACACAAATACCCTTGGGAAAGGTATTAATCTGTCTCTTCCCTTCAGTTATGGGTTAAATAATAGGACAGATTACCAACCATTCCTTTTACTTACAGAGAGATGGCTTGTAGGACTTAATGTAAATGGATTCTGACATCTTCAAATGAGTTAAATTAGTCCTTGATTTAGGTCTGATGAGAGTGCTAATAAATAATTTTTGTGTAAACTGTGTTGTATTTGTGATATTACCACTTTACTGTAATGTTACTTTTTGCTACCCCCTCTATTATGTTATTAATATTTTTCTTGTTTTAACGTCTCTTTTTATCACTTTAATAAGGTTATTATTATTAAATGTTTGTTTAATATTGGATAATGTATGGATAGTATAATGGGTAAGAGAAATCAACAAGCTGAGTTCAAATTTCAGCTGAATCCATCTCTTTTATCCCCACAACTCAGCTATTGGGTAACTAGCAGGTCAGACTGGGCTTTCTAGCCATGATTGGCAACCAGTCTAGGAGAAGAGCAACTCTGAATTCAAAACCATTTATGCAACCCTGGTGTGGTTCATGTTATTCATCCATTAAAAAAATTATGTTCACACTTAATAGAATCATAGAATCCACAGCCCTATACTGTAGATTCTATGATCTCGATTGAAGTCAAATAAATTTGAATATAGAATATTGTTGTATAGGAAGAGATTAATTTAAAACAGTTGATTAGATCTTTTTTATAGCTGCCATCTTGTAATTAGTAAGGACATTCACTTTAATAGTTAAAGACATAAGACTTGAAAATAGTAAACCTTTTGCAGTTGAAAATTAAATTTTGGTCATTATTATTGATGGGGACATTGAAAAAATGGATTTTTTTTTTATTAATATTACATTCATATGTAAAACTCAGTGTAGAACTAATTTCAAAGGTTGCTTTAGTTTTTTTTTTATATGATTGAAATCTTTTATGAGAAGAAAATATTTTCCTGCTTATTTAATGCCTTTATTAGCCTACTTGTAAACTTTTAAAACTTTCTTCTCAAATTGTTATACTAGAGCATTGCCCATAATATTAATGCTTTGACATTGGAAATATACTTTGCCCATTGTGGGTAATGTTAGGTTTTATCATTTTTGGTCCTCCATAAATTTAAGCAGGTATTCATTGATTAGTGATGTGATCTATGAGCTGAAAATATTCTCTATATTAACTTATTAAAAATAGATGTAAACAGAATAATATATACTAAACAAATAATATTATATAAAATAAAAAACTAAAGGAAATTATTATTTTAACTAATACTATCACTGTCTGTAAACAGTTCGAACATCATTCAGAAATTCAATAAATAAATTTTGGTCATTGGATCGTATAATTTTCCAACAAATGAAATCTAGATGAGATTCTAATGTTTAGATAGATTTATTCTTCTGTAAGATAGATCATATATTTAAGAATTATGCACATTGATCACATCCTTAAGTAGCCCCTAAATATTAGTATATCAATAGGTATTTATGACTTCTATGTACTTGGATATATTTTGTTTTGTATATGTTGTAACCCTAAAAGGTTACTGTGTGAGTAATCACCAAAACGGAGGTTGGGAATAATAGTATATCACAAATACGAGACTCACACGCTGCGTGAAGTAGAAACACTGCTAGTGACCGCTAGTAAGTATAGTCACTCTACTCCACGCCAGTAGTGTCCACATATATAAGAGAATAGGAACATCCCATTCTTGTATACAGGTAAGTAGATAACAGTAAATGTGTGTTTTTTTTGTAAAGGAGATGCAATATTATAAATATTTCTCTCAATTATATATTCACAAATATATGTAAACTGGAACAGTTTATTTGTACTTTTTCTAAGATATGAAATTTTATTCATGTCAGAAATGAAGTGATTCAAACATTTCTTTGTTAGGGTTTTGGATGCTGAATTAATACTTTGAAAATGTGCTGATATTCTCTAAGTTTTTACTTCAGGTAACACCAGTATCTTTTATTAACTTTTATAAAATCTTATTAAGTCATTAGTGTGTAGCTGACATTAAACCTTTGTGCCAGACATGCATACATGGAAAGACACTATCAGCAGCAGTAACCCATTTTCAGGTTTAGGGTATGCATAAAAAGAAAAAAAAATTGGAGCATGCATATTGTAAATCTAAAGAGGCTAGTTCCTTTTTACCTGAGGACAAAAATCAGGATAGGATACTAAAATTAGCGCTCCATGCAGTAGTTGCACACAGTTTAGATTGTACATATCACTCACTCTTTAATTCACTAGCAGAGTAAGTTCAACTTTTCCTTTATTCTTAAAAGAGACTCCTTAAAATATTCTCTACACGAAAGATATTTCTAATAAAATAAATTCTATCTTGTTTTGTTTCTCTCTTTTTGTTTATCTATTTTCTGAACAATTTCGTTTTTGTTTAATACATGGCACCATCTCAACTTCAAATGAGGAGCCCTAATTTAGTTATAGTTACATTATTGACATAAAAGAACTAATCAGTATAGTCTTGGTTCATATTTTTTTAATATTTTAAACTGTAAAGACTTTTATTTTAAACTAAAGACTTTCTAATTATGTGAACATTTTTCAGACAAGCATGAATTTAGTTCTATTGTTATAAATAACATTCTTATAAAATCAATTAACTTTGTATGTTTCAGTTATTCAAAAAATGAATTCAACACAAATTATATAATTTTTAGAATAGTCACTATTATTAGTAGTAGGGTAACTGTTATTATTCAGGTATGCCAAGTATTTATTTGATATCATATTATAAGGTTGTGAAATATCATGCATTAGGCCAGTGTATGTCCAAAATATTGTTTATAGTACTTGCATCCATTCAGATGATAATGTTAAATTCTATATAAGATCAACAGCAAATAAGTAGAAATATCATTTCAATAATCATATGTTGTCTTTAAACAGTAAATACTGCAAAAGCACTGCTTTATCAATATATTATTGGAAATTTAAAAACAGCAGCAACACAATTATTACTTGGAATATTGTTGCTAAAACCAAATCTTATAATGGAAAAGGAGATAGATATAACTTGTATCTTTTAGAAAAACTTGTCATCTTAAATTATATAAATAACCTTAATCTACTTAACAAAAAAAGTGAATTAATGACCACTTAAATACTTGGTCCACCTGAATAACAACAGTTACCCTACTAATAATAATAGTAACCATTCTAAAAATAATTGATACTGCCGAAAATGTAAGACCTGCCCATTGAATGACCAGTGTATGTTGGAAAGTATTGCTTATAAAGCTTGCATCCATTTAGATGATGATGTTAAATGCATCAAAAGCATCTTAGATTGATGCAGATTCCTCTATACATTTGTCTCTCTCTTTCTCACTCCCTTACTTTTCCCACCTTTCTTTCTTTTCTCTGCAAATATTACTCATCATATCATCATCATCCTTTTACACCTAATGGTGTGTAGGGTAGTAACTACAAATATTACTACATATTACTAATAACAAATTATGCTCCTTTGAATTCATCTACCAGCATTTTGATAATAAATTCTTTTTTAATTTAAAATTTCAATTTTTTTTATCTCAGTGAAATTTTTGTCGATTTAATTTTTACTTTTTGTCTATACTTCTGAGATGAGGTAGTATTTACACTATTTACATTATTCAGACTATTCTTCTTTTATTGGCTGTCATTTTTCATGACGTTTCAACCATTATACACTCTGGCCTTCTTCAGGTACTAGGAATTTCAAACCAAACTTTTTATTACAATCACTGGAGTATATCATTCTCATTCAGGTGCTAGAAATTTTGAACCTAAACCTTTATTACAATCACTGAGGTATATCATTCTTATTAATTTTTACTCTTGATAAATTAAGAAATAGTACCCTAATTTTATAAAATTTAACTCCATGAACATTGAGTAAACTTAAATTCAAATCTTTTCAGTGGCCAGTTTGTAATATGCACCTGATGATTGTGTAATACATAAAACTGTGAGTCATGCCACCAACATAGGATATTATACACATTTATTAATATATATATATATATATATATATATATATATAATTAACAGTTCTGTTTATACTACCTTGAGCACTGTTTTATTAACACCTGAATAATATTTTTATACCTGTGCCTATACCAATATGTATATTTATTCACACACACATATATATATATATATATATATATATATATATATAACAATAATGCAAAAGAAGACAGTAAACAACTGCTTCCAAAGGTATGAAATAATGAAAAATGTGGTCAATAAAAAATTCAATAAGAAGAAAGTACAGTGAAAATATATACCTCATGATACCTCAAGGTTGAAACCCAGGTAGCTGAATCCTTTATTAATGAGTATATATATAAATAGATAAATTAGATGTAAGGTAGCTGAGAAAAGGAGAAGACATCCATTTTTCAACAAACTACAAATTTTCTACTGTGAGTAGAAAGTTACTGATAATGTTTCTTTGAGAAATTAGTAATGACATTAGGATATCATTTTGTTATGGGAGTCATCTGTTTGTAGTGACGTTGTCTTATTTATTGAGCTTGTGTTAAATAGAGAATATATAATCATATGATAGGTTGTTGTGTAGATATTGTGATATGTTATATGCAATATGGTGCATGGATTATATACAGAACTAGATATAACATGGCTCAAAAAAGGAGAAAAAATTAATTCTTCAACAAACTATTAACTTTCTACCATGAGTGAGAAAGTAACAGACAATGTATTTCTTAAAATACTTGTAATGGCATTAGGTTACCAAGTTTGTTACAGGAATCAACATTTTGTAGGTTGTTGTCTAATTTGTTGAACTGGCATATTTTCTTCTGTTGAAGGGAGTGATTTTTATGTTGGTAAGTTGTAGTCAAGATATTATTGTGGGCACATGAGTTTTTTTTTTAATAGGAGATGACATGTGGTTTGTTAGGTAGTAAGAAATTCCCCCTCTTCAGAAGGGAAACAAGACATGCCTTGTTCCCCACAGCATCCTGTGGTTGAAGAGAGAAAAATAGGAAGTGAGTTTGTGCATTTTCCTTTCATACAGTTTTATACAATGCATGGTCGATTAATAGATAGAGGCTCTGATTGAGTAATTAGAGAGCCGAGTTCAAATTCCAAGAGAGTTCATTACATTCACTCACATGCTAATATCCTTGGGAAAGGTGTGTATTCACCATTTTTCCCTCCCATCTATGGATAAATAGGATAGACTGAGTCCTATAGCCTTGGGTGGCAACTGGTCTAGCAGAAGGAAAAAATCTGAATTTGCAACCAGCCTAGAGTGGGTTGGGTTTTTTCAGGTTAGGAAATACCACTGCTACTGCTGCGATAGTATATACAGTGCCCATACAACCTGAGAGGGTTATGAGTTAAAGCAAAAACAATGCCATCTAATGAGGACTAAGAGAGGAACCCTTGCAGAAAATTTGGGATAATTCTGCAACTTCATTTTCTCCTTTGAATTCATTTAAATTTTAAAAAATTTTATGTATATATTATATTGCATTGGAAAAATGGGCTTTCTACTTTGCATGTTATGAAAATTCAGAAAATAAAATTGGCTTGTTCAAACTATCATTATCATCTTTACATATTTTACATATATTATTATAGATGTTTTGGCCAAGTACCCTCCTATCATCTGCAGGAGTAGATAGACTAATCTATCACCCGGTTCACACTCCACCCACGTCTATTGAACAGGTGAAGAGGCTCATCCCTTGTTCCCTGTTTAGGATGTGGTTTCCGGCTTTCTCTTTTCCAATCTTTTCACTCTTTTATTTTTTTTTTTTCCATTGGAGTAGATAGATCTATCTATCACCCGGTTCACACTCCACCCACGTCTATTGAACAGGTGAAGAGGCTCATCCCTTGTTCCCTGTTTAGGATGTGGTTTCTGGCTTTCTCTTTTCCAATCTTTTCACTCTTTTATTTTTATTTTTTTTTCAATTGGAGTAGATAGATCTATCTATCGCCCGGTTCACACTCCACCCACGTCTATTGAACAGGTGAAGAGGCTCATCCCTTGTTCCCTGTTTAGGATGTGGTTTCCGGCTTTCTCTTTTCCAATCTTTTCACTCTTTTATTTTTTTTTTTTCCATTGGAGTAGATAGATCTATCTATTGCCCGGTTCACACTCCACCCACGTCTATTGAACAGGTGAAGAGGCTCATCCCTTGTTCCCTGTTTAGGATGTGGTTTCTGGCTTTCTCTTTTCCAATCTTTTCACTCTTTTATTTTATTTTTTTTCCATTGGAGTAGATAGATCTATCTATCGCCCAGTTCACACTCCACCCACGTCTATTGAACAGGTGAAGAGGCTCATCCCTTGTTTCCTGTTTAGGATGTGGTTTCCAGCTTTCTTTTCCAATCTTTTCACACTTTTATTTTTTTTTTTTCAATTGGAGTAGATGATATCTATCGCCCGGTTCACACTCCACCCACGTCTATTGAACAGGTGAAGAGGCTCATCCCTTGTTCCTGTTTAGGATGTGGTTACCGGCTTTCTCTTTTTCCAATCTTTTCACTCTTTTATTTTTTTTTTTTTCAATTGGAGTAGATAGACTAATCTATCGCCTGGTTCACACTCCACCCTCGTCTATTGAACAGGTGAAGAGGCTCATCCCTTGTTCCCTGTTTAGGATGTGGTTTCTGGCTTTCTCTTTTCCAATCTTTTCACTCTTTTATTTTATTTTTTTTCCATTGGAGTAGATAGATCTATCTATCACCCGGTTCACACTCCACCCACGTCTATTGAACAGGTGAAGAGGCTCATCCCTTGTTTCCTGTTTAGGATGTGGTTTCCAGCTTTCTCTTTTCCAATCTTTTCACTCTTTTATTTTTTTTTTTTTCAATTGGAGTAGATAGATCTATCTATCGCCCGGTTCACACTCCACCCACGTCTATTGAACAGGTGAAGAGGCTCATCCCTTGTTCCCTGTTTAGGATGTGGTTTCCAGCTTTCTCTTTTCCAATCTTTTATTTTTTTTTTTCCATTGGAGTAGATAGATCTATCTATCACCCGGTTCACACTCCACCCACGTCTATTGAACAGGTGAAGAGGCTCATCCCTTGTTCCCTGTTTAGGATGTGGTTTCTGGCTTTCTCTTTTCCAATCTTTTCACTCTTTTATTTTATTTTTTTTCCATTGGAGTAGATAGATCTATCTATCACCCGGTTCACACTCCACCCATGTCTATTGAACAGGTGAAGAGGCTCATCTCTTGTTCCCTGTTTAGGATGTGGTTTCCGGCTTTCTCTTTTCCAATTTTTTCACTCTTACATAGCCCCCTGCGCTTCAGTGGCATTACCACCTTGCTCTGGGTGATACGATTTTAAAAAAAAAAAAAAAGGTGTCCATTATTTTTGGCAATGCAAGATATTTTATGTGTTTATTATTATTTTTCTCACTGTGATTGCCATCTACTTGTTCATTCCTGCTAAACCAGAACATACTTTTTCATGTCTTACACTCAGGTTTGATTTTATCATTTAGAAAAACAAACTGGTTCTTAAGAAGTGTATAAAAGCTGAGAGAACAGGTAAAAATCAAAAACAAATTTCAGGACATAACAGAATAAGAATGTTTCAGGAATAACAGAAGACATCAATAGTAAATTAACAACAACAATAATTAAGAAAGGAGCAGATATAATAGACAAAACAAAGAAATACAAAGTAATCAACACTAGGACTGATAGAGAGAGAAGAACGAGAGAAGGAAAAAGATAAACATGGAAAGAATAGAAAACTCTACCAGAAGAGGAAATAGCTTAAAGCATACTTGATTCACAGCCCACATAGATACATTTTATATTAAAAGACAGAAACAGGAAATTTTTCTAAATCAAGGGACAAGATAATAATGATAACCAAGGAGTGCTATATATATATATATATATATATATATATGTGTGTGTGTGTGTGTGCTTTTAAAATAGAATAGCACTATCAGTTACTCTCAGTAGATACTGGTGATGCTCCAGTAGTAACAACAAAAGAAATAATGTTTTTACTTCAAAATGTGAAATACAGAATAGCACCAAGCAAAGATGTCATAGTAACAGACCTTTTGAAAGATACAACAATTTATCCAGTATCTATCTAAAAGAAAGTTACCTCAAAATTTAAGTCTACGAATAAGAATTCTACATCATAAAAAAGGAGACAATAATAACTAACATAAACAAATTCTCAAAATCATTCCAGACTCTTGCAAGCTGGTAAATTTTACATCATCCCCAAGTAAAAAAAATAAGTAATGAAAATAACACTTCATATAGTTATGGTTAACTGTGAAAGCATTGGACTCTGTTGACTACTCAGCAGTTTTTAATTTACTGTAAGAGCATGGTAAGAATAAAAAATATATAAACATATATGTGACAATAATACTGCAATAATTTAGCTACATAAAAAAGTAAAATAAAAACTGAAAAAGTCATACTAGAACAAAGAGATTGAATGTTTGTTTTAATTATTCACAGCAAGGTTTGATATTCATTTCTAGAAAATTAACTGATATGAAATGAGAGTAAACGTGAATAGGAAATATTTAAACCATCTTCGATTCACTGATGACATTAAAATTAGAATAAATGGATGAGTTACGAGAATGTTAAATGATCTAAATTGAAAAAATCTCAAGGTAAGCTTAAAGATTAATAGTAAAAAAAAGTAATGTTCAGTTGTAACATTCCAAAAAAAAGAATTTTAAGGATAGTGGATGAAGAACTGGAAGAAGTCCAGCAATCGAACTGCTGAGGATAGATGTGATCAAATCAAACAAAAATCATGAAATTAAAACAAGTCAACCTTTTAATAATTGGTTGAAAATCTTTTATCCAAAATTTTTGGAATTGGAAGTGCTTCGGTTTTTAAATTTTTGGGGATTTAGGAATACAGGCTATTTAATCTGCATATAGCATCTATAAAATGAGAGAAGCTTGGAAATGGAACATAATTTCGCTTTAAATTCCATCACACAGTTTATACATATACCCTGAAGGTAGTTTTATATAAGTAACATGTACCCTGAAAGTAGTTTCATATAAAATTTAATAAATTTTGTGTATTCTAGCATTACACACATACCTATGATAACTG
Organism: Ascarosepion bandense; assembly: GCA_037127315.1. NCBI lineage: Eukaryota > Metazoa > Mollusca > Cephalopoda > Sepiida > Sepiidae > Ascarosepion > Ascarosepion bandense. The sequence continues at coordinate 1,547,413 of JBBBDQ010001077.1, forward strand.
GTAGTGATGCTCATCATGTAATACTCACACAGTTTTTTAAGTGGTGGTATTAAGATTTCAAATAAAATGTTTTGTACTTTATGTACATGTACAAAAAACATGATCACTACTGACAAAAAAATATAAAAATGCAGGACTTTTGATATTTTGAATAACATTGTGTTATAGTGAAACATCCTGCCATCCCCGAGAATAGAATGCTCTACTTTATAAAAGACGGTAACAGGCAGTACAACGAGGGAAAAGTCTTAGGCGAAAGCATTCACTATTCAATAGTCGATTCTGCTCCAACCCATGGCTTGCCTATATGTGTATTATTGTTAATTGTATCTTAGTACAATAAACCTGTATTTCTTATTCCTGGTGTGGAGTTCCATTCTTCAACTGATCTTTTTATACTGTATTCCTTTCGGGATATATCACATTGTTACTGAGTATAAAACACTTGGTAAATAATCCACAAGCAAAGCTCTTGCTGTGACAACCTCTAACAAAAAACTGGCGCCAACATTGGCTACAGTGATGAGCTAGGGAACCCCCACCCAAGTCAGATGAGGTCACTTACAACAACTGCACATCACCTCGTAATCATCCCAGTGCTTTCTTAAATTTTCCATTTGTGGCAAGCCATGTCAGCACCTGAAAAACTTTCAGATTTTGGAATTTCGGATAAAGAATACTTAAACTGTATAATGAAAAGCACTTTGCCAATATGTTTAAAATGCAAATTACATAATGAATATATGCTATCACCTGGTTCACACTCCACCCTCATCTATTGAACAGGTGAAGAGGCTCGTCCCTTGTTCCCTGTTTAGGATGCAGTTTCCAATTTTCTCTTTTCCAATCTTTTCATTCTTACGTAGCCTCCTGCACATCAGTGGCATTACTGCCTTGCTCAGGGTGATATGATTAAAAAAAAAAAATGTTGCCAATAATGGGTTAAAAATATGGAAATTAATAATATCAGAAATGCACAAAACCCAGTAAAACTACTCCAATTGAAAAAAATAAACAAAAAAGAAAGTGAAAAGATTGAAAAAGAGAAAGCCAGAAACCACGTCCTAAACAGGGAACAAGGGATGAGCCTCTACACCTATTCAATAGGTGTGGGTGGAGTGTGAACCGGGCAATAGTTCAGTCTATCTACTCCAATTGGACTGAAAGATAGATCTGAAAAGAAACTAAGATAAGGGATCTCATAAAAGAGATTAAGCAACAAAAATAAGGGTTAACAGGACATATAGCAAGAAGAAAAGATAACAGATGGAGCAAAAGATTGGTTAAAGGTGCCCAATTGTTAGCATATGAAGTAGAAGAATAGACATAGGATTGGGAGATGAGATATTTGCTCATAAGACATGGCAGAGAATATCCGTATGCTCATAAGCTCTTTGGATACTATGTTTCAAGCAATACACACATACCTACGATAAAGTTTCCTTTATAAATTAAGCACCATAAGAATAACAATGATAACTAATAATATAACATTATAACAATATATGATTAACGTGAAGCAACATTAAGCCAGCTCAGTACCTAGATGGGTGACCCATTGGGAATACCAGGAGCTGTAATGGATAACATCTTGGAATGCAAAATCTAATAGCCAAGTTTAGATTCCAATTGGGTTTATTACATTCACTTATGCACAAATACCAATGTGGAAAGATATAAATCAATTTTGTCTCCCCTTCCCAACTATGGGTTAAATAGTAGAACATGAATCTGAAAATCATTACCTCTAAAAAATTGTTATTACAATATTGCTTCTCCACTCAAAAAATAATCTATATATTAATGTGTGTGTGTGTGTGTGTGTGTGTGTGTGTGTGTGTGTGTTATACTTGGTTTCACAAATACTGAGAAGGGGAAAAAGAGAGGGAAATAAAGAGACAAAAATAGTATAACACAGATGGATTGGAGGGGGAGGTCATCTTTCATAAAAGCAACAGTTTGTAATTAGGAGTTAAATCCTGTTTCATGGCCTAATGATCTGCTGAGGATCTTTTATTATTTTTAGGAGAGACCATCACTTTCCTTATGATTATTTGGGAATGGTCATAGTCTGAAAAATTACAGCATGAAGTATTAAAAATATTAGTAAATCCATGTAATTTACATGGGTCATACTAGTTATTAATATTCTTACAGTCTAAAAATATATCCCAGCTTTAAATAACCTACAAAAGGTTGATAACCCATAAAAAAACAAGCAAGAAGATACATTCTTACTGTAAATCTTTGCAACTGCAGCATAGAATTTCTTTTCTTTTTCTTAAGTCAAAATTTTCACATTTTTACTGGGGAAAAAAGTTTGTTTGGATACTCTTAAGATTTAACGGAACAATACTAATGAAAACAAGGTGAGCAATAACTGAGCAGCACTAAAAATAAGAAGTAGACAATATATTCATAAATATGAGCAATGGAACAAGAACAGTTTCATCCCATAGATTAAATAAAGGGTTTAGTTCAATTACCCTGATCAATATATACCTGATGAAAGCTAGAACGTACCATGACTGAAACATTGAAATAATAACAACAAAGATGAGTACAACAGTCCACGTTTAAATGATATAAATAAGAACGATACCAGTTTTCATTCTTTAGTCAAAACAGCAACCTCTTAGCTGTCAATCTTTTCCTCTATCCTTGGAACCATACATGCTGGTACAACTATCTTACATGGTAGTTAGTAACTGAAATTGTTAAGGTTATGTACTATCATCCTAAAATAGTTTTTGCATTGTTATTAGTTGTGGAATTTCTTTCATGTTTATATTTGGGACCTCCAACTACTACAACTCTACAATGAAGCAGAGGATCCTACTTCCTTGAAGTAGGACTCTTGTCTCAAAATAGTTATTCCTTGATATTATTAACATTGCCTGCAGTATTAATAGTAATACAAGCAGCAGAATTCTTTTAATGTTATTTATTATCATCATAACTCTACTTAGAAGAGCAATTCATTCTTCCTTGAACAGTTATGCTATCCACTAAAAAGTAAGTTTAAGCATAATCATCTTAAGGATTTTTAAAGCCATCTTTATAGATTCTTGCAAAAGTATTACAGTCAGGCAGTTCCCTTCTTCTCTGAAGGGAGTCTCTTTCCATTCTAAATAATACCAGCATCATGATAATACTACTACTACTATTACTACTAATAATTAGTAGTATTTAAGTGAAGAAATTGTAATGATAATGTTGTAAAATCTGCCATTTGTTCTTTCTTCTCTTTCTTGTCTGTTTACTTTCTATCTATTCATAGAAATTAGTTTTATTTAGTTGTACTGAATATTATTTTGTAATATCAACAAATTTCTTTTGTTGTATATAATTGACCTCCAGCTTAGAGAAGTTCTCCAAAAGAAAAGCAAAAAATGTGAGTAATTCTTTTAAAATAATCCCTGTTTTTGTATCCCTTGCTAACATTCATGAATTCTATTTATTTATAGTGAATACTTCCTTAACATAAATGTTCCCTTTATAATGATCTTTCTTTTTTCTTTTTTTTTTTTTTTGTTTCTTTCCAAAGTTATTTGCTCTTGATAGAATTATCTTAGAGAAAGTTATGGAATAAATTCGGTTTATGCAGTTTGAATTTTAAGCAATTTAAAGCTTCAAGCATCGAGTTATGTGATTATGAAAGCTTTACTCTATCTTTTCATTCTTTTCTTTTGAGATTTTCCTTTAATAAATAAAGTATTCTTTTAATATTTCATCAAAAATCTATCATGGTAAATTTGGTTTTATAAAGAGAGGAATTATTTTAAAAGAATTGCTACAATTATAAATAATTGTGATAATACTGTGAGACACATAACAATAGAATTCAGTGTGTGTGATCATAAGGAGATACATACTGTAGTCAGTGACTGTATGAGATATATATATATATATATATATATATAATATGATAAAAATATAGTTTTTAAGGTATGCTATATTTCTGGGTTAAAGTGCGCAATATAAAAGATACTGTATAACACTATAAAAGTGGACACTGAGGTCAACACGAAGCGCCAACAGTCTCTCATGCTTCAACACAATCTTCAAGCCATACATACACACACACAAAGAATAAATATATAGATACATGTTCCTCAGCATTTGATTGCAACTCTCTTTTATATATATATATATATATATATATATATATTGATTGTTCAATTACTTAATTTTTGGTCATAATAAAACTAAACCAGTGCATATTTGTATTAAAAAGTGTTCAATACAATTATATTGCAGAACTTTTGAATATTTTCCATAACTCATTTACAAATGGAAATATATATATATATATATATATATATATATAGAGAGAGAGAGAGATATAGATATCTATACAGGTAGATAGATAGATAACATAGTGATAATCCACATAGTGATAATCCAATATGTATAGGAAAAACTACTAAAAAGTTGTAAGTTTAAAAATGTATTTTTCTAACAGTATTTATTTCTATTATTATAATATAAATAAATACTGTCAGAAAAATACATTTTTAAACTTACAACTTTTTAGTAGTTTTTCATATATATATATATATATATATATATATATATATATATAGGTGATTTCACCATTTGTTTTTAAAATATCACCTGAAGAACGACAATATTGTTCTGAAACATGAAAATATTTGTGTAGTGATTTAATGCTTTTATAAAGCATTGTACTAACAAAATTTATATATTATCAAGGCAGGAGATAATTATCTAAAGATATATTATTAAATATTACAATGTCTATTATGTTTAATCATAAGCCATTCTAAACATCATATTTTGGCTTTAATTTCAGGTGAAAATAAAGACAAAAATTATCCAACATTTGGACATTTTTTTTTTATTATGGTTTTAAGCTTTTGGCTCATGTCAGCCATCTTCAGAGTGGTTTCAGGGACGTTAACATAAAGACATCCACCATCAAAGATGGTATTATCTTGTACTGACATAAAACAATGCTATGCAACAATAACAGACACCGGATAGAAGACACAAGTTGTAAATTAGAAATGCGGTTCTATGATGTCACACCATGTGAGTGACAGAAATGTTAATAACAGAACCAAATGTCTAAATGCAATGTAATGTGTTGTGACTAGATTGAAATGTGATTTTATTAAGTGTAGATTGCTTTGATTTAATATGTATATATATATATATATATATCTTTAAAAAGAACAGACATCATATTATTTAAACCCAAGGAACCTTTCGGCCAACTCTTAACAAAGGTTCTCGTTGGCTTTAATTTTAAGGGAAAAGGACAAGGCAAAATAAATTACTTACAATGCTGGGAGATGATGGAACTCGTTTAAAAATAAATTTATTGAAAAAAAAAACACATAAAATGTAAGGTGGAGTGTACACATATAATTCCACAAGAGTGTTTAAAAGTGAAAAAATGTTACACTCACAGACTCACCAGCAATTGTAAGGAGCGTAAAAACCACGCTTTCTGTCTGCACAGGCTCGGCTGTTGAATTTTCAAGCAAATTGCTTCCAAAATACGAAGATGATGTATAGACCGAGCGCTGTGCAAGACAGTAAACCAGCTGTCCTCATATGCCGAGGCACACACTTGATTGTCCAAAAGATGTCAGCTAATAGCGGAATCCAGAACAGATTGTGTTGTTCATATAGGTCTGAGAGAGCCACTGGAACGTATATTATATATATGAAATGATTTGTTTGAACATTATTTTTTGATTGATACTCATATTTATGTAGATATTGTGTTTTTAATTAAACAGTATTATATATTTATATCTACTGGCCTGATTATTTACTATAAATTTTTATTACGAAAATGTGTGTCATTCAGCAAGATTCGAACCTATATAACACAATTTTTGATTCACCGCAACAACCATATTTACTATTCATTATTTAATATATTTATTATTCGTGGTCGAGAGGTCTAAGACGTTGTCAGATCAAATGGTAGCTTCCCCTATGTGGATGGGGGCCGTAGGTTCGAATCCTACAAACACCCACATGTGGAAAAATAGATGAGTATATTCACAAACACTAGCAAACAGACACATATACAGATTAATACACCCACTCATATATACATACACAAATTACAACATTTAACCTTTATCGACTTGTCAGTTTGTCCATTAACTTTTAAACAGACTAAATTGCTACATATTGGATACAGTCAAGGCAAATTCATAATGTTACTGGCCTTGGATGAATGGAGTTGGGATAGACATAATCATATTTCAATGCATGAAGATATAAACAGAATTAAATATATATTTACACAAAAACACAAGCTAAAGTTAAATGTGTATGAATGTGCAAAACGTCATACATATACATATATATGCTAAGCTCCATATCGTTCATATGAAGTTATGACTGTGGGCCCCAGTTGTTTAGCTCGCGTGTGTGTGTGTCTCTGCGCACGTCAATGGTTGTACATGTTTACATTTGTTGAAATTACGATACATTTCAGAGCAGATATGGTTGTTGCGATAAATCGAAGATTGTGTTATATAGGCTTGATTAAAATCTCGTTTAGACTGGAGGTCATTCGTGGTCGAGTGATATATATTTAATGTATCAAGGTAGCAGATAATTTTCTAAACATATACTGTTAAATATAAGAGACAATGAATGTCTATTATGTTTAATCATTAGCCGTTATAAACATCATATTTTTGATTTAATTTCAGGTGAAAATAAACACAAAAATTCTACAACATTTGGATAATTTTTTATTAAGTTAGTTCTAAGATTTTAGTCAACAATACAAAAATTCTCACTCATACACACAGTAAAAAGAACCTTCAGATATTGGAGGCCATTCACATCAAATCCAAACAACCCACACTTGATAAAATCACATTTAAATCTGGTCACAACACATTACATTGCATTTAAATTTATGGTTCTGTTATCATTTCGAGCTCTCACATGGTGTGATATCATAGAACAGCATTACAAATTTACGAACTGCATTTGTGATTTTTAGTAACTGTTATCGTTGCTTAGCAATGTTTTATGGCAACACAAGATAAAATCATCGCTGATGGTGGATATTTTTATCTTAACACTCTTGTAACCTCTCTGAAGATGGCTCATGTGAGCCGAACACTTAGAACCAACTTAATAAAAAATTATCCAAATGTTGGAGAATTTTTATCTTTATTTTCACCTCGAATTAAAGCCAAAATACAATGTTTAGAATGGCTCATGATTAAACATAATAGGTATTCATTGTCTCTTATATTTAACAGTATATGTTTAGAATATATATATATATCAGTGTCTCTTTCTGTTTCTCTTATTTAATTTACATATAATCTTATTGCTGTTTATAAATAACCTGCAAAAGGTTGATAGGCCTTAAAAAGAAATCAGTCAATTAAAAAAAAATTCTTTTACTATGAAAGTAAATTATTTTATTTCTTTGTGAAAGACTCTGAGATTATGGTTAGAAGATCATGAAAGTTCTGTACTATATTGGTCTCTGTTTCTTTTTAGGATTTTTTACTAAGAAAATATTCCAGTATTTTGATTAAATGGGAGTCATAAAATATTAAGTCAATTTAATTAGTAATGTGTGGTAAAATATCCCAACTTAAAAATTTGATTTTCTTAGCTTATTTCTCTCACATGATACTTGTTTTTTTTTTCTCTCACTTTTAACTTCTTGACTATTCAGGACTATGATTATGTTGTCTTATTTTGAGACCTCATAAAATCTAACATATGCCACCAACTGCTCACCAAGACCTAACAGAAGTAGAGCTTTTATTTAAATATTGTCACAGGGTTTGTTTTTTTTTTTATCCAAGATCTTAGCGAGAATAAAACTATCATCTTCCTAGTGGGCTTGTATCATTGCTAATAATTAAGTTATTGACAAATAAGTTTAATTTTGTTATATTTGAATAGGTTTTTATCCTTCAGTAGGTTCACACTCCACCCACATCTATTGAACAGGTGAAGAGGCTCATCCCTTGTTACCTGTTTAGGATGTGGTTTCCGGTTTTCTCTTTTCTAATCTTCTCACTTTGTTTTTTTTTTCTCAATTGGAGTAGATAGACTAAACTATCGCCCGGTTCACACTCCACCCACATCTATTGAACAGGTGAAGAGGCTCATCCCTTGTTTCCTGTTTAGGATGCGGTTTCCAGTTTTCTCTTTTCTAATTTCTTCACTCCTATGTAGCCCCCTGCACACCGGTGGCATTACCGCCTTGCTCGGGGTGATATGATTAAAAAAAAAAATTTAATTTTGTGCATATGTGGAGCAAAAACAGAAATAAATCCAAGAGTCAAACATCAAATGATAAAAAGTGGCTTCTGAGTTGGAGGATTGTGCTTCCTTTCAGTTACCAACAATTAAAAAAAACATGCTTGGTGATCTCTTTGAAGGTTATTTAAGCAAAGTTTATAGACAGACAAACCAGTAAGGAGAGACAAACTGCAACAGTGCTTGATGCTTGGCTTAAAAGAAATTCCTTTACTCATTCACCTGTCTTGCTCACTGTGACACACTTTCCTCCTCACTTTTTTCCTTTGCCTCTTCTTTCTCACTTATACACATGAAGAAATCAGAATTCTTTTCATCTTCAAATATAGGACTGTAAGAACTTTAACATTCATAACATGGCTAAGAAAAAATTAACTGTAAAAAACATGAATATAAAAATATAGGTTATTTTTATATTTAAACACCTTTTTGTTGCAGGCTAATTCAAATTAGCAACACATATGTTCAATCAATAGAAGAGTGTTAAGAATGAAAATCTTCATTCTACAAACACGCACCTACATTTGTGTAATGGTTTTACTCTACAAACCTTGCATTGTATATTTTTATTAGTAAACCTTGTTTTTACCAACATTTTAACATATTCAGCTGAAAAGTTGTATCTTTACTCAGACTTGTTGTAGGTTGAATTATATTATCAATATTTGTTAACAAACTTTCAAACTATAAGGTGTAAAGATTTGCTTCAGAACTAATCCCAGATCGGATCTAAAATTGATCTCTGATCTAAACTCTCCTCTGCTAATCAGCCTCTATATTTTGACAGCCCACTATTTTTACAATATGAAAGTGATGTAATGAATATGCATACACCTTGGTTCCCCCTCACAGTAATATGATTGGTTGGTGTCAGCCATAAATACAGGCTAAGGCAGGGAACCTAGGACTATGCCTATTGGAACGCCTATTGCATAAGCCTACGCCTAAACATACTGCATGCGACTACGGCGAGTACCAGTCCATGACGGCTACTTGCTAGATTGTCTTACCTGGTTACATTTGCCAAAAACCAGTTAGTTACTTCGATATATATATATATTCCTTTCTGAGACATAACAGAAAGAATATGACAGCTCTGAACACAGTTTTCTCGAAAACGGGTTAATACTCATTTGGCATTTTTTTATGTTATATATTGGTTTTAACATGTGGTTTATGACCTTGGATTATCAATATTAAATAATTAAACTTTTATTTCCATTATTTTTTTATTTATTTATTTATTTTTTTTAATAATCATTTCACCCCAAGCAAGGCAGTACTGCCACTGATGCACAGGAGGCTATATAAGAGAAGAGCAAATAGATATAGGAACAGGGAACATGGGGTGTCAGGGAATGGGTAAGAGAAGAATGGAAATATTGATGTGAAAAGAGTAACATGAGAGTAGAGTGAAAAGGGAGAAGAACAATATACAGAGGATGTCAGGGAAAGGATAAGAGAAGGATGAGAATCAAGGAGATAAGGAGATGATGGCAATTGGATGTTACATTTTAAACTTTTGGAGATTGTAGCTACCAGGGAAGCAAGTATAAAAAAGAGAGTTTCACAATTAGAGTGAAAAGGGAGAAGAACAATATACAGAGGATGTCAGGGAAAGGATAAAGAAGGATGAGAATAAAGGAGATAAGAGATGGCAATTGGATGTTACATTTAAACTTTTGGAGATTGTAGCTACCAGGGGAAGCAAGTATAAAAAAGAGAGTTTCACAATTAGAGTGAAAAGGGAGAAGAACAATATACAGAGGATGTCAGGGAAAGGATAAGAGAAGGATGAGAATCAAGGAGATAAGAGATGGCAATTGGATGTTACATTTAAACTTTTGGAGATTGTAGCTACCAGGAAGCAAGTATAAAAGAGAGTTTCACAAATAGAGTGAAAAGGGAGAAGAACAATATACAGAGGATGTCAGGGAAAGGATAAGAGAAGGATGAGAATCAAGGAGATAAGAGATGGCAATTGGATGTTACATTTAAACTTTTGGAGATTGTAGCTACCAGGGAAGCAAGTATAAAAAGAGAGTTTCACAAATAGAGTGAAAAGGGAGAAGAACAATATACAGAGGATGTCAGGGAAAGGATGAGAGAAGGATGAGAATCAAAGGAGATAAGAGATGGCAATTGGATGTTACATTTAAACTTTTGGAGATTGTAGCTACCAGGGAAGCAAGTATAAAAAAGAGAGTTTCACAATTAGAGTGAAAAGGAGAAGAACAATATACAGAGGATGTGGGGAAAGGATAAAAGAAGGATGGGAACCAAGGGAGATAAGAGATGGCAATTGGATGTTACATTTCAAGCTTTTGGAATTGTAGCTACCAGGGAAGCAAGTATAAAAAGAGAGTTTCACAATTAGAGTGAAAAGGGAGAAGAACAATATACAGAGGATGTCAGGGAAAGGGTCAGAAAGGATGAGAATCAAGGAGATAAATTAGCAATTGGATGTTACATTTAAACTTTTGGAGATTGTAGCTACCAGGGAAGCAAGTATAAAAAGAGAGTTTCACAAATAGAGTGAAAAGGGAGAAGAACAATATACAGAGGATGTCAGGGAAAGGATAAGAGAAGGATGAGAATCAAGGAGATAAGAGATGGCAATTGGATGTTACATTTAAACTTTTGATTGTGTACAGAGGCAAGTATAAAAGAGTTTCTGAAATGAGGTGAAAAGGGAGAAGAACAATATACAGAGGATGTGGGGAAGAATGAGAAGGATGAGAATCAAGGAGATAAGAGATGGCAATTGGATGTTACATTTAAACTTTTGGAGATTGTAGCTACCAGGGAAGCAAGTATAAAAGAGAGTTTCACAATTAGAGTGAAAAGGGAGAAGAACAATAATAAGAGGATGTCAGGAAAGGATAAGAGAAGGATGAGAATCAAGGAGATAAGAGATGCTTAATTGGATGTTGTTTAAACTTTTGGAGATTGTAGCTACCAGGGAAGCAAGTATAAAGAGAGTTTCACAATTAGAGTGAAAAGGGAGAAGAACAATATACAGAGGATGTCAGGGAAAGGATAAGAGAAGGATGAGAATCAAGGAGATAAGAGATGGCAATTGGATGTTACATTTAAACTTTTGGAGATTGTAGCTACCAGGGAAGCAAGTATAAAAAGAGAGTTTCACAAATAGAGTGAAAAGGGAGAAGAACAATATACAGAGGATGTCAGGGAAAGGATAAAGAAAGGATGAGAATCAAGGAGATAAGAGATGGCAATTGGATGTTACATTTTAAACTTTTGGAGATTGTAGCTACCAGGGAAGCAAGTATAAAAAGAGTTTCACAAATAGAAGTGAAAAGGGAGAAGAACAATATACAGAGGATGTCAGGGAAAGGATAAGAGGATGAGAATCAAGGAGATAAGAGATGGCAATTGGATGTTACATTTAAACTTTTGGAGATTGTAGCTATCAAGAAAGCAAGTATAAAAAAGAGAATTTCACAAATGTGAAGTGTAAGTTTTTCTTTTTAGTATCTGTTATAAATCATTTTATTCTCTTTTTAATTTAACTGACTTATATAAAGATATGCTTTTTTATAAAACTCTTCTTTTTTATTTTTATTTATTTATTTTTTTATTTTTTGACAGAACTTTGGTGTTGAGGAAATGTCCAATAAATTTAATGAATGCAAATCAGCCTTAGAAGATCTTCACACAGGGGTGAGTTTTTGTTTGGTAAAGATTAAAAAATATTGCATTCCTATATGCATCTCCATAGACATACATGACGGAAAAGAAAATACCCTCTTATCTACACTTAGCTTTCTTATTGCTTTTTATTGTTGTTGTTCTCTAAATATTCAACTGTTTTTTATTTTTTATTTGCTGTAGACCATGATTGATTAGGTGATCTGAAAATCCATGAATAACTGTTAGGTATCTCCTGTTGATTATTATTTTTAAATTTTTATCTTTGAGATATAATCTTTTGAATTCCAGTTAAATTCATCACATTCACCTATGTGCAAATACCCATGGGAAAGGTATGAATCTCTCTTTTGTTCCTACCAGCTATGGGTAAATCGCAGGACAAACTGGGTCATATAGCATTTGTTGGTAACCAGTGTAGGTGAAAGAAAAGGCTGAATTCAAATCAGTCTGACATGGGTTGAGTTCTGTCAGGCTAACTTGCGCAAGACACACCACTGCTGCTATGACTGCAGTACATGTGTTCTTATGACCCTAATGAATTACAGGCTTTGTGATCATGATATAAAGCAAATATGATGTTAGATGGCCCATTTAGTTATCAATATACCTGAAAAATCATATTAAAAATATTGGGCTTATTGAATATCTAGTGTTAAAGTTCCATACCCAACAGAAAAAAATGTAATTTGTATCTGTTCATTTAACTGTGTGTGTGTGTAGTGGATAGTTTGCAGCTTGGAATAAAATATTGTTGAGTTCGACTTCCAGACAAGTTTATTACATTCACTGTGATACAAATATCCCTGGCAAAGGTATGAATTTATTTCTTCTTCCCACTGATTTAGCTTAAATAAAGGCAGGCTGAGTTCACTAACGATGGTTGCCAACCAGTCTAGGAGAAGGACAACTGAAAGTAGCCCTGGCAATTCACAATGACTCTATAATCTCAACTGTGACTGACTTATTGTTATTATTATCATTATATATTTGTGTGCATAGAACACATGGTTGGTTTGTGATAATTAATCTATAATATTTGGGGAAAAGAGTTCTAAAAGGAAAATGTTAATTTAAAGAAAATAATTTCTTATGAGATTAACTTTGAGTAGTGTGATATCAAATCTTAGAAAAACACAGATCTGAAGTTGCATAGAAATAGCAAAAGTTATCTTCCAGAAACTAAGCAAAATATTAAGAGATGAGAAAATATTATTAGAAACAAAGAAGAGAGAGCTGGACTGCTGTATAATATCTAATCTCTTATACAGTAATATTATCACAACATCTCAATGACAAAACTTCTCAAATGAAAAATTCCACAGACAGTAAACTGAGAGAACTAAAACCAATCAAACCTCAATACAAAAACAAAATCAATATCCAAAAAACAGAAGAAACAGAATTAAAAGCAAATAAACAAGATGACAACCCACATAAAGATAATGAAAATAACCCAAATAATCAAAAACGTACAAATACTCAGTGAAGAACAAGTTCACAAACTATAAAAAAATACTATAGAAAGTAAGGAATATATGGGAATAGATAACCAAAATCCCAAAACATAGGCATTCCTAAGAGCCACTCACTAAAATAAAGTAATTACCACTCAAATGGACAAACAGAACACAAGCATCATACAATGGAAATGAAGAGGTGTTAAACCAAACTGTGAGGAAATCAAACAACTCCTTACAGATTACAATCCAAATATAGTATGCTTGCAGGAGACCATTCCCATAATCTGATATCTCCTTTAAAGGATATGAAACTTATCACAAAATAAAATATATCAACAATAGAGAATAGGCCAAGTGGGGGTACTTTAATATTTGTTAAAAATCAATACCCCATGAAAAACTAAAGTTAAACACAAATCTACAGACCATGGCAGTAAAAGCTTCAATTCATCGAACAATAACCATATGTCTAATTTATATTCCTTCAAAACATAGACTGAATAAGACTGAAATAGAAAAGTTAATTGGCCAACATCCCACTCCCTTTTTACTGATGGGAGATTTTAATACATTCAGTAAAATGTGGGGCTGTATGAACCTCGATCAAACTGGTAAATTTATAAAATTTCTACTATAGTCATTTGATCTATGTATCTTTAATAACCAAATGCCCATCTACACCCAGGTACTAGATCAACAGCAGCTATCAATCTAACCATATGCTCTCCATCAATTTTTACAGACTATCAATGAAAAGTTTATGATTACCAATGTGATAGTGACCATTCACCTATTTTTTTTTTTGCCTATGCCAAAAGAAAAGAATCTAAAATGGCAACTACACAAAGCTTACTGGCTAAAATTTGTGAACTCTGCTCATTTCAAATCAACATGGAAATTCTCAATGAACTAGAACCAATAGTCTCCTTTACAAATATACTAACACAAATTTCACGGAAAACAATATCCAGTTCTTCCTTTAAGCTATATACCAAATCAAAACCCTGGTTTACACCACATAGAAGAATGGTATCCTAAAAGAAAAATGGCTATGTTCATCCAAAAGTTCCTATCAAACTGAGCATTCAAAGTATGAAATGGAAATACAACATCAGACACACACAAGCAGGTAGCAGGAGTACCTCAAGGTAGCATTTTATCAGTTACTTTATTTTTTCTCAAAATAAATAGTATTATTAAAACCATTAATACAGGAATTGAAAAATCTCTAGTTGTAGATGATCTCTCAATATCATACTCATCACCAAACATGCCTTTCCTTGAAAGATATGTACAAACATGTTTAAACAATATAGAAAAATAGACAAATGAAAATGGATTCCATTTCTCCAAAACAAAAATTATTTGCATTTCTGCAAAAAATGAGCCTACCCCATAGTCCAACAAATAAAATAGGAATCATACTAGATAGCAAACTTAACTTCAAGGTTCACATTGATTACCTTAAACAAAAATTCCAAAAGTCTTTGAAATTTCTAAAAGTAATATCAAAACTGAATTGGGGTAGCAACCAAAAAGTAATGCTCAGAATATATAGGTCACACATCAGATCAAAATTATAGTACGGATGCATTATTTACAGTGCCACATATCAATCCTATGTTAAAAAAAAATACAAACCATACAAAGTTAAGGACCGAGATTAATTCTCGGAGCCTTCCAAACCTCACCCATGCAAACTCTCTATAGAGAAGCCAATGAACCACCTATCTCTCTGAGATGGAAAACATTATCCCTCCAGTATGCATTAAAACTACAATCCAACCCAAATAACTTAGCATGCCAAAAAACACATGAACCTCAATATATCCAGTTCCATAGAAATAAACCAACAGTCATCCCTTTACTTGAACTCCAAGTTAATGAAGCACTAGAACAAATAAACAAGGATCCTGATAATATAATGCCAATCACAATAAACAAGGTAGCTCTATGGACGAATATCTTAACCTCACATCGACCTAACACTGACACAAAAACATCAAAACAAAGGAACAATCAACAAAAAAATATATAGAGAATTAAAAGACAAATATTGTGACTATAAACCATTCTACACATAAAAATCCTAGATAGAATAAGCACATCAGCTACAGACAGACAAATTCATAAATAAATCGGCCTACCAAATAATGCATCCATCTATACAGCGGAACTACAAGCCATTGAAATGGCACTTAAAATGATAGAAAATTCAAAAGATAGATAGAGAGTCTGAGAATATTATAAACTTCATAAACTAGTTTAACAGCAATTAAAGCAAAAAACACAAATCCTCCCTATATTCAAGAAATTCTAGAAACATGTCATCAATTACTAATAAAGCACAGAACAATAATATTGGCATGGATTCCCAGCCATATAGGCATCAAGAGAAATCATGAAGCTGGCAAATGAGGCAATGAAAATAAGCAACACTAAACTCCTATACACAAATTATAAAAATAAAATTACACAACTCATCAAAATAAAAATAGCAAGCAATTTGGAACATGTTTGTTTCCAAACAATAAACTATATGAACATCAGCTGAAAGGAAGGAGAATATAGAGCCATTGGCTGACTGTAGTGTAGACAAGACATAGTTCTACAGAATAAGAATTGGACACACTCACCTCACTCACAAACACACACATGCTCAAGCAGAAACTACACCTTGGTGTACCCACTGCAATCAATTTCTCGCCATCAAGCATATCTTGATAGAATGCAATAAGCACCAAAAATATGTGGCGACTATTACCAAGCACAAAATTTTAACATATTCTTAAAAAATGTACCTATTGCCTAAATAATAGGATATTTGAAAACAAAATGCTTCCAACTTCTATAGAAAATAGAGCTTGGACAAAAAGGATAATTCTGAAGGAAAGATATTACCTACAATGCATTTTTTGAAGAAAAATATTACTAGCAATACATTTTTGGGAAAAAAAGATTTTACCAGCAATATATTAAAGAAAAATATTACCAGCAATACATTTTTGGGAAAAAAGATTTTACCAGCAATATATTAAAGAAAAATATTACTAGCAATACATTTTTGAAGAGATTTAAAGAAAAAACATTGCCAGTAACATGCTTAAAAAAAAAAAAACGAAAGAAACATACATACCAGCAACACGTCTGACTCTTAACAAAACCCTCTTTATAAAACTACGTCAATGAAACTTGATCTACAAAATAATTTCTTACAAAGAAAATATTCTATTCATACAAATCTATTGTAAAAATTGTATTGACATTAAATAATCCATTGAGGTTGATCTGCCATAAAACGAACCATGCACCATTTAGGAACCACTGATTTAATATAATGCTCTTAGGAAAGACATGCTTTTTCCTGTACTATTTTATCCACTCAAAAGGTTTTGTCACTAGTATATCATAAGGGTCAAAGGGGGAAAAAGATATTGTGTCGGTAAGCACTTCAGTAAAGCATAAGCACACTTTTATAACTAAAGCAAAATCCAGTTATGCTCACATAGTCAACCTCAACAGTTTTTTTTTTTTTTTAAATAATCATTTTGCCCCAAGCAAGACAGGACTATCATTAGTGGGCAGAGGTTACATAAGAGGTGAGTGACGAGAAAGAGGAACAAGTTACAGTGGGTGTCAGAGAATAGATAAGAGAAGGATGAGAACATTGGTGTGAAGAGAGCTGCATTAGAGTAAAGTGGAAAAGGAGAACATAATTCAAGGGTTGTCAGAGAAAGGATGCAAGTCAAGGGGATAAGAGATGGCATTTGGCATTGCATCTAAATTCTTGGAGATTGTAGCTGTCAGGGAAGCAAATATACAGAAGGAAATTTCACAGATGGGAAGTGTGAGAAAAGAAGCTGTTAGAGTAGAAGTTGTGGTTAAATTTGATTGTTTTCACTGTAAAAAGTGAGACCTAGTTACTACTCTAGTAACTCGAGTAAATTCATGCAGAGGTGGCACCAGGGAGCTAAGTTCATAGAAGCAGAAGCCATGAAAGTATTTGTAGAAGAGACAGAGGGAAGCCACATTACGTTGATGAGAAAGTGACTGGAGTTGAGCTACTGGGTTGGGATCAATTACATTGCAGATTCTCTGTTAGATTTTGTCAAGAAGCTCAAGATGAATAGCAGGGTCACCCAACCAGATGTGACAGCAGTATTCAGTGCAAGGGTAGATGGTAGATTTATGTATATGCTAGATGGATTCAGACGAGAAAAGCTTCCTAGTCCTACACAGTCAACTGACCTTCTTAGCAGCAGATTTAGCTATGGATTCAATGTAGTCATTTCACTTGAGATCGGCTGATAGTTAGGCCAAAGAGGCACAGTGCTTTGCTTTCAGGGAGAATAGCATGATCTATGCTGGTGGGAGCTGTTTTTGTTTTATCAAATAATTTGATGATGCTTCTGATAATTATAAAATGTCTCTAATAGTGAAATTATTAAAAGAAAAAAAATGTTAACTTTATCAGGATTTCCACTGGATTTTAATAAATTTTAAAATTGTATTCTTTGATCTCTAATGTAAATCATGTGAGTGTATTAGGTTGTCCCAAAAGTTTGTAAACACTTGTGAAATGGGTCTATCTGGTCCAGCACATTCGAGACAAGCAATGGGTTCAGAAAGGTCAAGAGACACCGTCGGTTCCAAAACAAGATCGATTCGGCAAGAAAGTCATGTTGTGTGTTTGGTGGAACTTTGAAGGAATTGTGCATTTTGAGTTGGTTCCAAATGGTCGTGCCATCAGTGCCGAACTTTACTGTCAGCAACTTGAGCGGGTCTATGAAAAGTTGGAGCAAAAGTACCCGGCTCTGATCAACCAAAAGCGCACTTTGATGCAGCAAGACAATGCCAAGCCACATACCGCCAGGAAGACCAAAGACAAGTTTGAAGAGCTGGACGGCGTTCAGGTTCTGCCACATACAGCCTACAGTCCTGACTGTGCTCCATCAGATTACGGCCTTTTCTGCTCAATGCAACACTTTCTGAATGGCCGCCGTTTTGACTCGTTTGATGAAGTCGAGGAAGCGTGTCAAGAATTCTTTGATTCGAAGCTGGCTGAATGGTACTATGACCATATTCAAAAACTTGCAGATCGATGGCAGAAAGTCTTGGAAAATGATGGTCTTCTTTATTTTGAGCAATAATTTTTGTTGTTTTTTTGAGTAAAATTTCAATTTTTTGCAAGTGTTTTCTGGTAACCTTAGATTACTTGGCAAGTAAAATTTTAGTTTTTTGCAACTGTTTACGAACTTTTGGGATAACCTAATATTTGTAATGATCTTTAGATGACATTCAAAGATTGTTTAAGATGGTCTTTATATAAGAGTAAATGCTTGTTTATAATTGTCCTTAGATAGCATTAATATGTCAAATGTTTTTTTAAATATGTTCTTCCAGGCTCAAGAGTTCCTCAAAAATTATGGTATCAAGGACCAAGGAGGACATGGAGATTACACAGAGATTGATTTTGAAATGATGAAAACGGCACCTTTCTTGCAATCAGCACCACAGCAGCCGATTCCTGAAGCAATATTTGAGGTGAGACATGCATATAATTATTCTTGTATTTTTGTACCATTTCTGATTATTTAATGTCACCACATGTCATGTCAGAACACTAAAAACATATGAAATGTTTGGTAATCATCACCAAATAACAAAAAGAAAAAAAAAACTTTCTCTTTTCAAAGAACAGGAATTAAGAAGACAGAAGGTGCAATGTCAATCATTATTTTTTGTCTTAATTCCTGCTCTTTTATTGTTTTTTTTTTTTTTTCACATTCTCTCACACTTAGTAACTCCTTGTGTCTTAGTGGCTTTTATTGTCTTGTTTGGGGTGAAATGATTCAAAACAAAAAAGATGTTGTTGCTCCCAGTTTGGATATTTTCTCCCAGAATATTTCATTTAACATCCTGTTATTTCAGAGAGAATATATATTTTTTCTGTTACAGTAACTCATACAAGGAGAATGTATCTTTACAACTTTTTTTTTTTTTTTTTTTTTTTTTTTATAAACGTTTCACCCCGAGCAAGGCATGTCACTGCCACTACTGTGCAGGGGGCTACGTAGAGTGGAGAAAGGCTGGTTAAATATAGGAAATAACAGAGGGTGGGTGATAGGCGGGTGAGGATACCGAGAATGAGGGTTGGGTAGATGAGTGTTGTGAGAATAGTTGGGAGTTAGTGTGATAGGAGGTGTCTATTGACCCTACATTTAAACACCTGGAGATTGTAACTGTCGGGAAAGCAGACTTGTGGAAGGGAGTTCCACAGGCGGGAAGCGCGAGAAAAGAAGCTGTTGGAGTAGAATTTACGGTTACATCTTATTTGTTTAACTGTAAAAGGGTGGGACCTAGTTGCTAATCTAGTATCTCGTGTAAATTCGTGCTTGGGCGGCACCAGTGATCTAAGCTCATCGGAGCAGAAGCCATGAAAGTACTTGTAGAAGAGGCACAGGGAAGCTACATCACGCCGGTGTGAGAGCGGCTGCAGCCGGTCTGCCAAGTCAGTATCAACCACGTTACAGATCCTCCTTTGTATTTTGTCAAGAAGCCCAAGGAGAGCAGCAGGGGCACCCGACCAGATATGGCAGCAATATTCAATACACGGGCGGATGGTAGATTTGTATATGTGCAGAATAGTTTCAGGTGGGAAAAATTTCCGGGCCCTGCACAGAGAGCCGACTTTCATAGCAGCAGATTTGGCAATGGATTCAATATAGTCATTCCATTTGAGGTCCGCCGAGAGTGTAAGGCCAAGGAGGCGTAGTATTTTACTCTCTGGGAGGCTAGCCTGTCCCATGCTAATGGGAGGTAGATGCGATTGTCTATGGTGGTTAGTTGATAACAGCTTTGTTTTGGAGGCATTGAAATTTACCAACCATTTCCTACCCCAGGTCACTACGGATTGGAGGTCCCTTTCCAGTGCGGCAGCGAGGTTCACTTTGTCGTCCAGACCTGGTTTCTGATCGATGCGGGAGTAGATTGTTGTGTCGTCGGCATACATGCCAACTTGGGATCTAATGGTGTCGGGGAGATCATTAATGTAGATCAGAAATAGCGTGGGACCTAGGATAGAACCTTGAGGGACGCCCGCGTTCGTCTGGTAGTTTTGGGAGGCATGCCCATTTAATACCACCTTTAATGTGCGGTTAGAGAGGAAGGACTGGATGAGGTCAAACAGATGTCCAGTTATCCCATAGCTTCGCAGTTTGCACAAGAGGCCAGCATGCCAGACCCTGTCGAATGCTTTGGAGATATCCAAGGCAACGGTTCGGGCTTCACCATTCTTGTCGAGTGCCTGGTATATGTATTCGGTAATGGTCGTTAGCATATCAGCAGTAGACCTGGTGAAGCGAAACCCATACTGTTTGTCAGAGAGAAGCCCGTTGGTCATAAGGTGCTGAATCACCTCGGCGTTGATAATGGCTTCGAAAACTTTGCCAAAGATTGGAAGGAGACTAATAGGACGGTAATTGGCGGGGTCTGAGGGTTCGCCAGAATTCTTAAATATAGGTACTACGCAGGAGGACTTCCAACAGGCAGGAAAGCAGGAAGCAGATAGGCAGAGGTTATAGAGTTTACAGAGGACAGAGGAGAGTTCTGGGGCACATTTCTTCAGTACTATGACTGGGATTCCGTCACCGCCGCTCGCTTTGTGTGGGTCAAGTTGCGCAATTATCTTGGCGACCAGCGAGGGCGAGATGAGGACGTTATTTAGTTGAGCCTTAGTTCTGGGTGGGAAGTCTGGTGTAGGTATTCCTAACGAGTCCAGTGTCGAATTGGTTGAGAATTTACGGGCAAAGCATTCAGCCTTGTCGGCTGGGGAGGTGAGAAATGTTTTTTTTTTTTAATAAAATTAACCACTCACTAAATAATGATGCAAAATATTTTTGCTTAAAATGCTATTAATCAGGTAAGAATCAACTCTTCTGCGATAATGTTAGCTTCAATATGACATACAACAAAATGTGAAAAAGGTCTTTACTATAAATTTCTTTTTTAAATTTCATCAAAAAAGATATGGTAACCTATTTTGTTAGCATCATTTTAATATCAAGTTTCTTTTAGCAAACCAATTTTTCTAGTCAGTTTTATTTTTCACTATTTAACATTATTTTTCTTTAAGGTGCGAGCGGTGAAGCATGGCAAACCCATGGGCCGAGTGACCCTAAAAGTGGACGTACAAACTGGACGTTTGTTTGCAGTGAAGCCTTCCAAAGATATTTTGGATGCTAGCAACACATTTTCACACGATAAAAGTAAGTTATGCTTGGAAACGTTATATATAAAACAATTACTCAAGCACAATAATTTGTCTTTAGTTTTAAGTATCATAAACATCTTTGTTCATTTTTAACTTAAATGATGTTAACTAGTGAATGGATACTAAAAAATATTAAAATTACTCAAAAAATCAGTAAATATATTTTATTATGTATAAAATCCAATTATTATTTCAATTTATTTTCCATGTTTTATAATTCATCTCCTTAATTTGATCAGTACAAATCTAGAAAGTATACTTTAGTTCATTTTCAACCAAGTGACCGGTTAATAATTAATAGTCATCATTTCTAAGAGCAGTTTTTTGTTCTTCTAAAATGCCTTTTTCTTCAAATTTTTTATTTACCATATTCTCACCTTTATTCAGCTAATATTAATAAGCCTTATGATCTGTATATATAATGATGATGAAAAACAAAGCTTTCAAACTGAACCTGTACTGAAATTCTTGACCCATATAATTGTCAATGTTCCCAGAAACCTATATATTCATTAAAATTCGAATTTTTTTCCTCTTTAGAAACTTATTAATGAATGTAATTTTCTTTCTCCAGTTTTGCAATTAGTGAAAAAATCAACAGATAATTGTCGACTAGACATTGTGATAGAGGGGAAGAAGAATTTTGCCTACCAGTTTGAAAGTGTCCATGCACGAGAAAATTTTTGCCAGCACATATGTCAGATGAAGAGCATGCACTCGACAGCGGAAGAGATTGACCAAATCTCAATATTTATTGGAACGTGGAATATGGGTAAGCACCATCTTGGAAAATTGGCAATTTTCAAATTCCTATATATCAGCTTTGTAGAAGACTCATCTGATGTTTCAGTGAACTCATACTGAAATTGCTTCTCTATGTGGAAGAGGTGAATAATCTTATCAAATCACTAATTCTACTTTTACATACACATCTCTGTGTGTGTGTGCATGCATGTGTATATCTCACTTGTCACATAAAAGCCTTTGAGCAACCTGAACAGAATTTACAAAACAGGCCAAGCTCTGTACAGAACAACTTGGTTTGCTATATCTGCATTGCAAGTGTGTGTATATATATATATATATATATACGCTTATAGTACACTTGTGTAAATGTATATATATATATATATATATATATATACACTAGAAGTATAGCCCAGCATTGCTCGGGTGTAATGAAAGCTTTAAAACTAATCCATGGTCCTGGATCAGATAAAAATTGTGGATTTGTATAAAGGACATAAAGATAAACAGACACACACACACAAACATCTTGCCTTTTATATATATATATATATATATATATATTCTGCACTGTTGTAAGAACTGCAACCTTGAAACTTCTGAATATCGTTTCTTATGTCTTTTTCTATGAGTGTATCAAATTCGATTAAAATTGGACCACTCCTTCTATAACCCGATTTTTTTCGATTTTTGATATTTATCGGGGTACCTCAACACAAAACATAGCTAAGAACACTCACAGACGCTTATAGTACACTTGTGTAAATTTTCAAGAAAATCAGTTCAGCCGTTTCAGAGTCTATAGGTAACGGACACACACACACACACAGAGACAAAGTTCCATTTATAAATAAGTTTAGATAAGGTGTGTTGTATTTATGGATTAAGGTGCTCAATATCAGGGAAAAAGTATATGTAAATATAAAAGTTGGCATTGAAGTCAACACTTGGCAGCAAAATGGCCTGAAGATTGTGCTTAAACATGAAGCAGACTGTTGCAGTTGGGCATTGACCTCACTATTCACTTTATGATATGATAGAATGCTAAATAGGAGGCAAGAGCTCATGTCTGTCTGCCAGCATTGGAATAAATTTGTGATAAAAAATGTTGGTCTGGGATAAATATACCACTCAACTGCCTTAATACCCATGGCACATACATCTGGATCTCTTGAATAGCATGCCTTATATGGTAATATGGTGAGTACAATTTCTTTTCCAACCTCCTCTACCCCCTCCCCTTGATTCGTATTATATACTATGGACCACGTAATGGCTGTCTAATTACAGAATTGAATGTCCCTGATGAGTCTACGACTGCTGATAACAGCATGTACACATTACATTTTAAGTTGTAGGAAATGCAATATCATTAGTCCTGACCTGGTATCTTGGCTTAAGTCACTTTTACACCACCATAACATATCTTTGCAGTGTCTTTTATGTAAATATTTTCATGGTAATTGTTCTGATTAGCTTTCTTCTTTTTATCTCAATGAATTTAAGTGCAGTACTAGATTGGCAGCTAGGTCTCATCATTTGACAATTGAAATGGCTAGATGTAACCATAAATTCTATGCTAACAGTTTTTTCTTATGCACTCTTCTGGCTTCTTGCTTTCCAGTTTACTTTGATCTTCAAAAATGTAAATGTAATGCCAATCATCATCTTTTGTCTCCTTAATTCCTGTTCTTCTGTTGTGTTCTCTCCTTAATAACGTTTTTTTTTTCTAGGTTTCTTTTACACTCAGTAACTCTTTGCATCTTAGTGGCTTTATCTTGCTTGTGGTGAGATGGTTAAACACACACACACACACACACACACACACATTCAGACCTCCCACATCTTTGATAAAATATGATTTATTAAATGAGAAAATACAATTTCTGGCAAATATGAAGACAAAATGTTCTAACATTTTTACATTTTTTTTTAACATTTCTTCCATGATATCAAGATATTCTAACATGCAAAATTCTAAAATATATTAATAGATGCTTGTCCATATTACATAAATACAGTCCTGGGTATGATGGTAAACTGCATCCGGTAACAATGCCTCTGATTGGGAGGTTATGAGGAGCATGGAATTACCTTTTAATTGCTGTTGTTCCCAGGTCCACTCTGACCCAGAGTGGTAGCACCTGTTAGGGTCCCAGCTATGGGCAAATAGTTAACCCCCACTCCAAACTGGGGTCAAAACACTATGAAAGTATAAAAATAGAAACATATACTTATGAATCTATTTCAAAATATTGTTGACATTAAATGACCCATTGAGGTTGATATGCCATAAAACAAAACAATCAAACATAACATAAATATAATAACAATTTCAAACTTCATAAGATATTACAGCTTAATTCTGATAGCAGTAGAAATTCAGTAAATTGCTTGGCATTTAGTACATTTTATTATATCATTGTATTTCTTTTCTTTTGAAACTTGTAAAATTAACATAAATAAGTAAAGAATCGCTATACTACTGAAAGAATTAAAAAGTAGCTTTTTTTTTTTATTGTTCCTTGTTAGGCAATTGAATGACAAAATGGAAAATATTCTTCATCAGATTAAAGTGATATTTTTACGGATGGTCATGTTGACTGGGCAGGGCACAGCTTCCATATACCATTGCCCAGTCCTTTGCCCTGGAGAGGTCATTTCAGTCACTTCATTAAATTTTGACCAAACAAGACCCTACCTTTATTACACAAGATGAACAGATGCCTACTTACTACTTATAGGGCTAAGTAAAGTACAAGTATATGTTTTGGATAAATATTTCCAAATAAACTTTTAGTATAAGTCTTGGAGACTTTTTTTGCATTAAAAAGGTGGGGGAGTACCCAGTTTTCTCTACCATGAAATGCTAAGTAATAGTTTTCTCTTTCTTTTTTCTTAATCATTTCACCCCAAGTAAGTGGAGGAGAAAGTATAATAAAAGAACAGAATTTAAGAAGACAGAAGTTGGTGATTGACATTGCATTTAAATTTTGAAAATTGTAGATGGCAGGGAAGCAAGAAATTAGAAGAGTGAGAAAAGTTTGAGAAAAGAAAAATACAAGAAAAAAAAGCGGTTGGAATAGCACTTATGGTTACATCTAACAGTGAAATAAGGAGACCTAGCTGCCAATCTAGTAGTGCACTTAAATTCATGCAGTCAAGTTACCAAGGGGAAGAACTCATTAGAACAACTACCATGAAAATATTTATAGAAAAGACACAGGGAAGCCACATCACAGCAATGGGAAAGTGACTGAAGTTAAGATGCCAGCTCAGGGCTGATAACATTACAGACCCATTTTTGTTGAGAATCTCGAGATATATATATATATATATATATATATATATATATATATATAACCAAAGAACTAGACCAGATATGACAACAATATTCAATAAATGAATGAATGTGAAATTTATTAATGGGCAAGATGGATTTTGACACAAAAATTGTCTGGCTTGACACAGTGAACCAACCTTCTTTGCAGCAGACCTAACAGTTGATTCAATATAATCACTCCACTTGATGTCAGTGGAAAATGTGAGACCAAAATGGCACAATGAATTGCGGTCCTGGTGATTAGCATCAGCTATACTGAGGAGGGGATAAATAGTTCTCTATGATTAAAGAATAGCAGCTTCATTTTGGAGGCATTAAAATTTACAAGCCATTTCTTGCCTCAGTTAACAACTGATTGGAGACTATTTTCATGTGCAGCTGCCAGTTTTATTTTGTTAGACCTATCAGGCTTAATATTAAAACAGGTGTAAATAGTTATCAGCATAAATAGCTACTTGGGAACTGATGACAGGGAAGGTTGTTGATGATAAAGAAACAATGTAGGTCCAATGATAGAGAGCTGGAGTACCTCCAATTTAATGTGAAATGATCTAGAAGCATGGCTGTTCAACATGATCTTCATTACCTGATTTATCAAAAATAGTGGAATTAAGTCAAATATCCAGCTAGAAACACCATGGCTCTTGAGCTTTTGGGGAAGACCAATATGTCAAACCCTGTCAAACACCTTCAAGATATCTGAAACTGAACCCTGTCATTATTTGTATTCTTTTTTAATTTGCAGGCAATGCTCCATTTACTGAAAGTTTGAGTAGTTGGGTGCGATGCCAGGGTGCTGGCAAGATTCGAGAACCACTTGTGATGGGGGTGATCCCTCATGATCTCTATGTCTTTGGAACGCAAGAAAGTTCCTTGACAGAAAAGGACTGGGTCAACTGCTTGAAAGCCCAACTCCGGATCTCCTTATCAATTGTCCCGGAAGTTGTAAGTATTTTTTTTTTTTTTTTGTTTACATAGTAAAATAACTGAAGTGGTACTGAAAAGTTCTTGGCTCATTTAATTTTTTTTGTCATTAGTTTATTTTATTCTGTATTTTTTATCAAACCATATTCTTTTCACCCGTATAATTCCTTTTTGTACTGTATTTTAAAAAAAAGAGGTGTTTGGTAGTGTATAATGATAAGGAAACACATGTGTATATTTTAATGATACAAGATAAGGAATTTATTTACAAATGTACACAGTTGTAATTGTCAGTAGCTTATTTCAAGACAAGTAATCACACATTAAATTTTGTAGATTTGATAAACAGAAAAAATGTTCATATCAAAATATCAGGCACTAAGTACATTTCCAAAATTCATTTTTACACAAAAGTATTAAGTTGAATTCTATATCAACAAAATTTCCAAAATGATTAAAACAAATTGGAAGAGTTCATTTTTCACAGTGGAATTCAATATAAAAGATGTATTTTTAGATACTTAGCTTCAACAATAGAAAGAGTCTTTGCTATCATCAGTTGTCATTAAAGACTAATAATGTATTAGCCTGAAATGGACATCAGTGAAGCATAGTCTCTGCTGTCTTTCTCTTTTGTCTCTCTGAAGCTGACTGACTGCTGACTGACTGGGTTTCTTTTTTTAAATAGTAGCAAAAGTGACTGAAAATGCCTCTGTGGGAAAATTACATCGTGTGCAGAAATATTTTTATGAAGTAAATTAGCCAATCAGATTGCGAGCTTTAGAATAATTAAGAAAGCTGGCTGGAGTCTGCTTTCAGGAAAACTGCACAAAATTTGACATTGTGAGTTTGCAAGTCATGAAGAAAAGAAAATTATTTTAATTATTATTAACTGAATTCTGTATATTAGTGTATCGTGAAATTTATCTATTTCTTTCTCTCTTCAGGTATGTTGCTGTTCTTTGTGGGGTATCCGTCTTGTAATAATGACAAAACCTGAACATCAACACAGAATTAGCCACTTGGAACACAGCAGTGTGAAAACAGGAATTGCCAATGCTTTAGGTGAGGAGAATCGTTATTTTTGTCTTTTGAAAAATGGCTATCGTCACTGTCATCACTGAAATGCTTTCTTTTACAAGGGAGGTAATTCTGTCATGAGTTAATAATTATAAACCACTTAATGAAATCTCTTTCACAATCCTGTCAAATAGAAATTAGTTAAATGTCCATGAATGATCAACTGATCCATAAAACTTTATCTCCCATATCTCAGTTTGCCTCAGGCCATAGTGTAGTCAGTCATTTTCTATATTATGAACTGCAGTCTAATATGACTGTTAGAAAAACTTTGAATTTCTTTACAATATCAATTACAACTTGCCTGATTTCACCTTTCAGTTCATCAAGCTGCACTCGTAACCTGAGGAATCCAAAAATTTAAGTGTGTGTATGTATGTTAAAACTTCAAAAATTACATATGTCATATGGCCATTTTTTTTTTTTTTTAAAATTATGTCACCCTGAGCAAGGCGGTAACACCACTGATGTGCAGGGGGCTACGTAAAAGATTGGAAAAGAGAAAAACGGAAACCACATCCTAAACAGGGAACAAGGGATGAGCCTCTTCACCTGTTCAATAGACGTGGGTGGAGTGTGAGTGAGATAAAACATTACTTCTTCAGCGACAAAATTCTTTATTATGCAAATACAAGACAAAATTCATATCCTTAAGAAAAAGAACAACTTAAGGACACATGGCCCAGTGGATATAGACATTGGTTAGTTCCAGTGGCTTGACCTAAAGAGTTGTGAGTTCAATACTACACTACAGCAGTGGTGAACAAGTAACTTAGAGAGTATGGTTAAAGGGAGATAACTCATGACTACCAAAAGAAGCTTCACGCAAAGAATAAGAATGATATATCCCAGTGATTGTAATAAAGGGTTTGGTTCAAAATTTCTAGCACCTGAAGTAGGCTGGAGTGTACAATGACCAAAGCGTTGTAGAAATAGCAGCAAAGATGAGGACAATAGTCTGAATAATGTAAATAGTGTAAATACTACCTCATCTCAGAAATATAGACAAGTAAATCAATATATCTATATGCACTCTAGTATATAAACCCTCATGCACACATACATAAATGCATTTATACATAGACAAACCGATGTACTTAGATATATATATTCATATATAAACACAAGTAGAAATAAACAAATACATATATACATGCAAGTTAACATAGATAATAACAAATTCAGGGTACATGTGAAATTAATGCCTAAGGAATCATAACTTTTCAATATTAACATGACAATCTATGCTAGATTAAATACCCAGCAAATAAGGGTAAATGATAATTGGCACTGTTGAGAATAGTCTATAGTTATTCATAATATTACTACCCATATTGTAAGGTAAATGGTGAACTATCTTTTACAGTAAACAGTAAGTTTATTCATTTGGTTTAATAGGTTAATCTTGTCTTTAAATCTGATGATTTCTAATTTCTCATTAAGACAAAGAAATCATGGTGTATATAGGGAATTACAAGTTTGAGCCCTTCTAATTAATTTCCATTTAACAGTAGGAATATTTTTCTCTTAAACTTCAAGAGTACTTGAATAACTAGGTACTGTATTTATAAGTACTATTATTGATAGATAGTACATGCTGGTACCAACAGGTTTTAAATGAGTTTTTAGTAGTTCCAATATGAAAATTTTAATACTAGGATTTTCAAATGTAGAAATAGTGCAGATATAAACTAGCTAAGCAATTTTTATGTAGTGGACAATCATTAGGATTCTTACAATAGCATCTACTGGTATCAGTTTTATTATATTTGGTATTATTTACTGCATCATTGTAGGTAGAAACATTTGAAACCATTTACTCAAGTTAGAGTAAACAAGCTGTGGATTAAGGATGTTATCCTTAAATTATGCTTACAAATTATATATTTTTAATATGTGTGTAAACTGGATTTGGCATTAAATAACCCATAATGGTTGATATGCCATAAACCCTAAACAACCAACCAACCAACTGCATCATTGTAATACATCAATTTTTTAAAAAATTTATACTTGTTGAGGACTTTGTTATTATGGTTTTTAATTATTTTTTTGAGGTTATCTGCTCAACAATAGCTTAATTTAAGAGATACTATTAAATGTTTTACTAAGGGAATTAGTTTTAAGAAAATATTTATCAATAAGGTTTAAGAATTTTGTCCTAATTTAGTTTTAACCATCATATTATAAGGGGAAGTAAACCAGATGATTTTCCTAAATATTCTCTTCATATTATTGTCATAATTAATGGGATTTCTGAATTTAATAGTAGTACCTTTATAACTGCTATTTCTAAGGGCAAAATTATAGAATTTGCTGTGTTTATTGAAAATTACTTTGCTAGAAGAGTTAACACTGATTCTAAATTCATTTGATGAGAGTATATGCTTAATGACTGATGAAGGATAGTTAAAATCAGAATGTACATATACTGGGTTATAATTAACTTTCATAAAAGGTTCAAAAGAGTTATTTCTAAGTTATTGTTTACATCCAAAAAGTCTACATGTTTAATGTTAGTAGTTATTTTGACTTTAAGACCTAGACACTTTAGTTCTCTGTGGATCATTTTCATAATCCAGTCTACTTTAATTTTTGTAGATTCCTTAACTATTAATAAGCTATTATCTCTATATGAACCAATACTATTGGTATCAATGCTGTCATAGGCATTTAAATTATATAGAATAAATAATCCCAGTAAGTCAGAGGCTCTGGCAGAATCTAATGAACCTATTGAAATGTCAAAGTAACCATTGGAGGTCTTTTTAGTTCATTTTATTTTTCATTGTACATCAGAACAGAATTTCTACATTTTAAGATAATATCCAGTTCATTATCAGAAATGGTAGAGTATTCCTGGACAGACTCAAAGGCCAAAGTGAAAAGATCTTTGGAGATGGATGGCTAATAATTATGTCAAAGTGTATAAAAGTATTATTTTTATTCTGGAATCATTATTCTTTGAACCAGTTTATAACATCTGCGGCATTAATCCACTGCAAGAGTCTTAGTGTGCTTATAATAGACAGGTTAGTTTTTTCCTAAGATGGTTTTGCTGATTCATAAGTTTCTTTGGCTTGTAATTCATGACCCTGTCACTTATACCCAATTTGTTACTAATAGATTTAGTAATAGTTAATATTATCAATCAGATTAAAAGTGGTGGTGTCAATTTTCTTATAGCTTTTGGTTAAAATATTTTTAATCCAGGTGTCATAATCTTTAGGAGATGACTTATAAAAATTGTTTATTTTATTTGGTTTTACATAGATATTACCAGATTTATTTATATTCTTAACAATATTATATATATATATATATATATATATATATATATATAATATTGTTACACCTCTCACACCCTGATTGAGCACTCTGGAGGAAATGTAGACTTTGAAAAACAGTAGCCACTCTAGCGTGTACACATTGCTCATTCAGTAAAAATGAATTTGAGCACTCTAGCTATTGGGTGCGTAATATGATATGCGCTAAAAAGACTGCCTTCTTTCACCGAACACCCCGTGGCCCAGGGGTAGAGTCACCGACTGACGCCAAATCGGTCGGGTTTCGAGCTTGGGTTGTGTAGCAATTGGAGCCTAACCGTACTGATGAGCTGTGATACAGCGAAACAGATCTGTCTGCGGATGACAATATATATATATATATATATATATATATATATATATATATATATATAAGCAGCATATCTTCATTCAAACATGTTTCATTGAATAATATAGACATATTGTGTCGACTTATTTTTATATTGACCCTTTCCAGTTTTCTAATAAGTTTCTTGATATTAAAATAAAATTTCTCAACGAAAGTGCTGTAGTTTTTTTTTTTAACCCCAGTACTTTCGGCCTTTTCTAAGATCATCTTCAGGAGCAAATTACACAGACTACATATTGTAACTGTGATAGAAATAAGTAGACACAATACACATATATATATATATATGTGTGTGTGTGTGTGTGTGTGTGTGTGTGAATATATGTATATATATATATGATATTTCATTAAAAACTACATTTTTTACAAAACCAAATCTAATATCTTCTCTTTGCAGGTAATAAGGGAGCTGTTGCAATCTCCATGTATTTCAATGGAACGTCCTTTTGCTTCATCAACACACATCTTGCCTCTCGAAGTGAAAGACTAGCCAGGTATGTTCTTATAGATGACAAACTGATGATAGCATTTCTGTTTTATGAATAAGACTAAAGCCATTCAATATCTGCAAATCTAAAAGTGGGGAAAAAATGTATGACAAAGTGTGAAAAGTTTTTTTTGTTATGTTTTTTGTTCTTAAAAATTTCCTTGGACTAAATTTGTTATGTTGATGCAACAACATATGCACACAAACAAAGGCTGCTGGGAACTTTTGATTAAATTTTTATTTTTTCATTTAGCCAATTTAATTTAGGTTCTTTTTCTTTCCATTACTACTGAATATTACCACATCAGACATTATACGGTGAGACATCCTTGGACGCAACACCAGTAGACCCACCAATGATATTTGACTAACCTGTTCACATGTGAGGCTCTAGCTGTATGTAAATGAAGCCAGTTTAATCAGGCAAGTTAAAAGCAGTAATCAGCAAGCTTTTGAAACACTCGTCACTTCAGCACTCTACAACTATGAAAAAATGTCTAGAGAGTGCCTTGATTGCAAGGTCATCTACAGTAAATTTGCTCCTTGGCTCTTATAACATTTCACCATTCCTGACAGAATTTCTATTATTACAATGTGCTGACACAAACTATTGGAAAAAAGAAACCAATAAAAAGATGTCAAGAAGAGAAGAAGTGGTAATGGCTAGACTCCAAATAGGACACACCTATATCACCCACTCATACTTACTGAAAGGAGAAGAAGTACCAATCTGCATACCATGACAAGAACCTTACACAGTACACCATATACTGACAAACTGCATAGACCTTGAACAGATCCGACTATAACACTATCAAGAAAATAATCTAAGGGATATTTTAAACAAGGTTGACCATAAAAATATTCTTAGATTCCTAAGAGAGACGAAACTATACAACAAGATATAGTCAAAAAGTTCCTCTGAATCATAAGTAACATTTAATTTCCACCCATCATACTACAACTAATGTTTCGGCATTAAATTTTTTTTATTAATCATATCACCCCGAGCAAGGCGGTAACACCACTGATGTGCAGGGGGCTATGTAATAGTGAAAAGATTGGAAAAGATAAAGCTGGAAACCACATCCTAAACAGGGAACAAGGGATGAGCCTCTTAACCTGTTCAAAAGACATGGGTGGAGTGTGAACCGGGCGATAGATCTATCTACTCCAATGACCCATAAAGTGTTGATTTGCCGTAAAACAAACCAATCAATCATATCATAATGTGCAATATCTACTAAAAAAATCAATGGAAAGAAAAAGAATCTCAATGAAATTGGCTAGATAAAAAAAAAAAAATTAAAAATTCCCAGCATCCCTCATTCATGCGCATATGTAGTCATGCCAACATAACAAATTTAGTCCGAAGTCCTAAAGGATGAAACATATCACAAAAAAACTTTTTCTACTTTGTCATACATTTTTGCCCAATATTATTCTTGATAAATAAAAATATGCAGGTATACCGCATTATACATCCAGTAATTGGTTTCAGGAGAGGCAACTAAAGTTGAAAAACGACTTAAGTCGAATTTACTCATCTCTAAATTTACAAAAACATGTATGTACATACTTGTAATTATAGATGTTTACAATTAGGTGACACTAAACTGTAGATATTGGAACAACCATGCAAAACACCAATATTGAGCTCTTTAAAGACAAAAAAAATAAGATGACAAGACAGTCCTGGATATTTTCTTATTTTGTTTTCTAGGATTTATTATGAATATATTAACATTTACTGAAAATGTATGTATTTTAATATCATTTTATGTACTTTTATTCTTATTTTTTGTACAGTAACACGATTTTATGTACTTTTAATTTTTTCTAGTGATATTACGACTTCAATATTTGTGGCAGACAGATGTAAAGTCAAATAAAATGACTTAAACCTGATTTTTATTTTTTCATATATTTTTTTTGATAAACGACATATAATCAAGAACAGTCAGTCACTTAAGTGCCATACGTGATACATGCTTTGGTCGATCATGTCTGGAAAGAGACATGACTGACTGGGCAGAATATTATCCTGCAGTAGGTTGCCATTGCTTTCTGGTTGTTAGCCAAGGCTATAGAACCCAATCTGTTCTATTATTTAACCCATAACTGGAGGGAAGAGACTGATTAATACCTTTCCCAAGAGTATTTGTGTGTAAGTGAATACAACGAATTCAATTGGAATTCAAACTTGGCTCCCCGATTTGTCATTCCGAGTCGATATCCACTGCACCACAACAGCTTAATTCAAAACGGTGTAACTTAAGGTATACTTGTACATTATTATCTGCATATGTAAAAGCATATTTCAGTTAACTATATTAGGGTTTTATTTTTCCTTTTTCAATAATAGTATCTAGCTTACTCTATTAAAAAGATATATTGTAAAAGTCTTATAAATTCTTTTTTGCAATGACATGTTTTTATAATTTTTTAGAACACTAGAATCTAAATATTTTATTTTTATTTAATAAATGTTTGCAATTTATAACGAGAATTAATATCTTTACATCCGTTCAGAATGAACAAATGAATTTATATATCAGTGAAACATGAAATTGTTAATTATGTGAGATGCAGTGTATACAGCAAAGATTACTTCTGAAAAGATTGTAAAAACTGTGGCTTGAAAAAATATTTTTACATTCATAATTCTTTAGATCTTGCTCCATTTACTATTCTGAAGTTTACAGAACTCTTTTGATAGAATCATTCTTGAAATGCTTAAAGAGATAAAAGCTACTAATTCATTATTTTTTTATCTCAAGCCCAAAATATTTTTGAAGATTTTGAATGATTGGAAAATTATTAATAGAACTTACATTGATAAATAAACAAGAAATTTTATCTGTCAGTGTGTGTGCCTGAAATGCCTCTAACTTGGGCCACACTTGATCTACATAGAAATATACATTTTTGAAATCAGGATGATCCAAGGGTTGAAAATCTATCCTGTAAATTTAAATTTTAAACTGTAGGAAACAGTTTAAAATTCAAATTTTAAAATAACAGAAAAAATTAGTAATTTTTAAAATATTTGATTTATATTGAGTTGAATATAACAAAAGAAACTTTGTGAATTTCATTTTTGTTTTTAAATTCAATTTAAAATATCTCCAAAACTTTGAATTGAACAAATCAGTTTTATTTCTTCAAAATGGCAAGAAATCAGAATTAAAGTAAGAGGTTTTGTTTTGATATTCCACAGAGATTGTGATTTGATTCAAATGGATTGAAGATCCATGAAGTTTATGATTTGAAAAACTTGATTTTTGGCCTGAATTAGAATTTTAGCCCAAATTGGTCTTTTGGTCAGAATTGGACTTATAGCCCAAATCAGAGTTAAAATCAGATTTTGAAATTCCATGGAGTGAACTGAGGAATTCAAAGTTATTTCTTTAAAATTATCATTGCTGTTTTCTAAATTGGACCAGGGGTCCCTTTAATTTTTGGGTTGGAGACCCAATTAACCCTCTGTAAGAGCTATCTTCAAAGTGTGGCTTTTAAGTGAGTATGTTAATAAGTAAATTCTGATTAAACATGAATTTTTTTTCATGTATCTGATTATGTTGATAATGTGACAGTAGAAAAGCTTTTAAATGATGTAATAAATTAAATTATCTTATCAGATTCAATGATCAGGGACAAGAAAATGTTGGTGTCTGTTGGATTTTAAATCAGCCCATTTTAAGTAGATCTAACAATAAGAGATATAGTTAGCACCAAATGAGATAACAACAACAACAGGCAGAAACAGGATTATACAAAATATATTGTTCAAAATACCCAATGAGCAGTGATGTACATTGGTGAAATCTCTAAAAATAAATAAGATATGAGCATCACAGAGATATGCTGCATAACATTTTAAACACACTGGTGTTTCACAGTAATACATGTGATCACAATTTTGACTTAATAAATGCCAGTTTGATCAGAAGAGAAAAGAATTCAATATAAAGAAAGTGCATTGAGAGTGTGTTTGTGGAGTGGGTAACCATGGTCAAATGTAAAATAAGTACCAGAACTGCTCAACAAAGAGAATTGGCAAAGTTTGCAATAAACAATAACAAGGAGAAAAAAAAAGAATAGGGCAAAAAATAATATAAAGCAAGCAAACAAAATATGCAAGGCAAATTGAAACCTTTATTTAATCTATAGATATGGAGTGAGTAGCTATGGGCAAATGTAAAATAAGTAACAAAACTATCCAACTTTGCAATAAGCAATAACAAGAGAAATAGAACAAAAGAACGGGGCAAAAAATAATATAAGGCAAGCAAACATTATATGCGAGGCAAATTAGCAGTAATAAGGCAGTAGTGTCGCAAAAAGTTCACAAACTAACAATTGGTGTTGACACACAAAAGCAAGTTTGGACAAGCAAACATATCATTCTGACTTCAAGACAGACTGGAACTGTGTCAGGTCAAACCAAAAAACAGCCTATTTTATTTACTAGGAAAAAAATCTAAGCATGGATTTGTGTGCTTACCTACAAAGGTCGGGGTGGGGGGGTATTTTGCAATCATTCCCAGAGTTTGAAACCAACAGCACTAATCTCACAATCCTTGTCATAGTCTGTTTCAGCTCATCCATGATTTGAAACCTTTACCCTTTAAACTGAAAAAGCCAGTAAAAGCAGAGACACATTTAAACAGTTGGAGGCAGGTTTGATATTTTGGTAAAAAGCCTTTCGCAAGACCTGAAGAATGGGTAGATATTTTGCCATGACATGTTGATTCAATGGTGTCCCAAGTTATATGATAACCACACAGTTCCTGATTTATTTTAAATGACAAGATATTCTCTGGACAGACATAATATTTTAAGCAATACATGTACATACATGGGATGTGCGTTGTGGTGCAGTAGATATCGGCTTGGAATGAGAAATCGGGGAACCGAGTTCAAATTCCAGTTGAATTTCTTGCATTCACTTATGCGCAAATACCCTTGGGAAAGGTATTAATCCATCTCTTCCTTCCAGTTATGGGTTAAATAACAGGATATATTAGGTTCTATAGCCTTGGCTGGCAGCCAGTCTATTGCAGAAAGTAATGGCAACCTAATAATCTTCTGCCCAGTCAGTCATGTTTCGAAAAAGACATGATCGCTCAAGCATGTATCAGGTATGGCACTTAACTGACTGAAGTACATATACCCACTGATTATTTCTGAAATTATTTTCTGATTATGTCTTATTTTGTAGGCGTAATCAAAATTATCGTGATATCATCAAAGGGTTGTCTCTTGGACAGAAACACCTCAATGTGTTTGATGTTACTAACCAATTTCACCACGTTTTCTGGTTTGGAGATCTCAATTACAGAGTAGAAGAAAATATTCAGGTAAGAGATATCAGAGATATCTGTCTCAGGATTTTGATAATGTTAGTGCTGTAATATATAAAATTCAGTATTATTTGCATTCATTCATTTTTATATATATATATATATATATATATATATATTTTCTAAACATATGCTATTAAATATAAGAGACAATGAATGTCTATTATGTTTAATCATGAGCCGTTCTAAACGTTGTATTTTTGCTTTAATTTCAGTTGAAAATAAAGACAAAAATTCTCCAACATTTGGATAATTATTTATTGGTTTTCTTCTAAGCTTTCTTTCTTTTCATTTCGCGCTATCCCGCGGTGTGACGTCATAAAATGTCACAAACTTAAGAACTGCGTTTATTATTTTTAGTAACTATTGCCGTTGCCAAGCGGAGTTTTATGTCAACACAAAATAAAATCATTGGTGATGGTGGATGTTATAATATTTCAGTTTAAACTACCTCTCTGAAGATGGCTCATGTGAACCGAAAGCTTTGAAGAAAACCAATAAATAATTATCCAAATGTTGGAGAATTTTTGTCTTTATTTTCAACTGAAATTAAAGCAAAAATACGACGTTTAGAACGGCTCATGATTAAACATAATAGACATTCATTGTCTCTTATATTTAATAGCATATGTTTAGAAAATTACTTGCTGCCTCAATATACTAAATATATATATATATATATATATATACATATTTTCAGAAGAAAATTCAACACATAATTACACGTTATAAATCCAGAATTTATTTCAGCTATGTAAAGAAAAATTTTTACAATTGCTTCAATTTTTTATTCATCAACAGTCTGAATGAGACAACTGTAAATCTTTTTCTTTACATTGCTGAATTAAATTCTGGATTTATAACCATTTGTGTTGAATTTTCTTCTCAATGTATTTGCTCTGAATTGGATAATATCCATTCAGCTCTCTATTTCTATCTAATTGATAAATTATATTAATTAGATAAAATCTTTTGGATTATCCCCTCTGTCTTTATGGGTTACCATTCTCTATCTTAGATATATATATATATAAGAGAGAATAGCAACCTGTGAAGAAATAATGATAACATCTTGTCTGTTATTTTCAATGAAACCTGCACATACACACACATTTTATATATATATATATATATATATATATATATATAATGTGTGTGTGCAGATTTCATTGAAAATGATAGACAAGGTATTATCATTAAGTTTTTTTTATAAAATTTTTCATGTGTTCTCATGATTTTTTGTTTTTAAACTATATAAAATTGTTCAAAGATTTTGCATTTTGGACTACTTTTGGCTATACTTTTAGCTATTATCAAAGATTAATTTTATTTTACTTGTAAATAAACATGTCTAAAGGTTATGTGCATAGAGTCATGTGTATGTTATGTTCCAAACATGTCAAGCACATTTTTACCATGTTCATAATTGATATTGGTAAGTGTAAGATTTCTCTTTATTATTAGTAATGCCTCCATTATTTTTAGTCTTCTTTTGCATGTGGATGATGCTATTATGTATGTATTGTTAATAAGTATGTCACAAATAGGTCCTGATAGATATCTTTATACGTTTAAATGAGATTAGATGGAACTGTGGTTGGACACGTTACACATATTTAGTTTCAAGTAAAACAAGATTCATCCTTGATAATGGCTAAAAGTATAGCCAAAATTGCTCAGGGAAAATTAAAAAAAAAGATCAGTTCTTATATAATTTGAGTTCTGAAAAGAAAAAAATCATAAAAACACATGAAAAATTATATAAAAACTATTATATATAATTATATAAAATATATAAAAATACTTAGTGATAAATTTTCAATGAAACCTGCACAAAAGGGACGTTGCTGCCCAAATACACTGTGTGTGTGTCAGAAATACGTCCTACATTTTAAAGGTTGACAAAAAGAGCAAAGTAACTGTTATTAAAATAAATTTAATCACTGTTATTTAAAACAAAATGACATCCTTTTTATAATCAATCATTCCCAGAGTTTGAAACCAAAAGCGCTAATCTCACAATTCTTTTAATGGTGACCTCTATTTGCCATTCACTGTTGTAGACAATTTCTAAAGTTTTCCATCACCCAATGAATAATTTCTGGCAGTATTTCTGACACATTTTGGTTAACAGCATCCTTTAATTATTCAAGTGAAGCTGATTGTTGTTTCTAAACCTCAGTTTTCAAGTAAACCCAGCGAAAATTACAGAGGGTGTTCACGTGAGCATGCAGACCATCCACTGTCACCACATAAAAAAATCAAATGTCCTAAAAACCTCTCTCAAAGTTTTCATTGATCTTCTCACTGTGTGTGTGGTGTCTCCACCATGTTAAAAACAAAAATCTGGATACCCTAGGTCTCTGAGATTTTGTTCCAGAAAGGTTCACAGCATCTCCACTTACTGGTCAGATGTTACTGTAACAGAGTGGTCTCTCTTCACAAAAAAGTAAGAGCCTCTTGTACCAAATTTCACAACTGCCCACAACACAGTCATTTGTTCATTGTGTATAGGTCTTTCATGAAACTGTCTAGGGTTATTTCCTGTCCAGTAGCAAAAATTCTGCTTATTGATTCAAGCAAAGAGATGTGAGTTTCATCACTTGTGAGAACAGCAGCATTTGCAGGAACATTTTGAAGGATATCATTTGTGAGAAGAACAGCATTTGCAGGAATATTTTGAAGGAGAGCATCACTTGTGAGAAGAACAGCATTTTCAGGAACATTTTGAAGGATATCATCACAGCACATCATGTGATTGTCATAGTTGTGTTTTTGCAGTTCTTGAACAACCATTAATTTTTATTGTTGGAACTTCAGATCAGTATACAAATTTTTCTATATTGCTCAGTCAGTCCCAAAACAGGTGCATTTTTACTGAAAATGTAGGAAATTACAGAACAGACTGGACATTTTCTACAACTTGAATGCTTCAAGGCCTTTTAAGCACTGTACCTATATCCCTTTAGTATTTGTCTATAGTTCGAAATTCCTTGCACCTGAAAAAGGCTGGAGCATACAACAACTGAAATGTCGTACAAATGGCAACAAAGATGAGGACAATAGTCTGAATAATGTAAATAGTGTCTATATCCCTTTAGGTTTCAGCCCATAGCAGTATCAATTTTTATCCAGAACAACACTCCAACATAACACAAAATGAGCATGAAAAGTTCTCTGTTTCGCAATTAAGATTTACCAGTCTTAAAAAGTGTTTCAACAACAAAGGCACAGTGTGCACTGGTCAAAGCCACGATTGTAACTGATGGTATCTGGAAAAAGAAATTCATAGAAAAATAATTAATCCGTTCCAGCCTCAAAACCACCCAAAATTCCTATTTCAAGTTTTTTAAGCAGAAAAAGTGTAGTTAGAAAAAATTAACAATAAAACATAATAAAATTTGCTATTTCTTAGAAATCAATGACATTAGCTAGCAATGCTATTGATTACCTCCCTTTACCTCAATCACCGACTGCTATTTTGTATGACAGTTCCTCATACTACGAATTGTTATTCATCATACAATATAAAAATTCTTATGAATAGTGGCTAGTAAAGCAAGTTGTTCACACGATGATGCACTTGTATTATGAGGTTCTGATGTATTACATTCTACAGTCACTGCAAAATGCTTTAGTGGGGAAAACTTGCTCTTACAAAAAATCAAATCAAGACTTCATTGAATGATTTTTCACATTAAAACCTGCAAAATACCTCAAAAGGTATCAAAAACGTATGAAAGTTGCCTGATAGATGACAAATCATTGTAAATAATAGTGAATATATAGTTATAATAAAATGTAATTGTACTTTTTTTTTGAAAAATGAAGTTGAACAAAAATTATTTATGACTCGCCTTAATAAAAATGTTTGTTTTTCTTTTGCTTTAAATATCTTATTCTTTATCTTTTGTAAAGAAGCAATAATATTATATCTTTTGCATTAGTGTGTCCTCAATAAATTAAATAATAGTGAATATATAGTTATAATAAAATGTAATTGTACTTTTTTTTTGAAAAATGAAGTTGAACAAAAATTATTTATGACTCGCCTTAATAAAAATGTTTGTTTTTTCTTTTGCTTTAAATATCTTATTCTTTATCTTTTGTAAAGAAGCAATAATATTATATCTTTTGCATTAGTGTGTCCTTAACAAATTACGTGATGGAGACATAGATAGTCTACTTGAATTAGATCAGCTAAAAATGGCTCAGGACTGCAAGGATGCCTTTGTTGGATTCCGTAAGTCATTTTTTCTTTCTCTATTGCTTTAAATTTCTATTTCATGACTGTTTTGAAATTATGAACAATTTTATATGTAAACTTTATTTTAAAACAAACCAGAAAAAATATAAGTAAGACTATATTTTAAATAAAATATTAATTTTTGAAATAATTTTAAAGATGCTTTATCATGTGGTATATGCAACTATTCTTACTTGTGTAGAGAAATCAGTTTAGAATGAATCTGCATTGAAAACTGACACCCCTCCACCTCCCACATGCTTTAGAAAATTAACAATTTTATTTTATACTCATGATCTGGAATACATATTTGATAGTAATATAGAAAAAAGGAAAATTATATTTTAGAAGAGGTGCATTTCTGTCAAAAAACTGAATTAGCAATTGTCCAGGGTATGATGATTAACTAGATCCAGCAGCAAGGCCTCTGATCAGGCTTTGAAGAGCATGAAACTATCTTTGTTGTTCCCAGGTTCATCCTGACCTAGGGTGGTAGCACCTGTTGGGGTCTCAGTTATGGACAAATAAAGAACCTCTAAACAAAAATCAACATTGTTTTTTTATAAAATGAACAATAATAGATTTTATGATTTATAAAATATTTATTAAAAAAACATGCCTTTACCTGGAAAGTATAAAATTATTTACAAAATATTTAGTGTTTGGCATTAAATAACACATAGTGGTTGATTTGCTGCTAAATAATCAATCTACCAGAATCTATATTTAAAACAAAATGACCAATAATACATTTTATTTGTAGTTGAAGACATACATTTGTGTGCTAAATATTTCCATTTCAGTATTAAATAACCTATGGAGGTTGATATGCTGCTAAACAAAATCAACCAACCAGCCAGCCAAATAACAACTGATAAGATAGAATTTAATATCTGTATTGCCACTAAAATTCTTCAAGATTTTTTTTGTAGCAATTATCAGGTGACTTCTTTAAATTAATAAAAAATTGTATATATAATTATAACTATCGTCCGGTTCACACTCCACCGACGTCTATTGAACAGGTGTAGAGGCTCATCCATTGTTCCCTGTTTAGGATGTGGTTTCCGGCTTACTCTTTTCTAATCTTTTCACTCTTTCTGCACATCAGTGGCGTTACCGCCTTGCTCGGGGTGATATGATTAAAAAAAAAAATATCTTATTCTCTTGCTCTCGTACTTTGAAAGGAGTAAAAACCATCTTCTGTTCAGTATACTATATATAAACATGTATCTGCTCACTTCATATGTTATGTGGCCCCTTAGTTTTTTTTGTGAAAAGAACAGATTTTTTCATATAGTTCATGTATAATGCAACCATAGCTTCTGAGTGATACAAATAGACCTACCATAGTCAAATATTGCAGTACTGGGCATCATCCTGGACATATTTTATAGCAAATATACACTGTATAGGCTTTTTTTTTTTTATTATAAGCATTTCACTGCCACTAGTGTGCAGGGGGCTACATAGAGTGGAGAAAGGATGGTTAAATATAGGAAATGTCAGAAGGTGGGTGATAGGCGGGTAAGGATACCGAGAATGAGGGTTGGGTAGATGTTGAGAGTGTTGGGAGAATAATTGGAAGTTAGTGTGATAGGAGGTGTCTATTGACCCTACATTTAAACACCTGGAGATTGT
The DNA here is from genome assembly GCA_037127315.1 of Ascarosepion bandense. Classification (NCBI taxonomy): domain Eukaryota; kingdom Metazoa; phylum Mollusca; class Cephalopoda; order Sepiida; family Sepiidae; genus Ascarosepion; species Ascarosepion bandense. The sequence continues at coordinate 1,590,618 of JBBBDQ010001077.1, forward strand.
AGCTGTCAGGAAAGCAGATATGTGGAAGGGAATTCCATAGGCGGGAAGCACGAGAAAAGAAGCTGTTGGAGTAGAAATTACGGTTACATCTTATCTGTTTAACTGTAAAAGGGTGGGACCTAGTTGCTAATCTAGTATCTCATGTAAATTCGTGCCTAGGTAGCACCAATGATCTAAGTTCATCAGAGCAGAAGCCATGAATGTGTCAGAAAAAAAGAGATGCTATTGGGAAAATAATACCTCAGTGATGTAAACACATATATACAAATTGAATAAAGGAAAATAAAAACATTGTTAATTCTTCATTTATAGAAAGTATTTTTCTATTGGATTTTAAGTGGTGCACACAGTGAATGATGTTCTGCTGTTTCTGTAGAAACAGAAATAAAAAAAATTAGGCTGTAAGAGGCAGGCTAAATGTGCTTATCTGTACTGTTAATTTAGCCATAGGTACTGTGAGAATGTAGGCCTACCAGGCAGGGTATAGTCACCAAAAATAAATGAATTTTAATCCCATCCAGAAAAAAAGTCACCTAGGTATCCTACAACTGTTAACTGAAAGTGCATTGTTTTTAATTTAAAAAAAAATAACTGTGTATCATGTGACTCTAATTTTTGTGCAAAAACAGATCATAAAAACTTGCACTATAATCCAGTATATATATATATATGTGTGTGTGTGTGTGTGTGAGTCAGATTAAATAAATAATACAACTATCCTACACCAAGAAAACAACAAAAGCAAACTACAGATTCTCAAAGCAATATTCATTAAAATACTTAAACCATCAATTAATAGAATCAGCTATGAATATTGTAGTAATGTTCTAAAATGTTTGTAAAAAGAACAGTTTTTCATGCTTCAACACATGCATGTCCATGACATTACAACATATAAAAAAATTCCATTTTGGATAATTTTCACATTCTAATGAATGCTAGCAATTTGTCAACCATTATATTTGAAGCAAGACAAAATGTACAGTAATTTTTAGCAATATAGTTTTCCGGTTACATTTGTTACCATAACTCACATCCCTGAAGATGAACTCGGAAAGAGGTTGAAGGTACATGGGTACCTTGAGAAATGAATGAAAGTAACATCTGTCAACTTTACAGAAGTAAAGTAAAATCATTTTGGTTGAATTTGTTATAATTTTTCACAGGTGAAGAACCCATTACATTCCTACCAACCTACAGAATGGAGCGAGGAGCTAAAGGAAAATTGGTTTACAACTGGCGAAAAGTAAAAAAGACCACTGGAGTAAGTTGATACCTTCATAATGTCACCAACATTTTTGCAAGTTTTCAGATGACTGATAAAACCTTAGTTGTAAAAAATTTTAAGATGCCAAATTTAAATTCCAGTAAAAATTATTTACAGCCTGACTTTACTACTTTCATTTATCCTTTTATTGTTATATAAATAAACACTAATATTTATTCCCTTTGTTTATCTCACTCAGTGTAAATATTAATAAGCTTTACTGCAGAAGTATTTAATGTTACGAGTAAATATTGTATTGTACTTTGGGAAATGTTGGATTTTAGTACTGGTTACTTCCAGGATATGGAGTAAGTATTTGTAATCCATTCTGAAAACTGAAAAATTGCAAATTTTAAAATTAAAATTTGGTTTCAAAGGTTCATGACAAGATTCTGTTCTCTAATTGTTATTGATTAAAGAATAGTGAAGTTTAATTACAGACCTAACAACATGTGTATATATGAGATTTGTTGTAAAATTTTATCATTATTAAAATAATATCAAGTTTTTATTGAAATGAATGACTTTAAAGGTTTTCATGCAATCAGTCTGTAATTTTTATCATAAGAAAGAGAGCCTTCTACTGTTTCTCTACCTGATTCTAGCATGCTCAGTCAAGTTCAAGTCTTACCTCTTTTGCAAAAATTTGATATTACTGTTGTGTGTGTGTGTGTGTGTATACACACACACACACACACACACACACACACACAAAAGTATAAGGTCAGTCAGTTAAGTGCCATACGTGATACACACTGGGGCGATCATGTCTCGAAAGAGACACGACTGACTGGGCAGAAGATTATCCCGCAGTAGGTTGCCATTGATTTCTGTGGTAGACTGGTTACCAACCAAGGCTACAGAACCTAATCTGTCCTATTATTTAACCCATAACTGGAGGGAAGAGATGGATTAATACCTTTCCCAAGGGTATTTGTGCGTAAGTGAATGCAAGGAATTCAACTGGAATTCGAACTTGGCTTCCCGATTTCTCGTTCGAAGCCGATATCCACTGCACCACAACACATATCCAAGTATAAGGTAGGTATGGATAATTAGAAATTACTTGTATTTTGAGTGGTCACCAGAGACTGTTACAATGTCTCCCTGATTGATGGGGTTTGGCTAGTTTTGAACCTTTTACATCTCTTCAACTTGAAATCATCACCATCACTTAATAAAGCACAAATAGTCTTGAAACAAAATAGCTACTTCAGTAGTGATTAGGTTTTTGAATTTGTCCAGCGTCTGTAATATTTTAAAAAAATTTTTTCTTTAGTTTCTTTCTTTTTCCCTCCCTTCCTTCTTTTATCTCTCTTACCACCTTTTTTTCGTGTTGCTTTAACTGACGTCGATTTAACACGGCTGTCTGTTAATTTTTAGTTACATTCTCCCCTTTTTTTTGCGAACCCAGACGATGTCAATTTTTTTCTTTTCTTATTTATTTGATTTTATTCTATCTTTTTCTTTTTCCTTTTCTTTTTCTTTCCCTTTATTTTTATTTTTATTTTATTTTATTATTTATTTTTTAATTTCTTTGCAATCTATTTAAAAAGGAAAAGTAGACTAATTTTTCTCCAGTTTCTGAAAGGTTTTTTTCTGTTGCTGAGGTGATGTGTCGTTCCCCGTGGGGATCTTCATATCGAAATGGCCATTCAACATCTTTGAATTAATCCTTTTTTAATATATATATATATATATATATATATATAAAATAACTATCCTCATTATATTTAGTAAATACATATTGTGGTAATACAACAACCACATCCCCTCTTTTTTATAATCATTCACTGGGATGAGATAAACATTTTCAGCACTAAAGCTTAATTAGATAAAAATTCATAAACTCCTATTTAGAGCTGCTGCCATATTACACATATATTTGAGTTATCATCTGTTTTTTCATTTTGATTTTTTTTTCTTTTTTCTATAGAATAATTGATGTCTATTGCCCTGGACTTTTACAGAATCTTGATTAAAGATAATGTGGTTTTTAACATGTTTGGACCTATGTCCTCCTTATATAGGTGAAACCGCCATATAACTTGACCTGATTTTGGACTGCTCAGCTATATATATATATATATATATATATATATATATATATGGATGACTATTCACGCTCTCACAACCTGATTGAGCACTCTGGAAGAATGGTAGACTTTGAAAAAACAGTAGTTATTTTAGCATTTATGCATCGTTCATTCGGTAATGAATTAGTACACTCTTAGCTACTGGCATATGTTTTTCATTGTATATCACACGCTAAAAATCTGCCTTCTTCTACCGAGCACCAATACCTCAGAGGTAGAATCACCAACTGATGCAATTCGGTCGGGTTTCAATCCTGGCTAAAAGCAATCGAATGTCTAACTGTACTGATGAGCTGTGATACAGCAAAACAGATCTGTCTGTGGATGACTATATATATATATAAAAAGAGACAAGAGGAAAAACTATTTTTAACCAACACTTTTTGTCCTCTGAGATACTTTAGCAAGGCAATGTAGGATTTTTTTTTTAATCATATCACCCCGAGCAAGGTGGTAACGCCACTGAAGTGCAGGGGGCTATGTAGGAGTGAAATGATTGGAAAAGAGAAAGCCGGAAACCACATCCTAAACAAGGAACAAGAGATGAGCCTCTTCACCTGTTCAATAGACGTGGGTGGAGTGTGAACCAGGCGATAGTTTAGTCTATCTACTCCAACTGAAAAAAAAAAGAAAAGAGTGAAAAGATTGGAAAAGAGAAAGCCGGAAACCACATCCAAAACGATTAACAAGGGCTGAGCCGCTTCACCTGTTCAATAGACGTGGGTGGAGTGTGAACTGGGCGATAGTTTAGTCTATCTGCTTTGTTGCATGTATTTATATTCAAAAGCGAGGATGTAATTTGTTTATCTAGCCTTCTAAATTTGGAACATTCATAAATGTCCATCGAGCGATTGAAAGGTCAGTCATAACATGGAGGACACAGTGTCATAATTCAAAGTCTGGCAAAAAGTAAGCCAGTATTATTCAAGAAATTTCCACTTACTGTAATGACACAATAAATTTATTTTTTTAGTATTTCTTCACCTTATTTTACTTAAATACTTATTATTTATAATGACCCTAAATTCTTTACCTACAAATCCTGCAGATGACTCTCATGATCTCAGACATTGTAATTAAACTGATTTGGGAAATTTTGTACATCTGCAGCAGCCAGTTTTGTGAAAGAACACTAAAAAAAAACATATATATATATATATATATATATGTGTGTGTGTGAAAAGTGTATGTATATAATTATATATATCAATATATATATATATATATATATATATATATATATAAAGTACCATGCATATATAATATGTAAATGTATATGTTTAGAAAATATCTATATATATATATATATATATATATTTTCTAAACATATACTGTTAAATATAAAAGACAATGAATGTCTATTATGTTTAATCATGAGCCGTTCTAAACGTCGTATTTTGGCTTTAATTTCAGTTGAAAATAAAGACAAAAATTCTCCAACATTTGGATAATTATTTATTGATTTGTTTCTAAGCTTTCGGCTCACATGAGCCATCTTCAGAGAGGTTATTTAGACTGAAATATAATAACATCCACCATCACCAATGATTTTATTTTGTGTTGACATAAAACTCCGCTTGGCAACGGCAATAGTTACCAAAAATAATAAACGCAGTTCCCAAATTTGCAATGCGGTTTTATGACGTCACACCACATGATAGCGCAAAATGACAACAAAACCATGTCGTCAAATGCAATGTAATATGTTATGTCCGGATTTAAAGGTGATTTTATTGTGTGTTGGTTGTTTAGATTTGATGATCATGGCCTCCAATATCTGCAGGTTCCTCTTACTGTGTGTATGAATAAGGATCACTGTATTGTTGACCAAAATCTGTCTGATATTACCTACATGTTTATGCTTTTCAGAGAAATGTTGTTTAATTGTACTCTGATAAGAAAGATGACATGTAAGTCTACAGGAGAGCGTGGTTGTAGTAAAACCAATATATATACTGGGTTTTTTATTAGTATCAACTGAAATTAAAGCCAAAATATGACGTTTAGAACGGCTCATGATTAAACATAAGACATTCATTGTCTCTTATATTTAACAGTGTATGTTTAGAAAATTATTTGCTGCCTCTATACACTAAATAAATATATATATAGAATTACGGTCATGTCATGTTGAATACACCAGTTCCCGCTTGATCACTGAAGTTAAGCAATGCTGAGCCTGGTCAGTACTTAGATGGGTGACCGCTTGGGAATACCAGGTGCTGTAAGCGTTATGGATGGATGTGCGTTGCGGTGCAGTGCATATCGGCTTGGAAAGGGAAATCGGTGAGCCAAGTTCCAATTTCAGTTGAACTCTTTGCATTCACTTGCACACTAGTACCCTTGTGAAAGGTATTAATCCGTCCATTCCCTCCAGTTATGGGTTAAATAACTGAGGTCTGCGCAAACTTCTGTACTGATTGTTTGTTATCAGCTGTTTCAAAAAGTGTGGATGGAGTTACACAAGCCTTCACCACTCTAAACAATTTTTTGTGTGGTAGTCTGAGTTAGACACTCATATGTCAAAATCGACGGGAGAGTCCATAGTATATATATATATATATACTTATTATAAATTATAGTTCAAAGCATGTCCAAATTATAATTTGTACATGTTCTAAACTATAATTTATAATATTCATAGCTCTTTTTTATAGTGTGCTCTGTTTTAAATTAATGTTTTGAATGTTGTTAATTTTTTCTTCATTCCTTATTCACTTGGAGATATATATATATATATATATATATAAAAGTTAATTTTTGAAATAAATACATTGTTTAATAAAAAATAAAAACGGAGCTTCTACACAAATATGGGTGTCCATTAAAAATAATGTTTAGCCAATAAAGCAAAGTATGAACGATTAATAAAAGAAAAATCCATTCCTGAAATATATATATATATACTCACACACACACACGCACACACACAGGGTGTCTCAAAAAAAATGTATACACACTTTTACTTTCTTTGAAGTCAACTTGCCTTTTCAGGTTTACCTGTTCGTATTATTAATGTCATACAGGCTTAGCTTTGAACCAAGTTCGCCCTGAAATACTGCTGGAAGTAAAAAAAATGCTATTGAAGTTCAAAGATGGTATCAAATAGATGGTATTCACTCAGATCTGCCAATTTGGTTGACAATTTCACAAAAACTGTTCCAGAAAATCACAGTTATCAACAAAACCCATGAAGCAATAAACAGTGGTGGAAATTTTTTCACAGAAGTTTAAGAAATCTATCAAAATATTGATCATTGCTTGTAATTTCATTGCATTGCATTGTCAGCAATGTCTGGATTAAAACAATTTGAAAACATGTTTTGACAAAATGTTAAGAGCATGTATTTATAATAAATATAAAATATAATAATACTGTCTTCATATGAATTATTTAAATTAGATAGAGTTGGTTCAGTGATGTGCGTTGTGATGCAGTGGATATCGGCTTGGAACAAGAAATCGGGAAGCCGAGTTCAAATTCCAGTTGAATTCCTTGCATTCACTTACGTGCAAATACCCTTGGGGAAGGTATTAATCGATCTCTTCCCTCCAGTTATGGGTTAAATAACAGAACAGATTGGGTTCTATAGCCTTGGCTGGCAACCAGTCTACTGCAGAAAGTAATGGCAACCTACTGCGGGATAATCTTCTGCCCAGTCAGTAATGTCTCTTTCAAGACATGATCGCCCAAGCGTGTGTCATGTATGGCACTTAACTGACAGATAGTTGGTCTAAGTTGGTTGAATTGTTTTTTTAGAAAGCTTCAAAATGTGCATACATCTTTTTAAACACCCATTCGGAATTCAGTCAATTAGATAACCTTGGTTTCAAGCTTTCGGTATCTTCAGGCATTTTATATATATTAGTCATCCACATACAAGCCTGTTTAGCTGTATCACAGCTCATCAGTGTAGCTAGACAGATCCACTTGCTTCTGGCTGGGATCAAAACTCGACAAATTTGGTGTCGGTCGGAGTTGCTACCCCCTAAGCCATAGGCACATGGAATCAGAGAAGGGAAATTTTAACATGTTGTATATAAGCAGTGTATACACACGCCAGTCACCGAAGAGGAGAAAATGTTAATTCACATAAAGTAAGACAGTAATAACATATAACTTGTTTACAAATGGAAAAAAAATATATATATATGCCTGAAGATACATGCATGTATGTGTGTGTGTTATTACTGTCTTACTTTACATGAATTAAGATCATTTTCTCCTCTTTCTGTGCTTTTAACATCCAGCTAAAGTACATTTAATACTTCACAGGGAACAGTATACCCTACTTTGTTTCTGATTACATTATGAGGGGGTACTTAAAATCTCTCTGACCAAAATATTTTCCAAACCCTACTAAATGACTAAACATCAGATATTTTTTTTTTTTTTGAAGAGGTCAGGTCAAGAAATTTAAAGTACCCTTTTGTTATGTGCAAGATTTAGAATATCATCTGAAATTTCAGATACTTATCAATGTATTGTCACAAAATTTGCCTGGTATATTAACCACCAATTTTTTTTCTTTTTTGTTTAGCACCAATTTCTATAGAAAATGGCTCTCCTCTGTTCCACTTGAAATTGCACACTTCATGTAATATTTGTGATAAATAAACCATAATGTTTCATTAACTGCAAAAATAACAAAAGGAACGAGTTCAGATAGTCTGAACGATACTTGAAGTATAAGTGAAGACTTCGACTTGTTTCCTTTTGTCATTTTCTACTTGTGAATTATTGTTTTCTTATTTAATTCTAGGATCGAATCAATGTGCCTTCCTGGTGTGATAGAGTTATGTGGAGATCTTACCCCGGAACTTTTATTGAGAATATAGCTTATGGTATGTTGACATTTCACTTTTGTATTTTCTTGTTTTAATGTGATAACTTTTGTCAGTAGTCAACACTGCTATCCACAAGAGATATATTCCCAGGCCCTTGCAAGATACTTGATCAGCCCAAAACAAAAAATTAAAAAGATTCAGTTTCTTTATTCATCAACTTTTCTTAATGCCCCAATGGATTGTATATACTAAAGTAGTAGTGACACTTGGTCTGAAACTGGCAGTCACCATACAGTGTTGATTCTTATGTCTACACTGTTTATAGCTTTAATATTGAGCACTTTTTCTTTAAAAAATATTTTTTTTATAAATATTGCAACTTTTTAATACACACACACACACACGTACACAAAGTTTAAAATTTGCTATATTTATAGGAGAGTTCTTGGTATTGGAGAAAATACAAATTCTCTATCTCTAACATTGACAACTTTTACATTTATCAATATAACAAATTTTAAATACTCATACACATATATACTGTTAAAAATTTGCTATATTTATAATGAAGAGTGTTCAATATCAGAATGTTTGTAAATATAGACAGTGTAGACATAACAATCAACACTGCATGGTGAATGTCAGCAGTTTCATGCCTCAAATGATTTTCAGACTTGAATATATAAATATGCAATTTGTTATATATATTATATTGTTTACGTATTATATATGCATGGTACTTATTTAAAAGCGCTCAATATCAGTGATAGAGCAGACATATTCATATAGATAGGTGTGAGTTTGTAACCCTGGGTTTCACGCTTTTGCGATCGTCAGACAAACTGAAGGACCATTTAAGAAAAGAAATAACAACCACAATCTTTCATTCTCCAACAGAAAATACTTGAACAGCACTACACTATCAACATACGTATGGCGTCTAAAAGACAGAAATATTTCACCAACAATAAGCTGGGAAATACTGAAAAAAGCACCTACTTACAACATTACAAAAAAATGCCTACTTTGCCTACATGAGAAAGTAGCAATTATACTTCATACCCCACAAAAGAACTTACTAAACACGAGATCAGAACTAATTTCCAAATGCAGACATGAAAATAAATACCTATTATCACAATTTATACCAAACGGATAAAAAAAAAAAAAATCACACGTCTCTGCCATAGTAAAAGTAATAATTAATAAACACTAACAAGCATTACAAATTAGAATTTCTACCATTTAAATATACGCAACCACAAAAAATAATAAAACAAGCCAATAACCGACTTTAAAACAAAAAATAACAATACAGCCTTAAATAAAATAATAGCAATTCTTACTTACCATAGTTTCACACAGAACCCATTAAAAGTAGATATGTACATACAAGAAATCGATAACTATCCGCGCGTTGATGTTGACATCGCTACACTATTCGAATCCACCAACCGAATGAGTGTGTATGTGTGCAATGGCACACATATACATATATATACCGAACCCCGCACGATTCATATGTTTATGCAAGCCTCAGTAACCAAGCGCGCGTGCGTGTGTGTGTGTCCTTGCGCGCGTTGACGGGTGTACAAATATATACACATATATGTCTGCGTCTGTCGTGACGACAGATTTTCCCCCGCTTCCACAAAAATACACAAATATAACCAATTTTTTTTTTTTTTAAATTAATCAGTTTGTCTGACGATCGCAAACTGAGAATTGTTCCATTCAATAGTGGCAGGATATTCTTAGGAGAAGGCAGATATGATTTTTACATATGGCCAGGCTGCATGGCCATATCAGTTTGTATTTCTAAACTGAAGGCAGCTGAGTCATCCAACCTTTACTACTGTTTATTGTATTACTGAGACAGAATCTGTAACACCACAAATTATTGTATTTTTGGATTGTATCACAGATTGTACATTTAACAGTATCTACCATAAACTTTAAAATTAATAATTAAAAAATGAAGGATTTGCAAATGTATGTTTATGTGGACTTTTGACTTGGTTTAGCATGAGGAACCTAACCTCAAAGTTTGTAAAAGTATTTTTGATAGGCCCTGTATATATATATATATATATATATATATATAGCACTTGGAAAAATAAAACATTCAGATAATTTTTATATCATTTATGTACTGAAAAGAAAAGAAAAATATAAGATCATGTGAAAAATTATATAAAGAACAGCATCTTGTCTGTCATTTTTTAACAAAACTTGCATAAAAGAGGGATTTATGATTAAATACACTATATATATATATATAAACTTATTTATAAATGGAACTTTGTGTCTGTGTGTGCCATTACCTATAGACCCCGAAACGGCTGAACCGATTTTTTTGAAAGTTTACACAGTTGTACTATAAGCATCTGTGAGTGTTCTTAGCTAGGTTTTGTGTCAAGGTACCCCCGATAAATATTGAAAATAAAAAAATCGGCTTATAGAAAGAGTGGTCCGACTTTAATCAAATTTCATACACTCATAGACAAAGACATAAGAAACGATATTCAGAAGTTTCAAGGTTGCAGTTCTTACAATAGTGCAGAGAATCGATTATTTATATATATATATATATATATATATATATATATAAGGCAAGATGTTTATGTGTATGTCTGTATTTTTTCAGCCCTTTTATTTTAGTTTTTGCTTCGGGTTTGGCTCTAAGTAGGTATAATTGTAGTTCTTAGTCTTAGCCATGATACCATTTAATCAGAGGATTTATTTAGCCTTCAAAATTCAGTTTACGACGAAAAAAACTTGATACCAGGAAATCAAAATTTGACTTACATCCATTCATTTTTCTTTCAGTCTACGGTTTTGCTTTAACTGGAAACAACTATTGCTTTTTAGTCTTTCATGCCAACGTCCAAAGAGTCTGAGCTCCAGAACCATGGATTAGTTTTAAAGCTTTCATTACACCCGAGCAACGCCAGGCTATACTGCTAGTTTCATATATAAACAAACATGCGGTGTGTAGAAAAATCCAAAGGCGTATCCTGTACATAAAGTGATATGATAACTCTGTAGGAGAGCTCTAAATATATATCTGTATAAATACATATCTAGCAAATATATGTAAAAATGAAGACAGACATGTTATTCCATGGTTAAGTGGAAGTATAGGCCTATTTCAGGCGAGCCATCATCAGCTTCCGTCTTTATTGTACAGAAGATTTTACATGTATGAAATTCACAAATAAAGACCCCCCCACAAAAAAACACAAAAACAGAAAGAAAAATAAAGATCAGTCCCTTAAAAGTGAAAAATTAAATAAAAAGTTCATCATTACATCAGTTAGGTGAATACACACACATATACATACATAAACATATATACACACATATATACAACCACATCATATAATCAAAGATCATGCATAAGAACAGGTGTCAACTCAAAGATTCTCTACATAAGTCAGTCAGACTGCTGACACATCAATTTGGAAAATAAAAAAGGGGTTGGCGAAGAGAGAGTTAGCGTTAAAGAAAAATGCTGAGTGCTTTATATTTAGAAATTAACATAATTTATTTCTATGTTTCAAGATTTCTATGTCTTCAGACAATGTTTGATGTTACCTGCAAAAATGATTTTCATTTAAATACAAGAAACAACATGTTTGTTATTTATGGACGTGGGCAGACTTAAAATTTCTGCATATGTTCCTTTTAACAAATCAGAATGGAGATTCACTTTGAAATTTGGCAAGTAGTTTCTATTTTTAGAGAATACATACTTTCTTTGGTCAAAGTGTTAACTTACTTTTAACCTATTTTTATTTTTATTACCCTTCATTAGATTTTGTTACCTATTGATGTATAGATTTTTGTACGAAAAATGTTCTTTCTCCTTTTTCCATATCTTGACTTCTTCTCATAGAAAAAAGGAAAGAGATGGAGAAAGAAAGAAAGAAAGAAAGCAAGCATTATATATTTTTAATCTAACTTAAAGGGGCTTTTGAGTAAATATAATCTTCTTATTTCAATTCGGTACATATTTAATTCTAATCTTTTTTTTTTTTTCAAAAAACGTTTAATTCATAAATAACATGTAAATTTAAGTATATGATTATATTATGCTCTACAATATTTATTGTATTGTACCCTTTTTTTTAAAAAAAGGAGTAAATGCCAAACAACTCAAAATCATAAAACCTTGGGTCCTCTTTACCTGGATATATATATATATATATATATATATATATATATATGTGTGTGTGTGTGTGTACTATGGTCATCCGCAGACAGTATTACAGCTCATCTGTATGGCTTAGACTCCGATCGCTTCCTAACCCAGGATTGAAACCCGACCGAATCAGCGTCAGTCGGCGATTCTACCCCTATGCCACAAGCATCCGGTAGAAGAAGGCAGGCTTTTTAGCGCGTATAAACACGCCCAATAGCTAGAGTGCTCTAATTCATTATTGAATGAGCAATGCGTATATGCCGGAGTAGCTACTGTTTACAAAGTCTCCCACTCTTCCAGAGTGCTCAATCAGGGTGTGAGAGCATACATTCATGAATTTTTGCTTTCGTGGGTGGTGGTTAAACATGAAACTGCGAGGAGAACTTGCTGTATAACTTGTTGAAAACAAAAATAAAAGAAAGAACAAATTAAATTAAAGAAAATGAAATTTAAAATCATAAACTTCTATTTTGCTATTACAATTTTAATGCTTCTTATTTGGTTATTAAACCAGTTTAAATACTCACAATTTTCATGCTTTCAATCTAAAAGATCTACATTTGAACTGTAATGCCATTTCAAATCTATTCAATATTTTTATTAACTGTTACGTTTGAAATACTCTCTGGAAATTGAAGTAATTATTACTCCTATCAAACAGGAGTGCATTTGCTCCTGCTTGGAAAGATAGTCACTTGATTTTGTTCTTTTGATTGGTAATCATTTCAAGCTAAAGTTTTGAAAGAATTTTGGTTTATCATATAAGGTTAGATTATTATCATTCTGGGCCTTTGTTTTACTACTTATTGCTTTTCAAATAGAATGTATACTTTAAGAAGGTGATTTAGTTGTTCTTCTGGACTTCCTGGTTGAAGCAGTGATTTTAAATTGTTATCATTATTTAATTACAATGAAGAAAAAGTGCATTATAGAAATAATGTCTCAATGTTGGCACTTGTGTTTAAATATGGATCACCAGGGAATAAGCACAGTTGACCTCATTCTCAAGTAGTTAGTGGTACTGTGCTGATGAGATCACATAACACGTAGAATATATATATATATATATATATATATATATAGGGATTAGAGAGTGTAGGGTCGGAGAAGAATAAGTGTCTGATGTACTCTTGTTCAAAGGTGTAATTCATGTATTTGTGATTTTTACAAAGTGACTTTACTAAAGTAGAAGTTATGAAACTAACAACGTGATTTTGTTAATCCTAACAAGGTTACAAAAAAAAGATCACTACAGCTATTTGATATAATACTCATATATAAAGTGTTTAAAATTTAACTGACCTGATCATAGGGTTCATGATATGCGTTACTTTTTCCACAGTGGAACAAGATTTTAGATAGGCCTCCATTTCTGGCCACGATGACTTGTCCTGACAAAGAACACCATGTCCTCTCCAATTTTGGCTGGATTGAATTTTTAAAAATATACAGGCTTTTATAATCTTTTTTATTTTTTTTTAATTCTGTGTAAAATAAGTTTTATTAGAGATAACATGTATCTTTGCGATAGATTTTAGTTAAGAAACATTGAATCACACTGTCAAAGCATTTAAGTAAATATTGTATGCTAGCAGTATAGCCTGGTGCTGCTTGGGTGTAATGAAAGCTTTAAAACTAATCCATGGTCCTGGAGCTCAGACTCTTTGGACGTTGGCACGAAAGACTAAAAAGCAATAGTTGTTTCCAGTTAAAGCGAAACTGTAGACTGAAAGAAAAATGAATGGATGTAAGTCAAATTTTGATTTCCTGGTATCGATATCAAATAAGTTTTTTTCGTCATAAACTGAATTTTGAAGGCTAAATAAATCCTCTGATTAAATGGTATCATGGCTAAGACTAAGAACTACAATTATACCTACTTAGAGCCAAACCTGAAGCAAAAACTAAAATAAAAGGGCTGAAAAAAATACAGACATAGAGGCAGATAAACAGACACACACACAAATATCTCGACTTTTTTATATATATTATCGATTTTCTGCACTATTGTAAGAACTGCAACCTTGAAACTTCTGAATATCATTTCTTATGTCTTTGTCTATGAGTGTATCAAATTTGATTAAAGTTGGACCACTCCTTCTCTAACCCGTTTTTTTCAGTTTTCGATATTTATCAGGGGTACCTCGACACAAAACCTAGCTAAGAACACTTGCAGACGCTTATAGTGCAACTGTGTAAATTTTCAAGAAAATTGGTTCAACCATTTCGGATTCTATAGGTAACGGACACACACACACATACAAAGTTCCATTTATAAATAAGTTTAAATTTAGATAGATAGATTTAGATTAATTATAATTTAATTATTTTATATTGTATAAGAAAATCATTTTTTTTTTTTTTAAATATGCTTACTTTCAGATTACTGATTATTTGATGGACATTTGCCATTAACAGACACCTCTTTTCTTATTAGCCTGTTAAATCAAAATACTATAAACTAATTGATACTGATGATTTTTTTTTCTTTTCTTTTTTAGGATGTGCAGATGAGATTGTGAGCAGTGACCACCGACCATTGTTCAGTTCATTCAATGTTGGGATTGCTTCCCAGTTCATCACTAACAGAGAATCTCTGGTTGATCAAACATCTGTTCGTATTATCTTTGACATTGTCCAAGCAGAGGTCAGTCTACATTTTTATATTTGCAAATGATTTCTATCACAGTTTTTTAAGCTTTCACCTTTCTTAAAATAAGTTTTCCTGTCTGAATCTATCCTGCACATATATAAATCTGCCATCCGCTCATGTGTTGAATCCTGCTGTCACATCTGGTCGGGTGCCCCTGCTATTCACCTGGGGGTTCTTGACAAAATCCAATGGAGTATCTGCAGTGTGATCAATCCCAACTTGGTAGCTCAGCTGCAGTCACTTTGTCGCCGGCATAATGTGGCTTCCTCTGTCTCTTCTACAAATATTTTCACGGCTTCTGCTTCAACGAGCTTAGCTCACTGGTGCCCCCTCTGAATGAATTTACTCAAGCTACTAGATTAGCATATAAACAACCAATTGTTCCTGTACACACTTACTTTTAAAATAAACATCTATTGCTTTATTACACATGGCATGTATCTGACCAATGGGATCAAGCCCCAATCAACATTCCAATAGATTGTCTCTTTGATGCTTTTCAAAATTTTTTTTCAAAATTTTCAAGTTCATGTTGTGCAAACAAATCTCTGAAGAAACTTAATAAAGGGAAACATGTTAGATTAAAGACATTTTTTCTACCTGTTCTTTACTTATTCTATCATCTTGTCAAAGTTTGATCCATATATTCAACTCATATATATATATATATATATATATATATATATATATATATAACATAGAATATTTGGTATTTAAGTCAGGTAAATTCCAATAGATGAACTCAAAAGAACTCAATGTTAAATTTATTTATTTAATTTAACAGAGTAATATAATCTAGAAAAAATTTTAGATATTCTACAATTTCATGGGTAATACATATTTCGCAGCTAAAACCTGCTGCTCTTCAGACACAAATATAGAACAGTTAATATTCAAAATCATCCAGAAAAGAATCACATACAGACACTCACATGCCATATTGAGAATAGATATTTGTAACGGTAATCTAAAAAAACATTTCCTCGCTCATTCAAAATAAAAATATAGAAAAATCATAAACGGGAAAAAGAAAAGGAAAGGAGAACAAACAGTATAAGGAGAATGAGCAAGGAAATCCCAGCATGCATTTGTGTGCTTCTGCCTATATATTCGGCAGGGGCAAGTGTTTCGCAGTCATTTCAAATGAGATTGGAACCAATGATGGTTAGTAGGTGTTAATTATATGAAAGAAAGTATGAAACTTATTTATTAATTCAGAGGGTGACTACAAACTTTTAGTTTGTTGTATGCGTGTCCATATTTCAGGAACATTTTAATCTTCAATTTTTAATGATACTATAATCAAACTAACAAAGAAATTTGACGTCAGTTATTTTATTTTATTTTTTTTTTTTTAAGTAAGTTTCATTTTTCTGCTTTTTATATTTTCAGATTCGTACATGCTCCTGCCAATATTTTGTCCTGGAATTCTACTCTAATTGTCTTCCGAGTAAGTTTATTTTTTTCACATTGAGGTTCACCCTGTACAAGGCTCAGAGGCCACTCAAGGTAGAGGGTTACATTAAAAGGCAGTTTATGCTGATAGGGGAAGATAACTGTTAACTCTAGACATGAACTGCTTAAGATTGTAGTGATTGGGAAACATCTCTTGAGAGTCGGTTCCACAGAGCAGTGGTTTGTGGGAAGAAGTTGTTCAAGTGGAACTTTTCACCAATTGAATATGGAAGGGATGTCGGTGGTTTGCTACAAAGAGAGTGCCATGGAGGGGTCCTTGCCATGAAGGTTAGAACTGGCAGAATCAAGTTCATCCAAGCACTTTCCATCAAAGTAGTGATTGAGCAATGAGAAACTTGCCACATCTCATCTGTGAGAGAGGTGTTGAAGGGTGGAAAATAATGTCACCTACAAGGACTTTGAAACACTTTTGGATTCTATTGAGACTAGAAGTGAGAACTGGACAGCTCCTGATCAAATATGAAAACAGTTCTCCATTTAAATCCTTCTGTAAAGGTAGAGGGTAGCATGAGGAGTTGGGTACTTATTAGAGCGGTACAATGACCCAACTAATTTTCCTGCGTCTTTATTGATGAATCTTATGTATGACTTCCACTTGAAGTCAAGAGAGAGTTTCAGGTCCAACTGTTTCTCAAGGTACAGAGCCTCCCTGAGGAGGCATCTATTTATTGTGACTGTCTGTGCATAAAATCTTATGCAATCATCTACACACAGATTCATGTGTGTGCATACAGCCTTATTATGAAGACTATTATCCTGGCAATCCTTTATTGTCTAAAATGATCTTAAAATATCACAAAGCCTCTTGTATGAAACATCAAGTGAGGATAGAACCCACGCAACAGTTACAATTGATCTGTGAGTCAAGCTTGCTAAGCATTACACCATGTCAAAGCCTTCCAATTCACAGGATTTCATATGAATATACTGTGATTCACATGGTAATGATTGTTAGTTCTTTGAGTGAAAATTGGCTATTGAAATTTAACCCAATAGGTATTAAGAATTTGAACAAATTCCATTTATTTTAACTTAGCCCATTAAAAATATACAACCACCATCCAAGTATTTGATATTTAATCACCCCACTCTGTGGAACAATTTCATAACAAACCTAACCAAGAGACTTTTTGTGTCAAAAGGTACCAGGCAGATAGCATTGTATCAAATAACAATGCTGAAAAGAAATTCAAGAAAAAAAACAAACTCCAAGCCTATTAACTTTTAATCAGTTGTTTCTCTTGACCCATCTGCAATACCACCATCAGCCATAGTGTCTTATCGTTAATACTACTACAACTACGACTACTAAGAATAATAATTAAACTTATTGATAATTAGCATTTACAAATAATTATAATATAAATTTTATAAATAGGAACTGACTTCACATTGTACAAAGATTGTCAAATGCAGTATTTAAACAATTTTTTCTTAGTATTATTTATATTTCAATTCTTTTATGTGGAAATTGTTCCTTACGTGAGTGTGTGTTATAAGAGAGCTATCTATCTAATATATATATATATATTACTAGTAACTATGTGTATTTTTTAATTTTTTATAGCAATTCTTAACATAAAAAAATAATTGTTAGGGTTTTATCTTTTAAGAATTGTGTTTAAACATCATACTTACCATAATGTGTACTTTTTATTTACTTATTTTTTTTTAACTATGTCACCCTAAACAAGGCGGGACCACCACTAGTGTGCACAGGGTTAAAGTGAAAGAAAAGACTGGGTACAAAGGGTATTGAAGAACAAATAAAAGAAGAATAGGATTCAAAAAGAGAAAAAGATGGTAATTGACTTTTCATTAAAATATTTGGAAAGTTTAGCTATCAAGGAAGCAAGTAAACAAAAGGGAGTTCCACAAGCAAGAAGTATGAGAAAAGCAACTGTTGGAGTACAGGTAGCAGTTGCATTTAACTATTTTAACAGTAGAAGGGTGGGACCTAGATGCCAATCTAGTATCATGCTTAAATTCACATGGACAGGGTGTAACGAAAAACATGACTTGCCTCAGAATTCAAAACGAGCACAAATGTGTCTTGCTTGCAAGATAATAACAAAAAAAAGAAAGATGGTTACTATTGAAGACACGATTTATGTGTGCCTATCTTGTTCAAAATGAGACGATATTTGCACACATGCAAATTTTGGCCGTCTTGGAATGGCATAAAAAGTGGGTGCCAGCGCTGCTGCAGGGAGGGGATTTTTTCGGTGGATTGTATGTGCCAAAGTTGCAAATTGACAGTCAGACTGGCAAAGAGAAAGTAACAGCAGCTTAGTTGGTGTTTGTTTCACAGCTGCCTTGTGTAATGTGCTGAAAAAGGGAAACCTGAAATGCATTTCCTTGAGGTGACCAAAGAAAGAAAGAATATCTGGCCTGCCGGCAAGCAAAGCACTGCACATTTTAGCCCCATCTCATCATCATTCATCTTTTTTTTTTTTTTTACTACACAGGGCACCAGAGAAAATGCTCATCAGAGCAGTTGCCACGAAAATATTTGTAAGCTTTATAAAAAATAATACAAGTCTCATAATTATTTATTGCATTTTCTAGATGTTGTAAGCAGTAGCCCTAACAAAGCCTTCTATGCTGAAATTGCTGGTCTATGTTGCCCTCAGTGGACAAAGGATTGTTTACCTGAGGTAAGTAGAAAGTAATTTACTATCTCTGTTGTATTAATGCATTATTTTATTACAATAATATAAATAGGATTTCTAAAGAATGTTTGAATTGTACATAACTGTTTAAAATAACCCAAAGAGTTTTCAACAACATGTCTTGCATGATTCGATCTTTTCTTTTACAGTTTAACAATCCAAAACATTCAAGCATATGTAAGTAAACACATACACAAATGTGTGCATCAAGCACGTATAAGTGTAAATCTGACCATTAAAGATGATTTCTAGTTTCAACCGTATCTTTCAAAGTAGTTCTCTTGGCTAACAAAGAGAGTAGTAGAAAGTATGTAATGTTTTTTTGTTCTTGTGCACTGTTCAACTCCTTCAAACTTTTGGATAGCACTGTGCGTGTTTATATATATATATATATATATATATATACACACACACACACACAAATTAACATTTATATTCAAAATTGACATTAACTAGACAAGGATGCAAGCAATTCATATATTTATAAAAATATAACCTTGCCTGATAATCCCTGACCAGAAGGATGAGACTTAAGGTATTTATATTTTAGAATATTTTATGTTATATAAAACTGTCATTCAAGGTTATATTTTTTATATATATGAATTACTCGTATCCTACATGTTTATTTGTCTACTTAATATCAGTAGATTTTTAAATTTTTTTAGCAAAAGATTTTTAATGTGGTGTATGTCACAAATTAGCATTCATTGACATTAGAATAAGAAACAGTGAACACACACACACACACACACACACACACACACAAATATTCATTTGGAAAAAAGTTATTTCGCGACCTAGAAATACAACTGTGTACTAGTCTAATTTAATGATCACCAGAAACTAATTAACTAATTATATATATATAAATAATAATCTGCAGACAGATCTGTTTCGCTGTATCACAGCTCATCAGTATGGTTAGACTTCAATTGCTTTAACCCAAGATTGACACCCAGCTGAATTGGCGTCAGTCAGCGATTCTACCTCTGAGCTATGGGCGCTTGGTAGAAGGAAGACTTTTTAGCATGTCTATTATCATTATACACGCCCAGTAGCTGAGAGTGTTCTAATTCATTGCTGAATGAACGATGAGTAGATGCTAGAGTAGCTACTGTTTTTCAAAGTCTACCATTCTTCCAGAGTGCTCAATCAGGGTGTGGGAGTGTAAATAGTTTATAGCGTAAATGAGTTTATATATATAAACTCATAGAAAATAAAATGAAAAACAAGAGAATGTTATTCAACAAGTGAGAGGAATTTTGAAAGTTATACCAAGAAGGATGTGCGTTGTGGTGTAGTGGATATCGGCTTGGAACAAGAAATCGGGGAGCCGAGTTCAAATTCCAGTTGAATTCATTGCATTCACTGATGCGCAAATACCCTTGGGAAAGGTATTAATCTGTCTCTTCCTTCCAGTTATGGGTTAAATAACAGGACAGATTGAGTTCTATACCCTTGGCTGGCAACCAGTCTACCGCAGAAAGCAATGGCAACCTACTGCGGGATAATCTTCTGCTCGGTCAGTCATGTCTCTTTTGAGACATGATCGCCCAAGTGTGTTTCACGTATGGCACTTAACTGATACCAAGAAGAAAAAATATCTATGAAAGATACTATGAAAATCTTAAAGCATCTACTTTACTCTTATGTCTGTTTCAGTATTTGTTGTGTCACTTGATATTCAATCATGGCAGCAATTCAAAATTTTCATGTATTCCATAAATCCTACCTGTGATGTCATGAATTAAATGTAAATTCAATTTCATTGTATGAAGGAAAGACTACCCACACAGATGATTTGATTATAATGGTGAAGTCTTGTGCACAACCATTCATATTTTTTGGAAGAACTGGTAACAGAGAAATGGTCTAAAAATACCTCGTTTTCTTTTCACACAATTTAACTTCTCCAGAATACTGTCAAAGCCTAAAAACAATAGCATATTTTTAAATCTGATCATCTTTGGAAAGACATGGTCTGAATTCAGTTTTCTTTATCCGAGACTAGTTGCCTGCCAAGGCTAGTGAGCCCAGTCTGCCCTTTTATTTCATCTATAACTAGGTTCTTGTTTTTTCTTTTTTTCTCCAGGGGTCTTAGTGCAAAATGAATGAAACAGAATCAACTTGAATTTGAACTTGTCATGCTGATTCCAGTTTCTACACTGATGCATGCACACATACACACATAGGTACATTAACATTCATGATTCCTTGTCAATGCACTTAATCCAACATTTGTTCATTATTTGCATAGACTGAATATTGTAGTGGAAAAAATTTCAGATGAAAATTCAGCTGTGCCAAGCTACTGACTTATTGATACCCCCACTGGGTATGATAAATTGCATAAGCTATCACATACTGGGATGTGCATTGTGGTGCTTGGAATGACAAATCGGAAAGCCAAGTTTGAATTCCTAGCATTCAATTACGCACAAATACCCTTGGGAAAGGTATTAATCCATCTCTTTCCTCCAGTTATGGGTTAAATAATAGGACAGATTGGGTTCTATAGCCTTGGCTAACAACCAGTCTACCGCAGAAAGCAATGGCAACCTACTGTGGGAAAATCTTCTGCCCAGTCAGTTGTCTCTTTCAAGACATGATCACCCAAAGTGTGTCTCATATGGCACTTAACTGACTGACTGAATATAATAGTTGGAAATATGATTAAGGCTTCTACTGGGCATAAAGTGGCAGATCAGTTTTATATTATTATGAAGTAATAAACTGATCCCCTACTGATTACTAATTAATAATATAATACATCTCTTCTCCCTCTAGCTATGGGTTAAATAACAGGACAGATTTGGTTCTATATCCTCGGCTAGCAACCAGTCTACCGCAGAAAGTAATGTCAACTTACTGCAGGATAATCTTCTGCCCAGTCAGTCATGTCTCTTTCGAGACATGATCGCCCAAGCATGTATCACTTATGGCACTTAACTGACTGATCACATACTTACTTTTGAAGTTTTTGTGTCACAAAAGATTGTAGAAAGATTGTGACATATCACACAATACAACTTGACTAGATGGTTATTTATAGGATACAGTTGTGAATGAGCTTAAACATTTTCATGTAGATCATTTGCAAGTTTTTGAAAGTAATCCGCAACAATATTTTATTCTTTTATAAACTAAATCTCACTTATATATTCAAGTCGCTTATATCTTTATTTATGACTGATGCGGCAGTCTGTTTAATTTCAGCAAGGACTGGTTGTTGAAAGCGCTCCATAATGGGTTATGGTCTAAGCACATGTCTCCTTTCTATTTGATTTTGCAACTATCAGAATGACAATAGATTGCTAGCACTCATCAAAAGTCAAATATTTTCTATAAACTTGTGATAACGTTTTCGAAAAAAATTCAGATGGGATTGGTTGGTCATTTATCATTTAGTGCAAAGTTACTCCCACCACATAATCTGAACTTCAATGCAATTCACTTTAGTTTCGATAATTGTACAGGTACAGCAGATTTACCTCCAACACATTATCATGCTGTCTTACCATTATGTGGAAGGTATTTCTGTTGTATTCTGTAGTTTTTGACACTCCTGAAATTCCCACCAAATGTCACTAACTAGGACCAAACTGACAGGTTTTAATTTTGTCAATCAAAAAAATTTTTCACTCAATGTAATATAATTTTTTTTTAATATCTTATGTGTAAAAAATCTGAAAAAGAAAATAAATTTAAAATTAAATATCCTTGAGTAATTCTAAATTGTCTTTATTTTACTTACTTCCCAATACGAGAGAGTTCAAGAGAGGCATAGTGAGAGGGAAAATTCAAGGGAAGTAACTAGAACGGCATAGTATATTTTTAATGGTTCAATTATTTCACATTTGACATGCTACAAAGTAACAATATTTGATAACTAGTTGTTTTGAATACTATAATTTTCTTTTAATAAGATTTTAATATCATCAATAAAAATAAAATTAAAAATTAATCTGAAATGAAACAGTAATACAACAAAAACAAAAATTAAACAATTACAAAATTAAAAATGAAATAAAAAAATAATTAAATAATTAAAGCAAAAAACAAATTATTGACTATTACAGGTATTCAGATTGTCTCTCACAGAATTGGCTTTTATTGTGCAGCTGTTCATAATAAGTTAGTTTAAAACCAATGTAGGTGCCAAACTTTCCAGCTATATATTTAGTCTCTAATTTAAAGATACATTTTGTAAACTTTACATACACCTGTGTGTGGGTATAATTTTTTTTTTTTTTTTTTTTTTTTTAAGATACAGTTATGATTTATGTATTATTCATACCACTGTCTTAATTTTCAGGGTGAGGATTTTTTTTTTTTTTTTTTTCCTTAACAAATGTTTTAAACATAAGTTATTTATTTTAACTGAATAATTGGTTTAATTTCTGTGATTTTTAATATTTTTTCTGAAATTTTTTATTTGTTTTCTAGATGCATCCAATATTCGGTGATCGAGATTATTTGGAAGAGCAGCATATTTTGATTGCCATTCGAACAAGGGATGGTGATCATGAATCCTATGGTGAGTTATCAAGTTTTAATTTATATCTAAACTGATTACATCTTAACATTTTTAGTAATTATTTTTTTTGAATAGTAGTTTTACTAATATTTATTAGTAGTAATAATTAACTAATAGTCATAAATGAAGAAATATTAGTTGGAATATTTCTAGGAAGAGTATTTATTAGTATTAGTAACTATTAGTCACAGAAATAATTATTATCGGTATTGGTAGTAGTTTCTTATTTTGATGTTTTGCAAGGTATGTTCTTATCTATTAAAATATTTTATTTAATTGAAAACAACTGAATGAAAAATATTAGAGAAGGTGGAAAATTGAAATAGATGCATTAATGTATTTGATTCAGCAATAGGTGAACATTTTATTTTTAATCACTTCATCCCAAGCAAAGCAATAAAGCCACTAAGACACTGTGTGAGAAAATATAAGAAAAAGCAAAACATTATTAAGGAGAGAGAACATTAAAATAACAGGAATTAAGAAGACAGAAAATAAAGATTGACATTGCATTTGGAAGTAAGCTCCACAAGTGATAACTGGAAGATAAAAAAATTTACCCTGGAACTTCTGAATATATGTAGAATTTTCAATATTTCAAATGATAAGACTTTCATTTCAGTCTAGTATTGCATTTAAAAGCAAACATCATCAAGGAGTGAGAACAATAAAAGAACAGGAATTAAGAAGACAGAAGATAATTACTGACATTGCATTTGAATATTTGAAAATCAAAATTGACTGAAAAACAAGCTGGAAGAAAGCTTTACAAGAGATAACTGGAAGATAAGAAACTTGCCCTAGAACTTCTGATTATATGTAGCCATTTCAAATGATGAGACCTTACTTCCAATCTAGTACTGCACTTAAAAGAAAACATCATCAAGGAGTGAGAACAATAAAATAACAAGAATTAAGAAGACAAAAGATAATTACTGACATTAAATTTAAACTTTTGATCAACAAAATTTAGCAGGAATTACTGAAGTAAACTGAAATAATCTGTATAATTAGATTTTCTTAAAAATCTACTGATTATTAAAATAAATGAACAAAAAATGTAAGTTGGCTAAATAAATTTATCATTATTAATACAAATATTAGAAAGCCCTGAAAATTACATAAACTGTATCTGCAGCAAGGCCTCTGATTAAGAGATTGGATGTTTTGAGGAGCATGGATCCACCTCTTAATTGTTGTTCCAAGGTCCACCTTGATCCTGGGTGGTAGCACCTGTTAGGGTCCCAGCTTTGGGCAAATAGTGAACTCCCCCCCAAAAATCAAAATACTATGCAAATATAAGAATACATTTTTATAGTAAAAATACCAGCAGTACATATTTATATAAAAAAACTAACAATACATATTTATAATAAATTGACCAACAATACAATTTATTTGTAGTTGAAGATATACAATTGGGCAAATACTGTTGGGAAAAGGTATGAATCCACCTCTTCTCCCCTCAGCTATGGGTTAATTAATTAGTAAAATTTGTTTCTCTAAAACCATTATTGTCTCCCCAAAAACTAAAATTGCATTCAAAATATTTAGATTTTGACATCAAATAACTCATAGTGGTTGATATGTTGCTAAATGAAACCAACAAACATGAAAGAACTCTTTCATGACATTAATACATATAATATCTTGTAATTTCTTAACTCAAACTGTATTCCAAAATGTAACTTTAACAAAACTATTACATAAAACACGTATCACCCTATCACCACCACCCTTAGTAATTGTGTCCACACAAACATGTCTATACTCAAAAGCTGAGTATTATCTACAATATTTACAATGCCATATTCACAACACACCCCCAAGATCACACGACTCGCTGGATAAAAGCATTGGTTAAAGTAATCTAGTGACTTGAACCAAAGATTTGTGAGTTCAATACCAGGCCACAGCAGAGGTGAATAACTGAAACCAAGATATCCAGAAAAGGCATGGCACATGGAACTAGAACAATCTATCCTGGTGGATGAAATAAAGTGTTTAGTATGAAATTTCAACGTATATCAACTGAAGAAGGCCAGAGCATACAATGGCCGAAACATTGTAAATTTGACAATAAAAATGAAGACAACAGTCCAAACAATGTAAATAATATAAACACCTCATCTCAGAAACATAGACAGATATCATCTACAATGTATTCAGTTGTGAAAGCATATATCATATTTTTATTACTTCAAAGCTCCCAAGAAAATTAGATTTCAGCATCAAATGACTCATAAGCTGTTGATATGCCATTGAGCAATCAAATCAGTCACTAAACAAACATTAGAAAATTATGTAGCTATGTGCAGAGTAGGAAATTCGAGTGTACTTAGCATAAAAAAAGGAACTTAAAAAAAATTGATGCCTTACTGAAAATATTTATACAGAAGTTTTATAAAGGTAAGAGAAATTCTCTTACAACTTTTCTTTGTCTATAGGATTAGTATTCAGCAACAAAAATAAAATTATGCTTCAATTTCAGGCGAGTGTGTTGTAACACTGAAGGATATGTACTCCGTACAACCTGAACCCTTTGAATACATGTTAACTCACCTGGGAGATGAGACAGGGGTTATAAGGTAAGAATAACTTTTGGTTCATTGTTTCTTAATCTATACTTATATATTATACAGCAAAACAAACTACTTCTGACCAACTTGTTATGTATCTACCTTGTCTTTTAAAAATTATAGATTAATAAGAACACAAACAAATAAGAGTAGATAGCTTTGTCTATCATCCAGTTCACACTCCTCCTTGGTCTTTTGAACGGGAGTACAGGTTCCTGTTTAGGACTGAGTTTTCTGTTTCTTCTAAAGTCTGCTACAGCTCTATACTTCTAACTTCTGCACCTGAACTCTGAAATACTACTTTCTAATTATTTATTTCATTTAATTTTTTTTCTTTCTTCCACCAATAGGAGTAGGTAGGTTTGCCTATAGTCCATTTTACAGATTTCTCCAGACTTTTGAACAGCAAGTTTCACATTTAGGATTGAGTTTCTAAAGTCTACCTTAATTCTGTATTCATAACACTTGTTTTTTCCTATGCTAATATAACTCCAAACAGTGACCCTCTACCTTGAGTGACACTTGGGCCTTGTATTGGATCAACATCAATAAAAGAAACTAGTAAATGTGAATCATAATGCTTTCATAAAACTTTGATCAGGCACATAACTGGAGATTTGAGTACAAGCTTTGGATTTATATTAGGTTAATTTTATTTTATTAATGCAATTGAGAAATTAACAAAGAAACTTGTTTTCTTCTCCTCTGACAGTATTAACAGAAATGCATCATTTTGTCTCGCCTACAAGCTTGTTTGAAGAAAGCTTGGGGGAAACAGTATTTTCAGAAATCATTGTCTACCAAAAGACATACACAAGTCATATCAATGTTGATGGACCTGAAAATGACCACCTAATCACCTAAAAATTGTTATTTTTAATTCTGTTATCTTTTTAGGGGCAAAATGCATATCTATACTCCTGAAAGTGCTCCAAGACGGAGGTCTTCGAAGAAAGTTTATGGTAAGAATTTTTTTTTTTTTTTTGTTGTTGTTTTATTTTTAAAATTATTGATTTCAAAATAGATAAAGAGGATTTTTTTTCACTCAGTACATTATGGATGTGCGTTGCGGTGCAGTGGATATTGGCTCAGAACGAGAAATTAGAGAGCCGATTTCAAATTCCAGTTGAATACATTGTATTCACTTACGCGCAAATACCCTTGGGAAAGGTATTAATCCGTCTCTTCCTTCCAGTTATGGGTAAAATAACAAAACAGATTGGGTTCTATAGCCTTGGCTGGCAACCAGCCTACCGCAGAAAGCAAGGGCAACCTACTGCGGGATAATCTTCTGCCCAGTCAGTCTTTTGGGACATGATCGCCCAAGCGTGTTTCACGTATAGCACTTAACTGACTGACTGACATTATGGAAGGAAATTGCTTTTTACAGATGTTTTTCTTTTGTTTTTATCTGTGAATGCACACACACACACACACACACACACACACACACACATAAGTAATGCATTTTAGCAGTTTATCTTCTTTTGACATTAATGAAGTAAGCTTGTAAACAAAAAATAGCCTATCAAAAGTTGTCTTAGACTAGAGTTTTGTTCATATATAAAACACTGTTACATTAAGCTACTTCATCTGAATAGCTTACTTTATACAGGGTGCAGCAGAAATATCTTGTATATATATATATATACCTCCCACATAATGGTAAGATATTAGTGGCAGTGGTGCCTTAATCTAGCTAATGTTTTACCATTATATGGGAGTTATTTCTGCTGCACAAGTCCAAAAATATTTTGAAAAAAAAGTAATTAAGTAAAGCTTTTGCCATATGGTAAAGTCAAAATATTAACCACTGTCTGTGTCTTAAGTTTAAATATCTTAAAACTCCAGATAAAATATCCCAGGGCCAGCATTATATGAAGAATGTCAAAACATATGGTATGTAGAATTCATACACAGCTTGAATGTATTTTCATCTCTTACAGCCCCTCTATCTCTGTCTCCTGGCAACCTTGCTGAATGCATCTGTGAAGACTTTTCCCCACCTTTTGTCACTCTCTTTTCTTTCCTTACAGTATTCTGTATTAATCATCTCACTGCCAGCAATGGTTACAGCCATTTTTAGCTACGCAAAATCTATCACTTTGGCCATTTAAATTCAGCATTTTTTTTTTTCTGGTAACAGGATAAAAATTCATATGTAAGTCTGTAGATGGAAATATAATCAGAAAACAAAAATATTTTACTAAATAAAGAGCATATCAATATAATGACCACTTGTATAACTCTATATGAATAAAAAATACAAGAGGTGTATATAAAGTTGAATATTAATTCCTCACATACACATGCTCTCCATGAAAGTGGGCTAAATCAAAGGTAAAATTAAAGGAAATAAAATCTAAAAGGAAAGAGAGAGAGAAACATTTAAGGACATAATGGTTAAAGTAATGATACCATTGTTTAACAAGCTCAAGGTAAGAGTGGACTCTATCCTATTTGTACTTCAAGGGAGATAATTTTAAAGTAGCAAGGTTAAAAGCAAATCTCAAAGTTAAAACTAGCCTTATTGTTAGAAAGTTAATTTGCTATTATCCAAACTAGTCATATTAAACAGTTACTGTTGCTACCCAAACTCCTATCATAAATGACATGTGAATATTTCAATAAGATTTTGTGATTAAGGGAATAAGTATAGTAGGAGAAGAAAATTTTAAAAGATATAAGAGTAGAGAGAAGGAGTGGGGCTATGGTAGAAAGGTTTATTCTCTCATTTGTATTTTCCCACATTATGGGCATTATTATATCCATGATATAATAACACTGTAGTTCATGAAGGAATTGGAAAGACTGAAAGAAAAAAGAATGACAAACATGCTTTGTTCTCAAGGAAACTTGTACAACTAAGACATATGCAAAACCATATAATTAAAGTAAGTATATTTTGGTAGCATCTTTTCTTTTAAACAAGTTGTGTTAAACGATAGACAACATAGTCTTATATATTTTCTTTTGAATTTTTTTCATATTTTCTGATTAGACTTTTTATTTCTGAATTATATTTGTATAAAAATTGTCCAAAGGTTGTCCTAGTACTTACGAACGTCATCGTTCATCATCAGGGACTACATTACAGTTATTGCCTTGTAGCAGGAAAAGTGTTACAACATTTTAAAAGAAAATAAATAAATGTTATGAAAAATTTTTAAATTCAAAGGCAGTAATAATGTAAACAACATGCACACATGAAGATATGTGCTCACATAGATGTGTGAATTATATGGAATACTTGGTTGTTAAAGATTTTAAATCCCGTAAAAATATGTTAGAGAATTTGAACTTCTAAGGAACGAATTATGTAAATTATCAAATTACTCAGAGGCAAATAATTATTTACCTTAATTATATTTCAAATAAACCCTCTAAACACAACTAAGTATATGTCCAGAAACTTGGTAAGCTGTGCGATTGATAAGAAGTTTTTTATTTCTGATATGTAGTACCTCTAAGATTTTTAGGTGTCTAATGTCTGTGTGTTGATCAATAATTTTAGTATTGTCTATAAGAATTTTACGAATGTCAAAATGGTGAAGGGAAACAGTATGTGACTTAAGATGTTGTGTAATGGCACTGAAATCATTTCAATGCATAGTTAATCATCTAGAGAGCCAAGTAGTCGTAAATCCAATGTATGTATGTCGATTAGAAGAGCATTCTTCAAAAGGACATTTAAATTCTTACACAACATTTGTTCTATCAACACCGGTAGCAGCTGGAGAGTGGTTGTTGTTCATTATCATAATTTGAAAATAAAAAGTCTAATCAGAAAATATGAAAAAATTCAAAAGAAAATATATGACTATGTTGTCTCTATCATTTAACACAACTTGTTTAAAAACCATATATACATATCTGCACATGTCCCACACAGAGAATATATCACTTATCTACACAGCAAAGATAAGTGACATATAGAGTGTAAGGAAAAACAAAAAAGAAGGGTCTTATATATAATATGGAAACAGTCCTGTATCTGGAGAAGACATGTTTAGCACTTCAGATTCAGATGAGCTGGATTCATTCAAGGACGTATACCATGAACGGGAAACAATGAATCTCGGGTTTTCCCAAATTGAGGACTATGAGCTGGAGTTTCATTCTATGTCTGTGAAAACTATTTTCCCAAAGGGAAATGGTACTATGGACTTGTAAGCTGCTGGAGAGACAGATTTAGCTAAAGAAAGCAACCTTTCACTTTGGCTGCTGTAGAAAGTCTGAATTTAATTACTGCTGTTGTTACTGTAAAGTGATGTCACTAAGTGGCCTTCACTTGACCCATGTAATTTATCTCTACTGAAGAGAGATAATCACCTTTTATTTCCCTACACAATGTTAGGTATAAATATCCTTGAAATATAACCTTGCTAATAAGCAAAATTAAAAATTGCACAATATTTTTAATTAAATAATTCATTTTTAATTAAGGTAGTTTTAACTATTTTATTTTTCTTTTGAAATATATAAGCATCAATAATTTTTAATGTATCATTTATTGAATAAAGATGTTATAGTTTTGTAATTATTTGTTTGACAAAATATGACAAGTGGTTCTAGGGGCAGGTAACTTTTCCTTGGCAGACTAAAAGTGAAACAGTTTGAGATTTACAATTCTTATATCTAACCTCTTTTTCTTATTCAATGCTTGCCCTCTCTCTTAAGAACCCTTCAAAGCATGTGGGCAGGAAAGATTACCTGTGTTTTTGTCTATAGGCTTTTTAAGACAATGAAAGGACAGTCTTGTTTTCTATATTTGTTAGTTTTAATAGAAACTTTCTAACTATTAAAGGAAATGATGTTAAGTGCTGCATGACCCATGTAATTATCAGTGTGCCAGTTATAGAAAAGTTTTTTTTAAGACCTAATGTTGATACAACAGTAGTGTCATACTGGAAGACCTAAGCAGATTTATTTTCATATCACTGTCTAAGAAACTAGGTGCAAACAAATGTGAACTCTACCAAAAACTAAGCCTAATAAGCCACATAACAAAATTCATCATCTGAATTATGATAAATAGAATATGCAGCAGAATCAGGTCAGAGACAGGACAAGAACAGTGGGAGTTCATCAAAGACAGTGAAACTAGGAACCTGATATTTACACTGAGAATGTTATCAGAAGGATAACATGCAGGATGTATACCTGTGTTTTATAAACTATGCAAAGGTGTTTGACAAAGTATGCCACAAAGATCTACTAGAGCTGCTCAGCAACCTTGACATATTTGGGAAAGATATTAAAATAATGAAGAATTTATACTGACAGCAAAACATCCTGCATACAAACAGGAAATGAATTCAACAGACATACAAAAATAGAAAGTGGTGTAAGACAAGGATATATCTTTTCACCAAATTTATTATAACACTCTGCAATAAAACATTAATAATATCACCAGTATCAATTTCTCTCTCCGTTGTTTTAAACCAACCAAAGGAAAGCATCCCCGCGGGAGAAGGGAAAGCATCACCAGGGGAGATAGTGTTACAATATAGCAAGGCTATTCTGAGAGAACTAGAAATCCTGCCAGGATTCATCATTGATGGCCACAGTCTTAATATATGTACATGACACAGTGCTGATAGCAGACACAGAAAGGAAAATGCAAAACCTCCTACAGAAGGTAGTGAAGGAAAGTGATAAGGACTAAACATAAACTAAAGGAAGACTGAATGCATGGTCATCAGCAAAAAAAAAAAAAAAAAAAAGACCTGTAAATGCAAATTTATAGGTTGGGGACAGGACACTAAAATCAAGCAGGTACAGAAATTTAAATAGCTGGGAAGCGTTCTAACAGAGCACGGAAAGTGCAACACTGAGATCCAAAGACTTATTGGGATGGCCAAAGATGCTTTCCAAAAGCTAAGCAAAGTATTAATCTGAGACAGGAAAATTTTTTTGGAAACAAAAAAAAAAAAGAATACTGAGCTGTTACATGATATCAGTCCTCCTGTATGGCAGCAAATTCTGGACAATTTCCTCACAGATAAAGAAGACTCAAAGCAACAAAAATGTGGTTCTACAGGAGGATGCTGAGGATACCATGGGCAGGATATATGATCAATGAGATTTTGGAGAGAATGGAAGCAAAAAAGAAACTTATACTTAACATCAGGAAGAGGCAGTTGAAATTTCTAGAACATATAATGAGGAAGGAAGGCTTGGAAAACATTATACTCACAAGGTGGATAAAGGGACAGAGGAATGCAGTGTGTGATCTACTTAAGGGACTTGAGCAAATGTATGGAAGAACAGGGTTTAGGAGAAATAACAGACAAAACTTAAGAGCTACAAAAGACAGGAAGACGTGGAGGGCTGTGATCGCCTATGTCCTGAAGTGACACTGCACATAAAAGAAGAATGTTGACAGTGACAAAAGAAAAAACTGAATTGCTAAATGTTCTTAGTTTGCTCATCATTATACTGCCATTTTTTTGTATTTGCTTGTTAAAGACCATATGAGATCAGATGATCTTCATTTGCATCTGCAGGTTTTTAATATACGTTACAAGATAAGAACACTCATTATTGTTGATGCATAGAAAGACTTACTAGAAAAGAAAATGCTACTGGGTGAAATATGACTCATGTAGATGTTGGTTTGTTAGGATACATTTATTTTTATTATTATTATTGTTGTTGTTGAGATTCAGACAAAAATACATTGTCTTTAGGATACCTTCATCTTTATCTAAACTTATTTATAAATGGAACTTTGTCTGTGTGTGTGTGTGTGTATCCGTTGCCTATAGACTCTGAAGCAGCTGAAATGATTTTCCTGAAAATTTACACAGTTGTATTATAAGCGTCTGCGAGTGTTCTTAGCTAGGTTTTGTGTCGAGGTACCTCCAATAAATATTGAAAATCGATAATCGAAAAAATCAGGTTATAGAAGGAGTGGTCCAATTTTAATCAAATTTGATACACTCATAGACAAAGACATAAGAAACGATATTCAGAAGTTTCTATGTTGCAGTTCTTACAATAGTGCAGAAAATCCATTATATATATATATATATATATATATATATATATATAAAAGGCAAGATGTTTGAGTGTGTGTCTGTTTATCTGTCTGTATGTCCTTTATACAAATCCACAATTTTTATCCGATTCTCACCAAACTTCACACAAATATTCTTTAGGCTGAGTCTGAGCTCCAGGACCAAGGATTAATTTTAAAGCTTTAATTAAACCTGAGCAACGCCAGGCTATACTGCTAGTTATTATTATTGTTGTTGAGATTCAGACAAAAATGCATTGTCTTTTACTTTTTTTTTCTTTCTTAGAAGATTATACAAATTTAATTCTTGAATTTTTTCCTTTGTTTAACATAATCTTCATTGAAGAAGACCATGCAAAATCAGGGGATCAATAGTTATTGTCTATCTTCAGATTTGTAAAACTGACAAGACAAGTTTTTTCTTATAACATTTCACAGTAACTTTAAGTATTAGTTATTTTTGTGTCTTTGAAGAGATGGTATCTTTTTTTGACTTTCATTGAAATGAGTTGATTATATAAAGTGTGTGGTCATTATTAAATGTAAATAAATACCAGAACTGCCCAACAAATACAATTGACAAAGTTTGCAATAAACAATAACATGAACAAGAAAAGAACAAGACAAAAATAATTTAAAGCACGCAAACAATATGCACAAGAAAAATTAACAGTAATACGACAAAGTTTGCAAATTAAGAATTAGTGTTGACACACAGCGAATTTGGCTAAACAAATGTAGCATTCTGACTTTAAAATCAGACAGATCGGGACTGTGTCAGATGATTCTGAGAAGTGGCCTATGAGAAATCTAAGTATGCTTTTGTGTACTTTTGCCTGTGAATTGGAGACAGGAAAGTGTTTTGCAATCATTCCCATTCGGATTGGAACCAATAGATTAAAATTAAATTCAAGCTACAATATTTAATTCCAATCTTGGTTGAAGATTTGTAAATGAGTATCTTATCTTTAAAGACAGTTTGACATTGTCTAAAATAATTGATATACAAACTTTAAAAATGCGCAGTTGTTTGTATATAAATTTAAGCACTACAATTGCCTCATGAACATTCTGGACTGAAATTGACTAATGTATATTTGTGTTGCCACTACGGATATTTGAATGCTTATGATTGGGTACTGAAATGCTCTTGGTCAAACCCACTTCCCAAAATCAGTATTATGTTAACGAAACATCAGAATTATGATTTTGGGAATCGGATTAGGACAAATATATGTAGCACTGCTTCATAGATTGCCATTGATGTTTTTCTTAAAGTTACTATTAGAAAGTGCTATATAAAATTAAATTCGTTACCATATTCACTACTATCTTGGATGTAAGTGATCCATGTTTTTGCAACTATCATAAATTATTATATAAGACTATAATTAAAAATAAAATAAAATAAAACATACTTAAGCATATTCATTGGCTATCTGAACTCTTACATAATACTGTCTGTTAAGTTGATGGCTACTTCACATCGAAACATCAAGCCTGGTTAGTACCTAGATGGGTGACCACTTGGGAGTACCAGGTGTTGTAAGCTTGGGTGTGTGAGTGGTATAATAGATAATGGCTTGTAATTATTTATCAGAGAGCTGATTTCCAATTCCAGTTGGGTTTGTTATATTCACTTGCACACAAATACTTTTGGGAAAGGTGTGAATCCACCTATTCACCTTCAGGTATGGGTTAATTAGTAAGAATTGTATCACTAAAACCATTATTATCTTCTAAAAATAAATAAATATGAAACAAAATTGCATATAAAATATTTAGATTTCAGCATAGAAGTTGATACACTGCTAAACAAAACCAACTGCCTATGTCATTGCTTGTTACTATTAGAAATTGCTTAGCTTTTTATTTTGGTAAATAAATTTGAATTTACTAAATTATGAAGAATGATGTGAGTGTAAATTTTTTTTTTTTTTTTTTTTTTTTTTTTTTTTTTTTTGCCTAATACAATGGCTGTGCATTGTGCTGCAGTGGATATCAGCTCAGAACAAGAAATCAGGAAGCTGAGTTCGAATTTCAGTTGAATTCATTGCATTCACTTACGCACAAATACCCTTGGGAAAGGTATTAATCCGTCTCTTCCTTCCAGTTATGGGTTAAATAACAGGACAGATTGGGTTCTATAGCCTTGGCTGGCAACCAGTCTACTGCAGAAAGCAATGGGAACCTACTGTGGAATAATCTTCTGCCCAGTCAGTCATGTCTCTTTCAAGACATGATCGCCAAGCGTGTTTCACATATGGCACTTAACTGACTGAATGCAATGGCACACATTTGTGCATTGTTGAAAATTTTACCAGAAAAAAAATAAAAATCAAAGAAAATAACACTGATAAGGTTTTTATTATTTATAGAAATAATTTTTTAAAAAATGCAATGGATGCACATGTAAATCATAAGTAATATGTCACAAGATAAACATATATATGGCAGTAAGTGTGTTAACCATCAATGATTTCCTTTTTCTTATACTGCTTAGCCATTAATCAGATAAGCTGCTTCAGTCATTCATTCACTAAAATGCTTTACTGATTATTCTCCTCAGGAAACATGCAAAACAAATCCTTTAATTTCAACATGTAACTTTATTCTTTTGTTCTACTGTGTTTTTTTTTTTTTGTATTTTTTTTTAATTTATAAACCTGAATGAATAACCTGCTTACTCACCACAATGAAAGTGTAAAAATGGGCAAAATAAAATTCTTATAAGGACCAGTCAGAAAGTAAAGCCTATCATAATAAAAATAAATAAGCAAACTTGGACATTTTTTGCCTTTTAAAAAAAAAAAAAGTTTGTCAAAAGAATGTTTTTTCCCTTGACACTGCTATTATTTTAACTGCTTTCACTCCTTAGCAAAATTTAAAAAGCGATGATTCAAAATGCAATAAAACCTAAACACATGAAAATGAATTTATTAATTTTTTGTTAAGAATTTACAACAAAAGTATTAAACACTATTAGATTTTTTTATTTACAAGAATAGTTTTATATTTCACAGTCATAAATCTCATGGTTGCCCAAAGTTTTAGGAGTACCAGCTGTAGTAGAAATGGTGTATCTTGATCAAGAATGCATGATGGAGCCCAATCCTGTTGAGCCTGATTTTGAATTTTCCTTCTTCTAGACTGGTTTCTATTCAAGGCTATAGAACCAAGTCTGTTTTGCTATTTATCCATAGTTGGGGGAAGAAGAGATGGATTCATACATTTCTCAAGGGTATGGGCATGTAAATGAATGTAATGAATTTGACTGGAATTCAAATCCAGCTCTCCAATTCCTCTACTGTGTCTTCAATTTTATATTTATGCCATTTTAAAAACTAATACGATATTTAACATTTACCAATTTGTAAAGAAATAAATATAAATTTATGAATAAAATGTTTTCATAAGCATTTACTAAATTATTAAAATATGTGAACCAACTTTATAGAAATCCTTATTTACTATTTTATAAAGTTTAAATCAGTTGGCAATTAGCTAATCATTCCAATAAAAAATGATTATTATTTTTGTTATTAATAAAAAACAAAGAAAATCTATAAATTCACTTTCATATGTTTATTTTTTATTACAATTCTAAACATCACTTTTTAAAGCAATAAATATTCCTGAGGAGTGAAGGTGGTTAAAATAATATCGGTGTCAAGGAAAAAGTTTTTTGACACTTCATTTTTTTGTAGGCACAAAGGTCCAAGTTTGCTAAGAATTATAAGCTATAAAACAAAGTGTATAGAAATAATATGAAAATTTGTAGAATTATCTTCTCTTATAATTTTTTCCCCAAAATGGCTGTTCCTCTGAATGCACATACAAAACAAAGAGCTATCAATGAATTTCTGGTTCGGAAAAGAGAAAGGAAATATTGCAAACATTCGCAGTAAATCACTATGAAAAGACTTCACTCTATAAAAAAACTTTTAAAATGGCTGGCCACTCTTATCCAAAGATGCCCGTTTACTAGGGTGATTAGCCAGTCCCTGTTGCAGATGCTTTCTCAGGCACATGTTCAGTTGTGGCGAATCTTTGTTGCCAAGTTGTTATGGCCTGTTGAGCCAGGAAGAAAGACATGGAAACAGAAAGGTAGGTTCAAACAGTGTATTAGAATAACAAGAACACTAAACTATCACCCAGTTCACACTCCACCCACGTCTATTGAACAGGTTAAGAGGCTCATCCCTTGTTCCCTGTTTAGGATGTGGTTTCTGGCTTTCTCTTTTCCAATCTTTTCACTCTTACGTAGCCCCCTGCACATCAGTGGCGTTACCGCCTTGCTCGGGGTGATATGATTAAAATATATATATATATATATACATATATATATACACAAGTAAAAGTGTTAGTATCAGCAGATAGAAGTGTAAGTTCAAATGGTATAGTTACGCTGCATCTTGACTGTCTCTAGATTGCCTCACAGCTGCGTCCCCGAAAGTCACGCAGGTTAGTATTATATTGACGGAGGAAGAGTTCATTCCTATAGAATAGAGCACCATAGCAGTTTGTTCAATACGCACAGAACCCACCTGTGATTTTTATTGCAATTATGCTGAGCAGACCTTAGTTACAGTTTCTAGAAGAGTGTGTGTTATGTAGTGTGATCCACAGTATGAACAAGGCCAGCACACTCAAACACTCGGTCACAGTGATTTGTGACTTCATGCTACCACAGCCATTAGCAACTTCCAGTGAGTTCTATCTACCCAATTTCAGTCACAAAGCTTGGGTTAACCTGTGGAGTGGTTTTCAGGCACTTTCCAGAGGTGCTAGGATCACATTCCCCAAGACCAATAACATCAAGAAGTCACTTTCCTCGAGGTCTAATAGTCAAAAAGAAAACATTCTAACCACTCGGCCCCATACCCAGTAAATAAATGGATTAATGGTAATCAGCTCAATAGCAAGCAATCTGCTGTTAATGAGAATAAGACCAATCAAGCTTATGCTCTCATTACAGATGACAGATCCTTAATACAAAACTATAAGAGACTTCAGGTGAGATATAGTAGCACATACAGTTTAGTACAGTCTCTTGGTTACTGAAATGTCTGTGCAAAATGCATTTCCAGAATGTTGAAACTCTCTGGAAAAGAAGGTGGTTGGTGGCTGCATAAGACCTCCTTGAATTGCATAATGTGGATAGCATCTTTCTAAGCAGGATAGTCAGGGGAAATAAAATGAACTAGAATGCCAAAGATCAATGGAGTGGCACCACCTAGACTTGCCTAGAAAGGCATTTAAAACAGGGAATGTGATGGTCACTCTTTTGGCATCAGAATGGAGTTATACTGTTAAATTCTGCATAATGGTATCAATAATAACACATGGTATCAATAATAATTCAGGCTACATTTTGAAAAGCTACAGCATGTTTTCTTAGACCAAATTTAAAGATGGATCATGTATTTTTTGTTGTGGAGTAGTTTTCGCACTGAAGGTTATAATCGTGCTATGTCAGTTGCTAATCGACTTAACGTACCCAAAATGTTAGGAGCTTAATTATCTTCCACTGAAAACTGACTCCTTAGTATTCAGCTAACTGCCAACTAATATCAACTGCCTAGTAGTACTACTGAACTTCAATAGAAGTCTAAAGAACTCCTATGAACTTCCCAAGAACTTCCTGTTAACTCTTATTAATATAGGAGGGAGAGTCCATTATCTGAGGAATAGGTGTGTTTCCCCATAACGCTTTTACAGCATGACAATATAAGGCCTCACAATAGCTTAAAGACCAGATACCCAATCACAGCACATGACTAAACAATCTTGCTTCATCCACCCTACAGTCTTGATCTTTCATTCATCTGTTTGGACTCATGTGAGAGGCACTAAGAGAACAGCAGTTCTCCAATGCTAATGGAATGAAATTATTCATCTGCTAAGGAAGCAACCAAGAGGTTTCTCTCAGGTGTGTTTCCATGTCTTCATACAAAGGTGGAGTACCATTATTGAGAAGGAAGGAAAATAATTAGAATTAGATTTGGAATCCTGAAAGTTGTGTGTTCAGCTTGGTATGATTTCTGCCCTTATACTATCCATTATAACTAAAGACAAACAGGCATTACTTTTTGGCCAGTCATCCTGGAAGATTATTTTGAATTTTTTTATAGATTTCACATTGTAAATCAAATATTTTAATCTTTCTGGGTATATTAATTCATCTATTTGAGTATTGAAAAAGAACAAAAATTAGCAATTATAAAAGAAATGCTTAAACTTGGCTAATCATATCTGAAGTTGCTTCGAGAAACTATTTTGTCTGCTTTTCTGAAGTTCTAATTGCCTTTATTGTGTTTCATGATTAAATTTTACTTTCCAGTATTTTTATTTATTCATTTTTTTTTCTTTTAAAGACAATTGAACCTTTTCCTCCCTTACTTGATAATCACACAAAGTATGTTAAGAAGGCATGCAAATGTCCCAAAAATACTTGCAATATTAATAATTCATCTTAAAGTTAAAAACACTACTGGATTTTCACTTTCATATATTTTACAAATATGATTGCTTATAACTTGTGCTTTCGTACTTTCCATGTGAAAATTTCTCTATAGTTTTATGATGATTGTTTTTCACTATCCTCAAAAGAATTATCAATTCTTTCTGTCTGAATTTCTGGGATGAGGAATTATCCTTATTTACACTATTAATATTCATACTATTGTCCTCATCTTTGATTCAGCCTTCCTCATATGTTTATCGATCTGGGTAACCCATAGGGGATTATGAACTGAACCTTTTGTTTAATCTACAAGAATAAACTGTTCTTGTTCCACTACTCATATCTAGGGATATCTTATCTAGTTCTTATTTTTAGTACTGTTCAGTTATTACTCATTCGTTTCCACTAAGTGCAAGTAAACAATGTCCGAACCAAGGATTGGACTCACAACCAAATTCAACACTTTTATCCACTAGGCCATTGTCCCACAAGACAATTTGCTGTAGTGAACTTAGAACCTTAAACCCAACATGGCTGCTAATTATGTTGCTGTGTGTCATGTTTTGATTGCAGTTGAAAGCCTGCAGTCATTCGTCTTTCTACTACAGTGGATTATCCGTTATAGTGAAGTGTATTTGTGTGCTGAAACAGATTAACTGAATTTGGCCTTGTTAGTAGATAGCCCACTATAAGAGGGGTATAAAACAAGAAAATCAAATTGTGTATAGAAACAACATTTATATTTATTATAAATCATATTTTAGAACATGTACAGAATTTTTTATATATCCACTACAAATCGTACATTTGTTTCAACATTGAAACTTCAATCTCTCATCAGGCGGTATGGATAGGAATGGAAAGCCTCTTTTCTTATATTTGGTCAGTTGTGTGTGGGATGTTGGTGGGGGTTAGTGATAAGGGAACAAGTCTCGTGTATTGACTGCTAGAATTCTGTACATGTTCTAAAATATAATTTATAATAAATATTCACAGCTCTATATATTATATATCAAGCACTATTTTAAATTAATGTTTTGGATGTTGTAAATTTTTTTCTTCGTTCTTTATTCACTCAGATATATATATATATATCTCAATTAAGGTTTTTTTACAAATAAAAGTAATGTCTTTTGGTTGATACAAAGGTTGTTAAAAATGTTCATAGCAGCAATTGCTGAAAAGAGTTTGTGTGTATGTATGTGGGAACATTTGTTTGTTAGGAGTGTCTTTAAAGTTTCCGCTCAGTTCATCGGATAAGTGGCTCAGTGAACAGTGAAGAAGAAGATGATGAGAGAGAAAGGAGAGGCAACATAATACGTGTCAAGGGACTTGTTAATTATGCTTGTATTTTCTCAACTGACAATGGTTCCTGTGTCATCCTTTTATTTCGTCTTCAATTCTGGGCTTCTTATTGGACAATAAACAAAATTCACGTTGGCTCAAGGGTCCATAAAAGGAATTTGATATTTATTTTTGGTTTTCCAGATCCGCAAAGACCAGTTTTGGTCTTTTGCTATCTGAACCTCTGAGGGCAAACATCCAGTCCCTCACTTGCTTGGTATCACCACACTACCCCTGAGGAAGGCTGGAGGGCACAATGGTAGAAGTGTTGTGGTACCAACAATAAAAATGAGGATAATAGTCTGAATATGAATAGTGTAAATGATTAAATGCTGTTATAAATTTTATTAACATTTCTTATACAATACATTATAAAAAGGATTAATGCCTTCAGCACCAGTATTTTATTTATGAAACTGTAGCATTCAAAAATAGAACAATTGGGCATTTACCACAGAATAGCATTACTAGAAAGTGAATATTAGTCAGAGCAATGTGTGGAGGGCAAAGTGAAGACAAGATAAAATATTGAAAAATGAGAATGTTATATAATTAGTATCATTTGAGTTGTAATAGGTAAAGTAGAAAAAATATTAAGTAACATCCTTTGATGTAGAATGTGTTAATCTTGTCACAAATCTTTACTAACATTTATTTGTTAATGCATCATAAAAAAATAAATAAAATTACTTTTCTTTTGTGAATGTTGATTTGTTTGTACATTTTGTGTTCTTTACTTTAGGGAGGTTCAAAAGTACAATTTTTAAAAAAATAGTACTTCAATCAGACCTTATTTTTTCTTTTAATTTGTTTTTTGTTTGTGATGTTTCTATCTAATGTTTATCTTTTAAAAATATTCTAAAAATTTTCTCCAAATCTGAATCTATTTTTGGTCTGTTACCCGAGTATAAAAATAAAGTGGAAATCCATTTAGATCTATTTATGTCATACTAATGTTCTTATTAAAGAACTTATTAGATTCTCACACATGAAATGATACACTTTATTGGAAATGAATAAAACGCTTCTGAAATGTTAAATAGCTAATTTATTAAGTTAAAATAGACACCATGTTAATGAATGACTGTTCGCCAATGCATCTCTAAAGTCTTGATCACATTTTTAAAAAAATTCTCACCCTTTGATGTGATAAACACTTCAAATGCTTTGATTACTTCTTCCTTATTGGAGAATGTTTTTATTGTATATGAAAAGCTCAAAATAAGTGATAATCAGTCAGAGAGATATCAGGTGAACATGGAAGATGAAGCAAAATTTCAGAATTTGGGCTATGAAGTGTTTAGACAGTTGTTTAAGAAGCATACGACTATGTATTATTGTGCAGCAAAATTGGGGCATCCCTAGTCACGAGTCTAGGATGTTTTTTGTTTTTGTTTTTTTTTTTCAATTCTTCATGCATACACTCAATTTCTCTACAATATGGGGTTACTGTAATTGTTTTCCTTTGAGACATGAATGAATAGCCCCTTTGAAAGACCATCATACAGTAACCATTAACTTTTTAGGATGCAGTCGAGGTTTTGAATATTGTTTTGGTGATTTACTTGCATCTAACTATTAGTCCACTCTCTTATCAAACAGTGCCCATTTATCATCACATATAATGATCGCTGTAAAAATGGTTCTTTTTCACATATTGTACTCATACGGTAAGGTTACTCGACAATATTTCATTTTAATCATTTTCATTGGGCTTATGAGTAACAATATATTGCAAGAAAAAGTATCTAGAATGAAAGAGTCTGGAATAAGTCAAGATTTCTTTTATATACTAAGGGGGTTACTTTATTAGACATCCAAAAAATGTCATTTCATGTGTGGCAGCTTAATAGTTTCTCAACATCTGTACTAACAATTTCTTTACCTAACAGCACATGGAAAATTTCCACTGACAATAATGACCTTTGAACTTCATCATTATTCAGTCTTCAACATTTTCTTTTAGTTTTATTACAATTCTAATCCACTACTTTTGTTCCCTTTCAAAAATTATGTATTTTTGCTTGTTTTGAAGAATTTTGTCCACAAATTTATATTCTGCTGATTCATTTTACCATATATACTTGAGCATAAGGCAAAGGTTTATGATCAGCTTTTTTATGCAAAAATTGGTTCAGCACTATACACAAGTAATTTTTTTTGAAGAGGTTAAATTCATGCATTTTTGGTGATCAGATATACTATATACAGGTAATTTTTTCGGGGAGGGGGGTTAAAATTTGTGCCAAAAGATTCAGTTGTTGTACTATACATGAAATCATCTTATACAGAAATATATACAGTATTTACATGTTTAACTGTAAGTAAAACCATGAAACTATTTTAAAACCATAAAAGAAAATCGGTAAAAACTAAATAAAATCAGCTGGATTATGCTTCTAAACACACCGGATGTTAAAAATGTTGAATTTTAAATTAAAATTAAGCATCCTATCTTCAGTATTTTCTTGATGTAAAATTATGACCCTTGTTTGTTGTATTTCATTCTCTGTCTGGTACATATATATTCATATATTCATGGTACATATATATTCAACACAAAAATGTAAATGAAAGAGACAACATAACGTTTTGTTTTTTTTATTAATCATTTTAACCCAAGCAAGCTGATAATGCTAAGACATTTCTTTACTAGGTGAGAAAGAAAAAGAAAATGTTAGTGAGGAGAAATTACAATAAGAGAACAGGACAAAGGTAGACAGAATATGGCAATTAATGCTGCATTGAAATCTTTGAAGATTATAATTGTCTGGGAAGCAGGAACCTGGAAGAAAGTGCCACAAATGAGAAAAGAAACTATTAGAATAGAATCTACAGCTGTATCTAGCTATTTCAATAATAAAATGATGTGAACTAGTACATTTAAATTCATGTGGTTGAGGTACTAAGGAGAAAAGCTTAGATCATGAAAATATTTATAGAAAATTAAC
Source organism: Ascarosepion bandense (assembly GCA_037127315.1). Lineage (NCBI taxonomy): Eukaryota > Metazoa > Mollusca > Cephalopoda > Sepiida > Sepiidae > Ascarosepion > Ascarosepion bandense. The sequence continues at coordinate 1,634,678 of JBBBDQ010001077.1, forward strand.
AGTGAAGCTGTTATGGTGGCTGGAAAATGACCGAAGTAAGGATGCTAGGTCAGGATTGATAATATTATTGACCTTTGAATTTTGTCAAGAGGAGCACTAGACCAGGTATGGCAGCGATGCACATACGAATTGTAGATTTATAAACATACAAGAAAAATTGTCTGGCACGACACAGAGAACCAACTTTTTCTAGCAATTGATTTAATATAATCCTTCCACTGAATGTCATTGAAAAACAAATCAAGAAGGAACAATGAATTGCTTTCCTGGAGGTTAGCAGCAACCATATTGATGGTAGGCAAAAATTGTTCTCTAAGATGACTAAAAAAAAAAAGTTTCGTTTTTAAGGCATTAAAATTTACAAGCCATTACTTGTCCCATTTAACAAATAATTGATTAATTTTCCAGATCATCTGCCAGTTTTACTTGATCAAAGTTCAGTAAAAATTCACTTTACAGGAATCCCTTGATTAATGTGCATTCAGTTAGTGCACTAAAATTTCTATATACCAGAATTATATTAGTACATACACTCACTCAATTAGTGCAGTAAAACATTTTTCAGTTTAATCACAGTAATTGAAATTTGATTTTTTTTATAGTTACTAATTTACACATTAGCTGCACTAATCGAGGGATTCTTGTATTAGATTCAGTTCTGGTCATGATTTTCTTTAGTATGCTCTTTGAAAGTTTTAAGGAAAATAAGAACTACAAGAGAAACTATTATTAGTAATCAAAAAAAAAAAGCAATTAGAATTTTAAGTATACATGATGGTGAAAGGCTTGGAGAACTTAATACTCACAAGCTGTATTAGAAAAGCAGAAAAAGATCTACTTGACATGTTTGTGCAAGGGAAAGAATGAGAACCAATGGGTTATAAACATACAAGTGATACTGACAAAACAAAACAAATGGAAGCTGTGAAGAGCCATAATTAATCACATCCTGAAGGAATATGAAATACCTTCTGTTACATGAAATTCTGATATAACAAATTATTTTGGATTGAAATTTTATTGAATTTTTATTTATTTGTAATTTTTAGTTTTTGCTTCTTTTTTATTTATATTTTATTTATGTTTATATTATTTCTTTTTGTTTTTTATGAGTTTTTGTTTTGTGGCTTTTGATTTTTGTTTTATCTTTAATTTTGTTTTGTTTTTTGTTTCAATTTTTGTTCTTGTTTTACATTCTTTGTTTTGCTTTTTATTTTTTAGTTTTTGTTTTGTGGTTTTTTGTTATTTTGATTTTTGTTATTTTGCTTTTAGTTTTAGTTTTTCTTGTTTGTAGTTTTGGCTTCATGGTCTCTTTTTGTTTTTTTTTATTTAATTTTTGAAAATTACAACTAAAACCCATAATGTTTGAAATAATTCCTAAGACATTTCTCTTTCCTCTTTTTGCAGAATTGGTTTCTATTGATACAGAATATCATGATCCTGAGTTTTACCTTGCGGATTCTCCTCGGCTAGAGAAGCTAAACGAAGGACGCTATGTCAATGCACCCCCATTTAACGGATTTTCAGGAGTGGGTTATCCAGAGAGTCCCGCCACGGCTAGTGTTGCGACACAAGTCTACCACCCGGAGCCCCAGCTGTATGGAGATCCATGGCCACTTGGTTCTGGAGAAAAACAGGGCCTCGTCTCATCTATGGAGAGCTGTTCTGATTCTATGTTAGCTGCCCTTCCCAGGAAAGGGAAACCTTACATGGGACAGTCTAGCCTGGAAGTAGGTCAGCGACAGATGGTCCCTGTTCCTGTGACGACGACGACAGGTGTATCATCAGCAGGTTCCAAGGTGAATGAGAATGCCATATTCAGTGGCGCCTGTTCAGATAACGTTGTCACTGAACCGAGGGATGCCAATTTGGCACCTCCGGTTCCAACTCCAAGGAAGACCAAACACGTGAGTGCTTTTCTTTTTTCTTTTTATTCTTATTTTAATGAAAAAAAAAATACTTTTGTCTTATTTGCATGGTGCAAATTTTTGTCTTTTTTAAGTTTTTTTTTTTTTTTTTTTTTCCAGAATTTCAAGAATGTTTATTTTGTTGTATTTTTGTTATTTTAGGGAAAAAGACATTAATCATAAGAGCATTTTAATTTTTTTTAATTAAATTATTATTTTATTAATGTTTAATTTTCAATTTTAATTTATATTGTTTTGCAGTTATCTTTTCATTTATCAGCACAACTTTTGATGGTTTTTTTTTTTTATTTAATGAAAAATATATTTTCTTGGTTTAAAATTTTATAGAATGAAGAAACAAAATAACCATTAATTTAAACAACCCAAAATTAAAATTTTTTTCTAGAAAATTGAAATTGGTGAATATTTTAAATCGAACATGTTAAATTACTGCATTCTGTGGTAAATCTAAGAAATTCATTCTATTGTTATTTTAAAGTAATTAAAAATACAGTTTTATATTTTAAAATGACAATATTCTATTTAAATTATCTTTTTAAATTATTTTGCTAAAAGAAGTTAATGTTTGAGTTAGATTTTAGCAACACTTGTTTTTCTACTCACTTTTTATTTAATATGAAATTCAAAATGGCTGTGTTCAGATGCAAAGATAGGGACATAGCTCATCTGATAAACATATTAGCTCTTTTATGTGAAATCAATGTTGAAAAAGCCCAAGCTTTATAGTAACTGTAGAATTTTGGAGCAAGATATTCATATCGTGCTTAAAAATTTTTCCCAAGTATGGTCCTGAATACATTTATAATAGTATTTGAATAAGATCTCTAAACTTCATTATGCTATAATCAGGTATCTTCCTATTATTATTATGACAGTGTCAAATATAGCATAATGATGACATTGAACTTTTAAAATTATTGATCTTTTTTCCAGATTTTCAAGTTAATTATAAAAGCTTAAATCTGAAATGTATTCCTTTTATTTTCCAGTTTTCATCATTGCATCAAAAAAAGTTTTGTTTTTATTCTATATCTAAAATATGAACTCGGGAGATTTTTTTGTTTTTTTTTTGTACAATCAATTTGTCTTTGAATATTTTTTTTATAACTTTATATTTTCTGTGCAGATCTATAAACCTTGGGCAAGTCTTTAAATTATTTTTTTTCTTTGATACCCCTGTCTTTTTACCTTGGCCCAAAACCTCTGTGCTTTTGTGTAAATGCTGAATTTTGTACCCAAATGTCCTGCGTATTTGAGTGTTTAAAATGAAATGCAAAAAGGTTTTATTTCCATTATCACCCCATCTGTTATATTCTAAATTGTCCTTCTCAGATATCACAAAGAATTTTGAACTTCTAACTCCAGTACAGGCTTATGACCATATTACATTGAAACACCTGTTCTCATATGATCACCAAAGTCAAGCAACATCAAAGCTGGTCAGTACCTAGATGGGTGACTGCTTAGGAATGCCAGATACTGTAAACTTTGATGTGAAGGATAACAGCTCAGAATTGGAAATTGGAGAACCAAGTTCCAATTCCAGTTGGGTTCTTATTATCCCTTATGCACAAATACCCTTGGGAAAAGTATGAATCCACCTCTTTTCTCCCAGCTATGGGTTCATTAGTAGAACTTGTAGCAGTAAATTATTATTATTATTATTATTATTATCTCAAAAACTTCTTGCACTGTAAAAATATTTTCTGGTTTTAAATAATATGCAAACGGTTAAACCATAAAAACAGACCAATCAGTCTTTCTAACTCCAGTGCTAGTCTGATTTTTAACGCCTACTATTTAATGTTAGGCAGATTTAAATCTGCAATATTTATCAGCTGATTTATTGGCCTTGTGTAAATGACCTTCTGCTGCTCTTCCTTGACAAGTAAAAGAGCCAGACTGCCTTGTCCAACTGCTTATGAAACACTGTCAAGGGTGCAGGGAGATATAGATGCATGCCTCTAATAAACATTAGGTTAAAGTGAATGGTTGAAATTCAAGTTGAGGGTCACCTATTCTGTTTTCTATACTGTAATTGCTACAATCCCACTACTCTCAGTGGAACATAGGCTGTTGACAACCCCTTGCCATCAACAAGGGGGTCGTCAATGCTTCTGTAATTTGTCTTTATCACAGGTAAGGGTGTTGACCCTTCGCAAACCCCTTTATCCTCCAGAGAAGGTAGACTGATTGCCAACCAATCTGTGCTTCTATTTAACCCATAGCTGGAGAGAGAAGTGATGGATTCATACCTTTTCCAAGAGTATTTGCACATGAGTGAATGAAACAAATTCAACAAGAATTCAAACTCAGCTCTACGATTTCTCATTCCGAGTCGATATCCACTGTACCATATCACACATCCTGTAATTGTCCCACCACCTCTTAATTCTATTAATGAAAAAATGTCTTTCAGAAGAAAGCACTCTCTTGCCCTTATATTGAAGAAACCACCTTCATTCCAGGTGTGCTTTAGAATGTTTAACCACAAAAGACTTAACAGGAAAACAAGGTTCAATTATCCTTTTTAAGAAAGGTCCCAATGAGAGATGTTTACTTCTATTAATGTATTTAGGAAAGACGTATCTCTTAAAACTCTGTTTTATAAATGCCCACATTTGTGCACTTAAGAAACTTGATTTAAACCTTGTAGAAAATCAAAATGATTTAATCTTTTTGATCATTGTTTTTTGTCAATCAATTTGATGAGTGACTGATGAAATATGAACAGAGAACAGAACAAGTGAATCAAAAATAATTCTCTGTGTTGTTTTGATAATAGTATTGAATAATGCGGAATAACAATTCTTGTTATATTCAAAGTGAATTTTGATAGATGCCTACTATTCTTTCATTCATTGCAGTTAGAAACCTAATGTTTTGTGGTATCTATCAAGGCCAGTTAGAAGACTGCTTATGAAATAATAGCCTATTATTTTTCTCTGTGTGAACCTCCTATGTTTAATAGTTTTTTTCACATGCATCAATCTTGAGGAATTTTTTTCTTCTCTACCTTTATTTTGTATATATTTGTATGCACCTTGAGTACGTCCTTTATGCTTCTTGAATATCTTTTCGGTTGTGTAGATCTTAGACAAGTTTTCCATGCCTGATATTATTGTGTATGGCTAGGGAGAGACTGAATATACACAACTTGTCTACAGTGTTTATGTTCAGGCCTTCAAATTTTTAAATTCCTAAATTGTGATAATTTTGTTGCATAATTAAAAAATAATAGTGTCTTATGATTTTAATAAAGAATCCATCTCACTTTAAATTATGCTAATTGAGCAAGACAAAGTTTTAATATAGTATAAATCAGGTAAAGTTCCACTGAAAAAATTTGAAGGGCATAAGATCCAAAATGGCTTCTTTAAAGCAAGAAAAAAATTGATGCAATGTGGAATTTTGAAAATTGTGTGAAGTATCCTGCAAGGTGAAATGCTGAGAAACTTGTCAGATGAACAAATTGGTCAATATGTTCAGAATTCACCAAATTTTAGGGATAAAATAATGTATACTAAAACTCATTTTTTAATTTTTCTTTCTTTTTTTTATTTTGTTTATAATTCTCTTTCTTTTTTGTTCATTTTCTTAAATGAAATAAAGAAATTATTTAAATTTAACATACACACTTATCTTCTAGTATATACATTAGAGAACAATTGCAATGTCAAATAAAATAATTTGAAAAAAAAAGATAATGTTAGTGAACAATTGTAATGCTAAATAAAGTAAATATCATTTTTAAAGTGGGGTTTTATTTAAACATTCAGTTCCCTTATCACACAAACGCACAGATATTAATGTTCTCCTGTTTGTTTATTACCTTTTCCTTCTTAATACTGACAATGGGTTTGTAACTAACACAAATGGACTAATGGATTTTTGGCAGTACTTAAATAAACTAGTCCACTCATGAAAACAAAATAGGGAACATTTTTTTTTTCAGGATATAATTTTTGTAGATTGGCACTCATTAGACCTTCCTCAAGCCACATTTGTTAAAAAGGAAACTTTTTTTTTTTTTTTAGAAAATATAGAAAATCAACCCCCTGATTTTTACAGATTTATTGGAACTAATTGTTATTTATAAATGTTTCAAACTGTGCTTACATCATTCATATCTGCATAATTTTCTAAATATTTTAAATTCTAACTTTTTTAAAAACTTTTTTTTTCAGAACTACATGCACAAACATTTGGAGATGATGATAATAATAAAAACATTAGAGAATAACATAAAAATACATGAATATATACTTTTATACATTTTTTAATTAAAAAATAAAAATCAATAAATCTTTTTTATTTAAATAAAATCTTTTTGTGAAAAAAGAAAGTAAAATTTGTATTTGCATGCAAAACAGCCAGTTCCAAATAACTCAATAAAATTCAGGGATTGAGTTTATATTGTATCAAATATTATGAACAGAACCATCCTTCTGAAATGATAAAAAAATATTTTTTCAATTTAATGTCATAACTTAAAGATCTAACAAATGAATGCTAATCTACGAAAATTATTTCCCAAATTATTTTACCCTATTTTTTATGAGGGGACCACTCTACTTAAGTTGTGCTAGATTTTGTTTTATTGAGCTAGGATTTGCATTTGAGTCTTGACTTATGGAGCAGCTATCTGCATTAACAGTGTTTTCCTCAGATGTAAACAAATATCAACAAAATGGATGAACACCTTAGATAGTCATAACCATTTCCAAACTGAATTTATTTCTGAAATTCTGAAATTTCAATTCAGTGAACTATTTCTACATATTAATGCATATCTTTCTATCTATATATCCTGATATATATATATATATATATAGGCCCAGACATAATGTGGAATACTGTAGAAACAGCCAAGCCTTACAACGGTGGCAAAATATGTAGACAGCGCCAAGAAGAAAAGTTAGAAAGATTATGCTATTCCCAAACAAAGACGAACTGTTGAATGAAAGAACGGAAATTATGACTAGGTATAACTATACTAAGAAATATCTCTTAGGTTCATACAACCATGGATGAAAATGCCATAATTCGTTTTAATTTTAAAAATTGCGCGTTCAGAAATTCCCTGCCACGTGAGCGTTCCAAAAAAACACTGTTACGTGAGCGTTCTTAAAAAACGGTAATCGGTAAAATCAGTTATTAAATATTACCTGAAAACACTACTCATGGTAGAAAACTGTTGCATAATAACTTGTTTACAATTGGAAAATATTCAAAAGTTCTACAATATAATTGTATTGAACACTTTTTAATACAAATGTGCACTGGTCTAATCTTATGACCAAAAACTAAGTAATTAAACAATCAAAATACATATACATATATATATATATATATATATATATATATATAAAAGAAAAATTAAGGCACACACATTATTTCATGGTAAATCGGATGTATAGGCCTATTTCAGGCGAACCATCATCAGCTTTTGTTTTCATTGTACAAAGAATAAAATCCTTTGTACAATAAAGACGGAAGTCTGCCCTAATTTTTCTTATATTTGCTCTATATGTATTTATATTACATATATATTTAGAGCTCTCTTAGAGCGTTATCCTACCACTGTATGTACAGGATACTCCTTTGGATTTTTCTATCCCCACACTGCATGCTGAGATATATATATATATATATATATATATATAGAGAGAGAGAGAGAGACTTATGCTCAGTCATTTTTACTTATGGATATCTGTCTTTGGTCATTTCCATGGAAGCTAAATACAAAATATATTGTTTATTACATGGAAAAATGCACACATGAAAAGTATTATTTTTAGGATTATATTAAACCGGGAAGAGAACAGGACAAGATATGCTAGTGAAGTAAAAAATAAGAAATCTCTTAAGGTATTGCTGTAATCTGCATTATCATCAACAGTATGTGCACTTCTGGCTTGCTGCCTGTGCTGTACTGTTGAAGTTCAGCTCATCATTAAGGACATTCACAAGTCTTAGCTGTTTTCATGGTATGAGAATTTGATCATCTGTCAATGAAAAATCAGAGGTACAGTACCGTGCAAAAGTATTCGGACAAGAACTTTTATGAGGCATCAAAATAAAGTTTAAAATCACCCCTGTCCTAACACTTTTGCGCACTACCAGTAGTGTGCAAAAGTATTAGGGCTAAAAACCTCACTGAAATTCAAATACAGGGTGAAAAGCCAAATAAATTGCTAAAAAAATATTGATTATTTAAAACTAGGTGTAAAAGAAATGTATTAAAAAGAAATTATATTTAATTTTTCCTATTTTCTATTAAACAAGTTATTTTGAAACTACTCTGTTGAGCATCTATGGGATATTTTGGATAAAAAAATTGATGTTACTTTGCAAGACACACTTTGGGAACAAATACAAGCTGCTTGGCACACAATACCATTAGATACATTGAAGAAGCTTGTGATGTCAATGCCTGACAGAATGAAGGCTGTGATCAAAGCAAAAAGCTATTATATAAAATATTAAATTTATTTTGTAACAAGTATTTTTTTCTTGTTAAAACATTTGTTGAGTGAATCAAGTAAAATTACTTTAATTAAATTGTTTATTTCCGTCAATATGCCTCATAAAAGATAAAATAGTTCTTATCCTAATACTTTTGCACAGTACTGTATAATTTACTTATTTTGAAGCAGTGCTCTGCACCCTGGAAGCTATCATATTATATGAACTGAGTCAATAGCATCTATCCCTCTATAGCCAAATATATTTACCCAACCTCCACACCAAGGCGGGATGTGACACATGGTCATTTTAACATGGGGAGTGCCATATGCATACTTATATGTATGGGCCAAGGATAAAAATTAATTTTCACCCAGTCCCGCAACCACTGTCATGCTGGTTTCAGTATTACAATGACCCAACCTCTGTAGTGTGATGATGATGATGCTGCCACAGGGTTGGAATCCCTAGGACTGAGCAGCTTCTCCCATCTGAACCCTTGCGCAAATTAATTGAAACAACTGCTTTAGTTTCCTTTCTTTCATCATATGGTAAGTTTTAGACCCACTGGAGTGACAGGGTGTAATTGATTTCTGTTTTTTCCTCAGATTAGGTCATTTGCAGTGGTGTGCAGTAATATGAATCTAGTTTTGGGGTCTATGATGAAATTTGTTTGGCTATGAGAAATATTGCATAATTCATGATTGCATAAGATTTTTATTACACCCAGGCACTAGTGTCTCAACTGTCAATTAACTGTCCTATGGTCATTGTCTGTGATAAATGTTACTCCAAGGAAGCATACGAAAATTGTAATGCTGCATGAGCATACTAGCAAGAGAGATCAGATATTGTTGGCGTCAGCCTTTCAACTGTCAATCATGTCATCAAAGCAAAGAAACAAACTGGATCCATCAGTCTAAAACATAAGGAAAATGCAGTTGGAAGAGAAAAACAGTGCCTTGAGACAGTATATCAGATCAGGGAAAGTGTGAAAGATTTTAGAAAGATATTATTTGTTTTGTTTCAATTAATTTGCACAATGGTGCAAAATGAGAATCCTATCTCCACTTTCAGCACAGGGAGTGTTAACCACACTTCAGTAAATCCTCATTGGAAATGGTTTAATCCTGTGCTAGGTAAGTAAGGCCAGTTAGTATTTTTAGAATTGAGTTTCAAACAAATAAGTGTTTGTCTGGCCAGATCTGATGGGTCCATCTGAATGAAGAGTTGCCATTATTAATTTTTGATGATTTTTTTTATTCTTAGTTGCTTTTTTACTGCAATGCTTGTCATTTTACATTCTGTCACCATCAGGCAAACCACCATAGATAAAAAATGAAAAAATAGCTTCTGACAAGATTTGAACTACCATCCTTTTAGGAATCCATCCAATTTGGATGACATCTTACCAGTTTAGTTATAATCTAATCAGATAAAAACAAATCTTGTCAAATAACTGCTGGGTATGATGAGTAATATTTTATATTTTTAATTTGGCACATTTGTGTTGTTTCTGATTTTGTTGGCGGCACAATATAGTAAGACCAGTTGGGCACCATCTGTGAGAAAAAGAGGACCATGATACAATTCACTATGCCAGAAATTTGTGAAACTGCATACTGTACTTCTTTGCAATTATACTGGAAGCTCCAATACAAACATTTCAGAGCAATTTGGGTGTTAATCTGAGGACAATGCAGTGGATTCAAAAAGAGTTGGAGGAGTCTAATGGTGATTATGAAGGTGTTTGGAGAAATCACTAGTTATGGTGATATTATACCTCTAGTCATCTTCCCAAAGGGCCACAGACTCAATACGGAGGCATACACCAAGTCCCTTGAGGAGGTAGTGTTGCCTTGGGTGAAGAGGGTGGCTGCTGGAAGACCCTGTCTGGCAATAGATTCCAGTCATGGCTGTCAGACAATTTCTACAATCACATCACCTCTTACATCTGACCACCCAACTCTCTAAATTGCAACCCCCTTATGTGTGGGGTGAAATTTAGTGGTAGATCAACAAAACTCTTTGTAACACCAATGATGAACTGAGGGTAAAGATTATGGCAGCATTCACCAATTTAAACAAGGAGACCATCCAAAAGAGATTCTGAAGTCATCTGGCAATTTTAGTGTAATTTTGGTAAATATATCAGTTAGAATGAAATGTCAGTGCTGTTTTCATTTTCGTGTGATTTAGACGACAATTTATCCATCGTACCTTATACATCTTTATTTGGTTCACTCCATGCTGTAATATTTGCTTCACACCTGGCAGTAAATTTAATAATTTGCTTCACACCTGGTAGTGAATCCAATAATTTGCTTTATACCTGGTAGTAAATCTAATAATCTTATGTTTTCTGGCATTTTTAGATTAATTATTTTTCAATATAAATATTTTTTTTACTAGTATTTGTTGGGTTTTTTTTTTTTTCACAAAGTATTTTAGAAATTATAATTTCTTCATTTCATGCGACAAATCATTTGCATGAGATTTTTTTCATTTTCGAGATTTTTAATCTAAATTTTTAATTTTAAGTATAAATTGCCAATATTCTGTATATGTATATCCCAGATTCATCAGTATACACACTAAGCAAGTACTTTCATCTCTATTAGGGTTCTTGCAGTTCTCAAGCAGGTGTGATGGGGAATATATTACTTTTTTAACTAGCTGCTTTAAACTGAACAAAAGCATTTAAATATTGGAAAAAAATCTTGCACAATCATTGCCATTCTGTTAGTCTTATACTACTTTGAAATTGCTCTTTCTAGTTTGTGAACAAACATCTGGATCTTGGTCAAGTATTTTATAAAATTTTAATGACAATTACTGAGTATCTTGCACAACTGTGAGAAAGTTTTCCATCTATGCGAATGATCATGTGACTTTTAGAAAAATTATGAAAGCAGTTTTTGTATAATTTTTGCTGCTGATCTTGGGCAACTTTACTTTTCTTTTTTTTTTTTCTTTTTTTTTTTCTCTCTCCAATACATCCACCTACAAGTTTTATCCCCCCATAACAGGTGCAGGTGATAGGTCATCAATAACTATTTCACACTAATGTGCTATCTTAGCAATCACAAAAAAAATTCAACATTTTAACAGATAATTGATACTTCTGGAAGTTTTTTTTTATATATTTAGTTCAATAATAACTTCACAATTATTTTCAGGCATTTTTAGTTTTGTTTTTATAATTTTTATTTTGCTATATTTTTCATTATATATTCTGATTTTTTTTTTTTTTTTAATCAGTTTTACCCCATGCAAGACAGTAAAGCCAGTAAGATAGAAGGGGTTACTGGGTGTGGAAAACTTAGGAACAGAAACAATAATGAGCAGGAAGAGAAAAGATTAATCAGGAGGACAATAGATAATGATTGACATTGCATTTAAATATTTTCAAATTAAAGCATGGAAAGCATGGAGCCAGAAGCAAGAAGTATGAGAAAATAAACTGTTAGCATAAAATTAATGGTTATATATCTCGCTAGTTCAAATGTAAATTGTTGCTAAAAATACAGCAGAAATGTTTTTTCTTCAAAAATTAATTAATAGTTAAGAGTAATAATTCCAAAGTGTAACTCCCTTTTGAAAGAGAATGTTGAAATAAATTATGTACGTTGCTCACTTTACAGTGACACAACCTGATTTTTCAGTTTTATGATAGCAATCAACTTTCACTAGTTATTGAACTGATAAGTTTTTTGTTTTTTATGGCTGATTTCTATCAATGTTGGGATGAGGTAGCAACAATCCCCCCCCCTAGCTTCCATTCTCAATCTGCAAAGATTATCATCACATTGTTTAACTTCATATCATGCTAGTATGTTTTTTTTTTGTTTTTGTTTTTTTTCAGAGGGAAGGGGTCATCTGCTTTCTCAAAGTACATAAACAGTTTGAGCCAGAATCTGAATTCTATTTACTATTTGCCAATGTTGATAGCCACTATGCCAGCCAATATTTCCAATGATATATAGGTATCTACTTTATTTATATATATATATATATATATATATATATATATATTCAATGTAGAACATTCATAGTACCAGAAGAAAAAGATATCTTAATAAATTCTACTGAAAACCAGATTGATTGATTTGGTTGGGGGGGGGGGATAATGCTAATGTTTGTTGAATTAAATTCTCAGCTTTTATCCTTTATTTCATACAATCTACCTTTTTGTGATCACCTTCATGTTGTTAAATCACCTTTTTAGTTTGTTCATTAAGATTTGCACTTTTCTTTTTCAGGAAGATCATTCATCTGTTTAGTTTTTTTCTTTTCGTTTATGGGTTTGACATGCAGAATTTGGTGCTTTCTTAAGTTTAATAATCATTTCGGTTTCTTCCATTACTTTGTGAACAAAAGAACCTTTTTGGCTAATTTTTCAAATTCAAACCACTTCTTCATGGTTTTGTAATGTTGATCGCAAGCTTCTTTGAAGTCATATAAAATAATTGTAAGATTAATATTAAGTATTATTAGTTTTATTAATATCTTTTCATGTTGCTTTCTTTTAGAAATTTTGGTTTATGGTTCTTTCACATTTAACAAAATTAACCCTTAGACCGCATAGAATAATATCACTACACAGTTTATTTTGTATCAGTATCATCAAACTTTATTAAAGTTCACTGTGTTGGATTCTATAGTTAATAAATTCTGTATTTGTTCTCCTTAAAGTGGTCCTGGGTATTGATGGTAAACTGCATCCGGCAGCATGGCCTCTGATTGAGAGGCTGTGAGGAGCATGGAACCACCTCTTAATTGCTGTTGTTCCCAGATCCACCCTGACCCAGAGTGGTAGCACCTGTTAGGGTCCCAGCTATGGGTAAATAGCTAACCCCAAACTGGAGTCAAAACACTATGAAAGTATAAAAATACTTTTATAGAAATATAATATATATAAAAATAGACTTTTATAGAAAAATATACACTTTTTGATGAAAAACATTACCAACAATTTTTTTTCTTAAGAAAAAAATTATTACCAGCAATACATTTTTGAATACGAAACTAGAAGACATCTTCAGTTTTCTAAAATAAAATAAAAAAACTTTTTTCGTCAAAATCTGATTAATCAATTTTCTTACTATAACCGAACATTAAAAAATATCTTTAAACTCTAATTTTTCGGCATTAAATAACCCAAATAGGTTGATATGCCGTTAAACAAAACTCAAATCGAATTTAACTATAGAGTTGTTCTCTCTGTTAAGTATAATTTTTTTTTTTTAGTTGGATTAATATTTCACACTTTATAGCAAGTAATAGATATTCAACATGTTTTTAAAACAGAAAACATTGCTGCTTGCTTGCAGTAAGAGTAACAGTATTTGACACTATTTACATTCAGCCTGATTATATACTTATAAATTAATGTAGGATTTTTGTTGAGAAAATTTAAACAGTCCATCACTTGGACTTACGGGACAGGTGAAAAGGAATCATGGTTCATGGTTTCAATGACTTTTCAAGAGAAAAATAAACTTTATTCTGCATGTCAAACACAATACATCTCTTTTTGTTCATTATTTTTTTTCTCCCCATTTTTTTTTTTTTTTAAATGTGTGTTGTTAAAACTCTGGTAATTACTCAGCCAAAGTAATAGTCTGTGATGTGCTGGAATTTAGCATCTTGCATTCTAATGCAAAAACATCTTTCTGAAAATTTTTTCAGAAGGATTTGAATCCTTTCCAAAGAAAGTTTGCCGACACCCTGGAGAATGAGATGAATCGTTACTGTCAAGGCTGGGAAGAACCTAAGGCAAGGAAGATAAGTACAGATGCTGATCAGGGTTCATCATACATTGTAATAATAAGTAAAATTTTCTAGGGGGCAGATGGGTCTTTATATAAAAATAGTCATGTTGAGTTTGTAGAGGTGAGAAAAGCCACATCAGCTTAGATTAAACTGTAAATTTTAAATTCCTTGTCTGGGCTTGTTGTCTTTAAATCACAGCTATAAGTTTGCTTCAAAATTATTTCTGATCACTATTCTAGTTGTAAAAATGAAATTATTAATTTAAAGTTTTAAAATAAAATTATAATGTGCTGCATGAAAATTCAGGGAATTAAGCTTTAAATATAAAAATTTCCTTACTCTACTTCTGCCATTGTCTTTTAAATAGTTCCTTTCAGAATGGTATGCACACTCACAAAAATTAGTTTAATCTGAACTATTAAAATAACAGGATTTTTTGAATAGTTACCTTATAAATATAATTCTTGCCTCTATGATTCATCATAAGGTCATTGAAATACTTCTCACTGCTACATAGTCCTCTTATATATTGAAAATGTAATATTATTTAAAGATTTTTGCACCAAGCTAGTCACTGCTGCAGTTAGCTGACCTGCAAAAATGATCAAAGTTTTATGCTTGAAAATTGTTTTGATTCAATTTTTCATTGAAGTTGGAGCTGAAACCATCATCTGACTGCTTCTCTTCATTAGATTCTCAAGAACTGTTATTTATGACAGCTAATGTAAGAATATTTGAAATTTTGCCAGTTCTCATTAATAGTTCACAAGCAAAGCAAGTAGCCATATTCACTGGGGTCTGGAACTTTTATGTGATTATGAATTTGTCTAGAAACGATCCAGCCATTTAATATTGACAAAAAGAAAATAAAGAAGCCTATGTCACATGCTTGTCTTTGCATCCATTCCTCTTTTCAAAGCAGTCTACAAAGTCTTCTTTCAGAGTGACCATCAGCTGCTTTATGTTATTGTTAATCTTGTCCATAGCTTAAAATCTTTTCCCTTTGGTTCTTAATAAACAGGGAGTGCTAACTCTGGACAGGGATAAAATTATTTAACATGGTAAAATTTTGCTTTTGAAAGAGGTGATGTTTTTACTTTCTTTGCAAAAATCTATACTAAAAGTTGAATAGTATTTTGATGTGATTCAAGAATTTCTTTTTACAAGCTCTTAACACTTTCACTGTCAACATTTCTTTGATGACATGTCAGTCAAGAATAGATTACTCAGAGACTAAATAGCATTGCTAGAAAACAGGTATTAGTCAAAATAGTATGTGGAGAACAATGAAAACAAAGTACAAATTTCAAAAAGGTGACGTGTAATTAATATTTTTTGCTGAACGTGTTAAATAAGAAGCTTTAATAGCTTGTTAAATGTTTGAGATTTTTTAAATGAAAAGGAAAATTTTGTTATTTGTGGCTATAAATGAAAACATTTTACAAAATACTGTTTGATAAATATGGTCAAACTCTGTAGATAAATTTTCCTTAAGTTATTTACATTCCAATATGAGGATTAGTTTAACATTAATACAAAATATTAAAATATCATTTCAAAATTTTTACTTCTATTTCCGTTCCATAATAGTTGTCAGGTCTAGTGTATAAAATTTACCTGAAAATTTAATAACTATTATAGTACAGATCTAGTATTATAAATGTTCTTTTAAAAGGGTGATTTTTTATATCAGTTTACCTAACTCTTTGCCTAAATTATCTTATAGGAAAAAAAATGTATACAAAGAACAAATCTATACTAGTTTGCAGAACCAGTCAAAAGTAGCCATATTTTTTTTTCTAATTAAAAAACAAACATAATTAGCTTGAAGACAAACTTTCTATCAGTTACTGTTTTTAACTATGGGTGAATTAAACTGTAATTCTGGGTTAAGCTTTGATATTTATTAACTGATGAACTCTGATCTTTCTGCCATGTTTGTGTCTGCCTTTTCTTTCCCAAAACTCTTTCTTGCCACCATCACTACTGTTGCTGCAATACCACTGCTACCTTGTCTTTTTATTTATTCATTTGTTTCTTTTTATTTAGTTGTTTGTTCATTTTTGTTTTTCATTTTTTCCGGCCACTTGTTCAAAGACGTGTTCCTGTTATTACCCCACTTGACCAAGCTTTGCAACACCAAAAAACCTATATCCATTGTTCTCGCTGTCCAATTTCTATAACTGCTACTAATTATTCTAAGCATTTTTCAGGCAATTAAACTCCTTTATATTGTTGATGCTGCGACCACATTTTCAAAGATCCATTCCAAAGCTGTCTTCATTTAAAAAATAATAGAGAGAAAGAAATGGCGATAGAAATGGTTGCTAATATCATAACCATCCTGAAGAAGATTGTAGAACAGACCAGTTGAAATAACATCAACAGCACAAAGGAGTTCAGTTGTTTGAACAAAGCTTGGAATATTTATCTCTTCTTGAAGTTATAGACAATATGCTGCTAATTATGCTTTTTTTTTTTTTTGTTTCAGATCAAGTTTAACATCTGTCACTTAAGCAAATAAAATCAAACAAATGAAGTGGGGTAAAATCCATAACAATTTTAGTTATTTAGACAGTACTTATACTTGTAGTACTAAGTTTGTAGAAGATGCTGATACATTTAAACTGGAATTAGTAAACTAATCACAAAATTTTGTTTGCATCTGTTCTAACAGTTATTAAAAAAAATCTTTAGTTTTGTCACTGTCATAGTAGACAAAGTAAGTATGAGATTAAACATCAGGCAATTAGTGAGCCAAGTTCAAATTCAAATGAAGTCCATTGCATTCACACTAATGCCCTTGGGAAAGGTATAAATCCATTTCTTCTCTTCTCAGCTGTAGGTTAAATATTAGAGTAGACTGAGTTCTTTAGCTTTGGTTGAAAGCCATTTGCTTCTTTCACCTGTTGACATAATACAGTAAGAATTAGGTGGGCAAACTGAAATAGTCTGATGTTGTCTCATAGAGATAGGTTTGAGGACCATGTCAGGGAATGTAGTTGTCAAACATCTTGTAAAATATTAAATAGCACAGCCATCATGTAGGCTGGTATTATCTTGCTGAAACAGCTCATAACCTACCTGTCACGAGAATTGTACCAGGACAATATTTGCAGGTATAAAAGGTTTGGACATAAAAACCAACACTACAAGGTGACTTTCACATCTCAGACAATCTTCAGACATATAGTCTAAAAATTACTGATAGTTATCATTCAGTTTTGATTTCTATGTTCGCACTGTCTGTTGTGTGTGTGTGTGTGTGTGTGTGTGTGTGTGTGTTAATCTTCACAAAATATTTTTAAACAAATACAGAGCAATAATAATAATAATGACACTCAACAGATTTCAAATGATTAAATGTATTGAAACTAGAGTAATGAACTAAATGCGTTAATATTTGAGTTGCAATATTTACTGCAAATTATTGTGCCGTCTTCCTTAGCAAATATGCCCATGTCTTTCTAAGGGCCTCCTGAACTCAATTTTTGTGTTGCTTTTGTTGTTATGATATGCTGCTGTAACAGACCATATTTGGAAAACGAGAGAGAGAGAGAAAGGTCCCCATGATCCTCTCTATAATGAAACCCAAATAATTTTTTTTTCTTAATCATTTCACCTCAAGCATGGCAATAAAGTCAATAAAATACAAGGGGTTACAGAGAATATGAGAAAAAGAAAACATTATTAAGAAGAGAGAACAGTAGAAGAATAGGAATTAAGAAGACAAAAGATGACAATTGCTATTGCATTTAAATTTTTGTTGACTGGGAAGAATAGAACTAGCAGTTACAGCTGGCCATTTTAACTGTAAAATGATGAGACCTAGCTGTCAATCTAGTACTGTGCTTAAATTCATAAAGTGTAGGTACCAAAGAGGAAAGCTCATCAGAAGAATTATCTTGAAAATATTTATAGAATAGTCATGGGGAAGCTATGTTATGGTGATGGGAAATCAAAATGCCATGTACATACCAAAAAAATTTCATATTCTTCTTTGTGTTTTATTAAGAATCTCTAAACTGTATAGTAGAAGCATCAAACCAGATGTGGCAGCAATATCCAGTGTGTGAACAGATTGTAGATATGTAAATGTGTAAGATGAGAAAAAAAAGCATGTTTGTTTGGGGGGGGGGGGTTTACACAATACAAGGCCTAAGAGCCATTCAAGATAGTGGGTTACTGTTTTGATTTCCATTAGTGTAGGAGAGGACAAGCATTACGAGTATAGAGCTGAAGCAGACTTTAGAAAGGACTGGAATTCCAATTCTAAACAGGAAGCAAGGGATGAGCCTCTATTCTTGTTCAAAAGACCGAGAAGGAATATGAACCAGGCAATAGGCAAAGTTATCTACTCCTGTTGATAAAGGAGATAAAAAAATAAAATAGGGAATAAAATTTCAGATTTCAGGTGCAGATGTTAGGCGTATAGAGCTGAAGCAGACTTTAGAAGGGACTGGAATTCCAATCCAAAACAGGTTCTTCAAAGCTTCTTTGCCTTTTAATAACTGTAAACTGTGTATTGCTTTGATTTCGGGTAGGATAAAATATAGTAAAGTGAATTCCTGTAGCCTTTTCAATGTTTTTAAATTCTGACTTGTTCTTTTTCATAGTTTGGTTTGCTAATCAAAGCTAGAGAAACCATTTTTCTCTCTTATTTTAGCTATATTTGAGATGTCTTCATTTCTTTCCCTAGAGCATTAGTGTGAAGTGAGCAAAAACTGTCTCAACTTAAACTTGGTTTGTCAAATCCATTTTCTGTATTAACATATGATCCACCAGCAATTCCAATACAATCCTTCAGAAAATAATATTTTTGGTATTACTTTCAGCATCTGCTGTAACAATTTTTCCACAGATAATTCTTTTTATCATTTCTACTTTTATATTTTACTTTTAACTATATATTCACTCTAGGCTTAAGCATAACCTTTTCACTTCTTTGCTCCTGTTACAAGAACCCCTCCCTGATTAACCATGTTTTCAGGAATGTAGCCATATTCACCACAGTGAGGTATGGTGGAGTAATACTCTTGGGAAAGGTATGAATCCATCTCTTCTCCCTCCCAGCTATGGGTAAAATAACAGGTCAAACTAGGTTCTACAGCTTTAGATAACAACCAGTTTAGGATTAGGACAACTCTCTATTCAAAACCTCCAACTATAGGTAAATATTCTCACCAACCACTAATTAACCAAGAATGGTGAGTACAGCTACACTCCTGAAAACATGGTCATTCAGGAAGGGGATCCTTTCTTATAACACATCACTCAATAAATCCTGGGCCTAACTAATAAAACAACAACATTAAGGAAAAATTTGATTTTATTCATCAGCATAGTCTCCTTCTAGAATGATAGGCTGATTCCAACACTTCTCTAACAATTCAATGCCTTTTTTGTAGAACGATTTGTCTTTGGCCTCAAAATACGCCTCAGTTTCCAATATCACTTCTTCATTGGAACCAAATCTCTTTCTCTGGAGCATTCTTTTGAGGTCTGCAAACAGCCAGTAGTCCGGGGTGGGGGCAGATCTGAAGAATAGGATGAATGCAGAAGCAATTCATGTAGTTTAGCTATCATTGTGATTGACTTGTGACACAGTGCATTGTCTTGGTGAAAGATCACTTTTATTTTCTTCATTTGTGGCCATTTTTTGATGATTTCTTCCTACAAAAGCACCAGTAATGCTATATATTTGCTATTTATGATTCTTGCTTTCTCAAAGTAATCAATGAGCAAAATACCTTGCACATTCGAAAGTACGGAGGCCAAAACCTTGCCTGCTGATGTTTGTGTCTTTGGTCATTTAAGATGGCTTTCACCTGCTGCTGTCCACTCAGCTGACTGCCAATTTGACTCCAAAATGAAGTGGTGGATCCATGTTTCATCTATTGTCAAATATTTATGCAAAAACTTCTTATTGTGTTGAAACAGTTGCAAACAATGCCTGAAACAGCAGCATGCTGTTTTTGATTGACTGTGAGCAAACGCGGCACCCACTTTGAATACAAATGTCCATGCAAAATGGTGAATACACTGCCTTCTGATATGTTCAACTCCTCTGCTATCTCACACAACTTCAATTTATGATTGGCCAAAACGAGTTTCTGGATTTTTTGGTGTTTTCGAGGATAACTGTCAATTTTGGATGACCTGTCCTTTTAGCATCATTTGTATCTGTACGACCACATTTAAAGTCAGCATACCACCTCTTAACCAGTGTTTATGACAGAAAAGAGTCCAAATAACACTTATCAAGCTATTGCTTTGTTTGAACAGTATTTTTCCCACCAGAAAGCAATGCTTTATCAACACATGAAATTTAGATTTTTCGATTGTTTTGAAAATTTGCAACAGTAGCTTTACTTAAATAACTAATTTGTAAACTAATAATCCAACTGGTCCCAAATCCCAGACTCTTGCACTACCAGACAACTCTGCCCACTCGGAAACTCTGACCACACTGTAGTGTCCATCAATATTTCACTCCACTCCCGCCCGACCCATGATACCCAGACAAGTAGAATATCCTACTGCTATCAAAGAGCAGACTGGGATTTGTTCCGAGACTTCCTCTGTGACATCCCTTGGAACAACGTTTTTAGTCTTCCCATCGAAGAATGTGTATCCGAGGTCTCCTCCTGGGTTAAGGCTGGCATCGATGCCTTCATCCCTGCTAGGAAATTCCAGCTTAAATCTCATTTGTCTCCATGGTTCTCACGCACTTGCTTGGCTGCCATTGCCCACCGGAATCATTTCTTCCATCTCTATCGTAACTACACGTCGGACCAAAACAGGCGCCTTTTCACTTCAGCTCGTAATAAGTGTAAAAGGATACTTAACAAAGCTAAGATGTTGTTTGCTGCCAGAATGAAGCAACGCATAGCATGCTCTAAATTTGGCGCTAAAGACTACTGGCGACTCTGTAAAAGAGTACTTAACAAGAGCAAGTCCACAATACCCCCGCTAAAATTTGAGGTCTTCACCTCCCCAGCAGATAAGGCTGAATGCTTTGCCTGCAGATTCTCGAACAATTCAAGTCTGGACTCATCTGGAGTTTTTACACCCAACTTCTCACCAAGAACCGAGGCACAACTGAATGATGTCCACATTACACCTTCGCTTGTCTCTAAGATAATCTTAAAACTTGACCCTCACAAAGCGAGCGGTGGTGACGGAATCCCAACCATAGTCTTAAAGAAATGTGCCCTTGAACTCTCCTCTGTCCTTTCTAAGCTCTACAACCTCTGCCTATCTGCTTCCTGCTTTCCTGCCTGTTGGAAATCTTCCTCTGTAGTTCCTATATTTAAAAACACTGGAGAACCCTCTGACCCTGCAAATTACCGCCCTATCAGCCTTCTTCCGATCTTTGGCAAAGTGTTCGAAGCCATTATCAACGCTGAGGTGGTTCAGCATCTCACAGCACACAGGCTCCTCTTGGACAAGCAATATGGTTTCCGCTTCACCAGGTCTACTGCTGATATGCTAACGACCATCACTGAGTACATATACCAGGCACTTGACAGGAATGGCGAAGCCCAAACCGTTGCATTGGATATATCTAAGGTGTTCGACAGAGTTTGGCATGCTGGCCTTCTATGTAAACTGCGGAGCTATGGTATAACTGGACATTTGTTTGAACTAATCCAGTCATTCCTCTCTAACCGTACAATGAAGGTGGTATTAAACAGACATGCCTCCCAGAACTACCATGCAAACGCAGGTGTCCCCCAAGGCTCCATCTTAGGTCCTACACTCTTCCTGATATACATTAATGATCTCCCTGACTCCATAAGAGCCCAAGTAGGTTTGTACGCCGATGACACCACAATTTACTCTCGCCTCCTACAAAAATCTGGTGTAGGCATCAAAGCTAACCTCGCAGCCGAGATTGAAAAAGACCTCCAATCCATATTGGACTGGGGTAAGAAAAGGCTAGTAAATTTTAATGCTTCCAAAATGAAGCTACTCTCAATTAACCATCATCGACAATCTCACCTACCTCCCATTAGCATGGACCAGGCTTGCCTCCCAGAGAGTAAAACACTATGCCTCCTTGGTCTCACATTTTCAGCGGACCTCAAATGGAATGACTATATCGAATCCATTGCTAAATCCGCTGCTATGAAAGTCGGTTCTCTGTGGTAGGCCCCGGAAGTTTTTTCCGTCTAAATCTATCCTGCACATATATAAATCTACCATCCGCCCGTGCATTGAATACTGCTGCTATATCTGGTCAGGTGCCCCTGCTATTCTCCTCGGGCTTCTCAATAAGGTTCAGAGAAGGGTCTGTAATGTGATAGATACCGACTTGGCAGACCGCCTGCAGTCTCTCTCCCACCGGCGCGACATGGCTTCCCTGTGTCTCTTCTATACTTTCACGGCTTCTGCTCCGATGAACTTAGATCACTGGTGCCCCCTAAATACGAATTTGCACGTGATACTAGATTAGCAACTAGATCCCACCCTTTTACAGTGAAACTGATAAAATGCAACCGCAACTTCTACTCCAACAGTTTCTTTCCTCGCACTTCCTGATTGTGGAATTCCCTTCCACATGATTGCTTCCCCGACAAATACAATCTCCAGGAGTTTAAATGTAAGGTCAATAGACACCTCCTAACACACTAACCTGCTCCCATTCCTCCTGACATTCCCTATGTCTAACCACTCCTTCTTTTTACCTTCCCCTATGTAGCCCCATGCGCAATAGTGGCAGTGGAATGCCTTTCTTTGGGTGAGATGATTAAAAAAAAAAATTGTCATGTGGCATTTGATGGTTAATACTTCATAAAAATCATATGAATTTTTTTTATTAGTGGTGCCATCTACAGTGACACGCATAAGTATTGAGTACATGTTATTTTCTGTTCTAACTCTAGTTTATGTTCGCCATTTTGCCTGATATTTAGAAAGTAATATCTCATAAAGTTCTTTTAGTTGTAGATGGAAGGAAAATTAAAAACTCATGGTTGAATCCATTTTTTTTATCAAAGTTCAAAATTACCCTATGCAAAAGTATTGGATACATGACACTTTTTTTCAAATTTCTAATCAAAACTTTGTATTTTAAAAGACTTTAAATATTCAAATTTTCGATAGTATTGGAATGTTATCTCTGACCAATCAGAGAAGCACACAAGATAGTGCTACTAATCATCTGACTTTTTGATGTGCATTCTGGATTTCAAAGATTAAAAGTGGCAAAAGCTAAAGAATTATCCAGAGATATGCGAGATAGAATCATTGAACATCACAAAGGAGTACAAGGTTACCAAAAAATTAGCAAAGAAATGAATCTGGCACTAAGTACAGTAGGAAATATCATAATAATGTATAAGAAGTGTAGCAACGGTACAGCAAACCTTCCAAGAAATGGAAGACCAAAAATATAAATGAGAGGACTTAAAGGTGGATCAGCAGAAATGTGCAAAAAAACGCTTCGTTCTGATATTAAAACTGATCTTGAGGGTGCTGGAATTAATGTAAGGATACCATTAGCAGAGCTCTATATCATACAGGCTTTCAATCAAGATCACCAAGAAAATTATCTTTACTGAAAACCAAACATGTCAAAAACCGATTAAAGTTTGTCGAAACTTATGAAAAGAAAGGTATGCAGTTTTGGGAAAAGGTAATCTGGTCGGATAAAATGAAAGTTGAAGTCTTTAGAAGGAACACAGCGACAAGTGTTTGGCGAAAAAATGGCACTACCTTCAACAAGCACAATACCATCCCCACAGTTAAGTTTGGTGGTGGTTCCATTATGATATGGGGATGCTTTTCATCCAAGGGTACTGGTGAGTTACCAGTTATCCATGGTAAAATGAATGGTAGAATGTACAGGGAGATTCTGGAGAAGAACCTTCAGAAATTTGCAACTTCTTTAGGACATGGTCGGAATTTCATGCTTCTACACGACAATGATCCCAAACATACCGCAAAACATACAAAGGAATGGTTTGAAAATAATGGTATTAGTCGACTCAATTGACCAAGTCAGTCTCCTGACTTAAATCCAATTGAGAATTTGTGGAATACTTTGAAGGTTAAAGTTTATAAATGGCTCGGAAATTTTAATGCTTCCAAAACGAAGCTGCTATCTATTAACTATCATAGACAATCTCACCTACCTCCCATTAGCATGGAACAGGCTTACCTCCCAGAGAGTAAAACACTACAGCTCCTTGGCCTCACACTATCAGCGGACCTCAAGTGGAAAGACTATATCGAATCCATTGCTAAATCCGCTGCTATGAAAGTCGGTTCTCTGTGCAGGGCCCAGAAGTTTTTCCCCATCTGAATCTATCCTGCACATATATAAATCTACCATCTGCCCATGTATTGAATACTGCTACCACATCTGGTCGGGTGCCCCTGCTATTCTTCTCAGGGTTCTTGACAAAATCCAACAGAGAATCTGTAATGTGATTGATACCGACTTGGCAGACAGCCTGTAGTCAGTCCCTCACTGGCGTGACATGGCTTCCCTGTGTCTCTTCTATAAATACTTTCACAGCTTCTGCTCCAATGAACTTAGATCACTGATGCCCCCTAGGTACAAATTTGCACGAGATACTAGATTAGCAACTAGGTCCCACCCTTTTACAGTGAAACCGATAAAATGTAACCACAATTTCTACTCCAACAGCTTCTTTTCTCGCACTTCCCATCTGTGGAACATCCTTCCACATACTTGCTTCCTTGACAGCTACAATCTCCAGGAGTTTAAATGTAAGGTCAGTAGACATCTCCTAACACACATCTATTCTCTCAAACACTCGTCCCATCTACATCCTTACCCATCTATCACCCTCCTTCTAACATATCCTATATCTAACTACTCTTTCTCACCACCTCCCCCATGTAACTCCCTGCGCAGTGCATAATAGTGGCAATGGAATGCCTTGCTTGGGGTGAAATGATTAAAAAAGAAAATCCACAAAATATCAAGCAATTAGAGGAATTATGTAAGGAAGAATGGGGTAAAGTAACGGTGAATCAGTGTGGAAAAATTGTGGCCAACTATAGAAAGCGACTGGAAGCAGTGAAACAAAACAGAGGCTACGCAACAAAATATTAAATTGATGTATCTAATACTTTTGCATAGGGTAATTTTGAACTTTGATAAAAAAAAAAAATGGATTCAACCATGAGTTTTTAATTTTCCTTCCACTTACAACTAAAACAACTTTACGAGATATTACTTACTAAATATCAGGCAAAATGGTGAATATAAACTAGAGTTAGAACAGAAAATAACATGTACCCAATACTTTTGCGTGTCACTCCATGTCATGTTCGGGACTTATTGAGTGATATGTTAAATAATAAATTGCTTAAAATAATGAATCTATTTTTGTTCGGTGACAGATATTGCACTTGATATATTTTTTTTATTCTCCTTTTCGTTTTTAATGTTTAGTTTTTAAATTTTATTTGCAAAAGATTTTATATTTGATAAATTAATTTGCTAATTCACATCAAATGAAAAAACTAAAAACAAAACATAAGTTGGTTTTGTATATAAGTAAAATATTTTCTTAATTTTTATAGATTATTTTTTAACATCAAAAGAATATTTGATTATTTTTTTTTTTGTTCTTCATTTTCATTTTGTGATCTTTAAAAACTCTAAATAATAAACATTGATTTATTTTTTTAATCAGTTTTCCTATTTTATTGAGATATAGCTGCTGTATCATGCTGCCAATTACAGATATTCTGTTAACTTTTGGCACCCCCACCCACTCAAAATGAAACCGTTATTTGATCTACTAGGATATGTTGTAATTATTTTGACACCTGTCATATCTGGATTTTCTTGAGGAACACTAGGATGTAACCTGCAAAAGAATGAAAAAATAAAAAGAATTACATCACCCTGTCATCCTACCAGAAGTTTAACAAATGCAACCAACACCTGGGGAGTGCAGCAACTAGAATTTTTTGATAATGCCAACAAAGAGTAGGAAACTGGTTCAAAGTATCAGTGTATCACAGTATTAAAGCCCTTTTATTTTTTTCTTTTCCAACATAATAAATAAAAACAAGAAGACAGAAGGGATTTTTTTACAAGACTTATAGTGAGAAATCAAAAACGCTTATAAGCTGTTTTCATAATATATTTCAAAAATTTAGGATTTTTGTCTAATCAGAAAATAGTTCTCTGTAGAAATTTTGTTTTTGCTTTTGCCCTTATAAACATTCATTCGCTTTGCTTTGTTTTTTTATACTTGCTGTTATTAAAAAAATGACTATATTCTAATGTCCTGATAAAAAATAATAGATGATATTTAGACACTTGAAAACTGTTATTCCAAAGGATATTTAAACTTAGCATATATCTTAAATAATTATTTACAATTCGGTGCTGCTTCAATTATTTTTTCATCACTTTTTACAAATTTTGTTTCCAGCATTTCAATGAGAAAAAAATGAAGATTAACAAAAAAAAAAAAATACAGTAAAATTTTAAACTATTTGATATTTTTTCTATGCATGATTTTTTTTAATTCACTTGATCTGCAAAATAGCTGACCTTTAATGGCTTTTATTTCATCTTTGCACTGCATGACACGATTTATTTTTTGTTCAATGTTTTTTTTATACTATAGATATGTTTATTTGCAGTCTTTTGTGATTTGTACATTTTTTTAATAACTAAATGGAATTTATAAAGAAAAAAATATAACTTTGTCTACAGTAAAATTGGCCTATATATATATATATTTTATTAAAGCACATTCTTACTATTAAAAACTGGATAATTAAGAATTGTATTTGTATTTTGCTTAATCTTTTTTTTTTTTTTACTAACGTTTAATATTTCTTACTTTTTTCTTAATGTTTAGACAAATATGCTAATAAGCTGTTATGGGTAGTTCTTAAGGTCCTACAACAGCAAACATTTTTGTAGGGTTTTATGAGCAGGTTTTACTTGCTCATATTGAAAATTCTCAGTATTATTACCAATATGTCAATGACACTTTTCCTGGCTTCAGCAATGAAGAACACTTTGAAGTTTTCCATTGATTATTAAAATATATAAAACTTTACACAATGATGGTTCAAATTACTTGTAGGGAGATCAGAGTTTATTTAGTTGGTACCATTTTAGATTTGGTGGTATGGTCAATGTATATTTTAAAAACCAGATTTTTATTGAAAACACCACTAATATATCTAATGTTCAATCACAATTTCAAGAGTAAAACACTGTTGGTAACATTCAAATTTTTGTTACCTGAAAAACACATGGAGATCTGGTCTGTAAATTATCAGTGATCTTACCAAATCAAAAAATAGTATTATTGTTTAACATAGTTCAAATATTAACACATTGCCTTATTTACACTGTTCAGACTGTTGTCCTCGTCTTTATTGCCATGTTTATGACATTCATCCATTGTATGCTCGTGCGTTCTTCAGGTGCTAAAAATTTTGAGCCGAACCCTTTATTTCAATCACTGGGGTATATCATTCTCATTCCATGTGTGATGCCACTTTCAGATGCAATGTAGTTATCTCCCTTTAACTGAACTCTCTAAGATATTTGTTCATCACTGCTGTAGCCAGGTATTGAACTCACAACTCTTTGGCTCAAGTCACTGGAACTAACCAATGCCTGTCCACTGGGCCATGTATCCTTGAGGACATCAGTGTATGAATGATATGAGCTTGACATACCCCAGTGGTCAAAATAAAGGGTTTGGTTAAAAATTCATAGCACCTGACGAAGATCGGGATGTATATGGTCTGAAAAATTGTAAACATGGCAAATAAAGATGACAACAGTTTGAACAATGTAAATAATTTAAATACTACCTCAGAAGTATAGACAAATTAACAAACTGATTTATATGTTTATAATTTAAATCTAATAGAAAAATGACACTTGGTAACTTGAAAGTAAAATAAACAAAAATATGGCATAAATTCAAGAAAATGTAGCCTAAATGCTACAAAGTGAGGATTTTGGAAAGTTAATCTATATAAATTAAGTTTTCCAATAACATGGTAACTATGAAATTTATTCTTGATTCAAACATTCAGACTACATTGATACCTTCTGCAAGAATATACGTATGAAGTGAACTTAACTAGTTTCAGCTGGGATTTGAACCCTGCTTTATTTTCTGTACTGGTTACCGTTAACCATCTCTGCCTCCTAATCTACATTAACTGCCATGAAAAATCTAAAGTTTTATAACATTAGAAGGAAAGAAAACAGCAACATTGAGGGAGAGAATATTCATATGCATTCGTTGCAATCTCATGACTGTCACTTCTGTGTGGGCCTGTACAACCATAACTGCCATCAACAGCTGAGACATCACTTTTTGGGGCACAGATCCATGGGGTCTCTTGAGACCAACAGATGCCATATATATATATATATATATATATATATATATATATAAAACTGTAAAATTATCTTTGAACACGTCTCAAAAAACCCACCGAGTATAAACACGGAGGAGGAAAAAATGGAAACAAAAAAAAGAAACGAACTAAGCACTTGAACATTAGTCAAAGTACTAGTCGAAAGAAAAAAAAAACCCAGAGACAAGGGACCTAACACGTAAGGTGCTCAATACAATAGCAGAGCAAATAAATAAGTAAGTAGCAAACCTAGAGCCAACGGACCAACCAAGGTTTCACCAAATGGATCGTCAGGGCAAGTCGGCCCTGACAATCCATTTGGTAAAACCTTGGTTGGTCCGTTGTCTCTAGGTTAGCTACTTACTTACTTATATATATAGTTTTAAGGTATATTTATGCATTAAAGTGTTTATTATCATAGACAATGCATGTAAATAAAAACATATATATTGAAGTCCTCACTTAGATGAAACAGTCTGTTTCATGCTTAAACATAATCGTCGTCCTGATGTTTTATGCCATCCTGACAATTACATTTCAGCATGAGACAGCTATCTCTAGGAGTTGATTTCAATGTCTATTTTTATATTTCCATATACTCTCTCCCTGCACTTTAACCTACTGTTATGGTGAAACACACCTATTCCTCAGATAATGGACTCTCCCTCCTATATTAATAAGAGTTAACAGGAAGTTAACTCGAGAAGTTCTTAGGAGTTCTAGAGAGTTCTTTAGAGTCCTTTTGGAGTTCAGTAGAGCTACTAGGCAGTTGATATTAGTTGGCAGTTATCCGAATACTAAGGAGTCAACTTTCAGTGGAAGATTACCAAGTTCCTAACATTTAGGGTGCGTTAAGTCAATTAGCAACCGACATAGCACGATTATAACTTTCAGTGCAAAAACTATTCCACAACACCTATAAATATAGCATACCTTAAAATTATACTTTATATTGGCTTGGAATGAGAAATCAGAAAGCCAAGTTTGAGTTCCAATTGAATATGTTGCATTCATTTACGCACAAATACCCTTAGAAAAAGTATGAATCCGTCTCTTCTCCCTCCAGCTATGAGTTGAATAGCAGGACAAAGTGGGTTTTATAGCTTTGGCTGGCAACCAGTCTACCGCAGATAGAAATGGCAACCTACTGCGGGAAAATCTTCTGTTTAATCAGTCATGTCTCTCTTGAGACATGATCACTCAAGCGTGTATCACATATGGCACTTAACTGATATATCAGTAATAAATCAGAGGAAAAGATCTGGGAAATAATCCCAATGGATCCTAGTAATATTAAATATTAAAATCTGTAGAAGGAGACTATGTTGATGAATTGAGTGATATGTTATATATATATATATATATATAAGTCTGTACCCTAATGATAAAAAACATTTATTTTACCCAAGAAATATTTACTTTTAAACATAATTTCAATCCACCTTGTCAATGCACTTAATTGAATGGTGAATTATTAATCACATAGATTGGACATTATACAGTGAAAATTTCAAATTAAAATTCAACAAATGAACAGATATCATGCTATGAAATTAGTGATGCACCCTTATATGCCTAAAATAACATTGAGAGATTAAAAAAATATTTAGCTTACAATTTACATTGTAGCCTCAGTTAATGAGTTATTACATATTATAATTTGCTAATTTTATTTGTAAATATATATTTTTTATTTCATATTAAGTTTTGTTTTTGAAACTAAAATGCAATTTGTTTTTATATTATAATGATGAATTGAAAAGTATCTTTTCTTTACTCTTTTTATATATTTTGTTTAAGTTCATATTGATTCTCCAACTACAATTGTCTTAGTTTTTAAGTTTTTGGTTATCTATTTTAAAATTGAATATCTGAAAATGGGGTTTTTTGTTAATGAAAGTGCATTAAAAAAGATATTCTTTAATTTTGGTAATACAAATAATTCTATAATCAAGATTAAATAAGAAATGATTAAAGTTATATTAAAGTTATTTCTGAGATGAGTTATTTCAAAATTCATTGACATTTTCACATTTCAGCCATTGTATACTCCGACCTTCTTTAGGTGATTGGAATTTTAAACAGAATCCTTAAATTCGATCAGTCAGTCAGTTAATTGCCATATGTGATATACACTTGGGCGATCATGT
The DNA here is from genome assembly GCA_037127315.1 of Ascarosepion bandense. Taxonomy (NCBI): domain Eukaryota; kingdom Metazoa; phylum Mollusca; class Cephalopoda; order Sepiida; family Sepiidae; genus Ascarosepion; species Ascarosepion bandense. Next base: position 1,665,390 of record JBBBDQ010001077.1, read on the forward strand.
CTCTAAAGAGACATGACTGACTGGACAGATGATTATCCCGTAGTAGGTTGCCATTGCTTTCTGTAGTAGATTGGCTTCCAGCCAAGGCTATAGAACCCAATCTGTTCTGTTATTTAACCCATAACTGGAGGGAAGAGATGGATTAATACGTTTCTCAAGGGTATTTATGCATAAGTGAATGCATGGAATTCAACTGGAATTCAAACTCAAGTCATATTATTATAATTATTATTATGCTTATAATCAGTCAATGCTAACTAATATGAAATAATTTACTAAAAGTGCTCTATACAGTGTAGAGCTTAAATAAACATAAAAATTATAAAATATACCTTACCAACTTGAGTTTAATCCTGCTAAGTTATCAATCATCAAACCATATATTAATTATCAATGTGTATTTATATATTTTCTGCCCTATCTGTAGTGAGAAGGAAGGTAAATCAACATAAATTTATGAGTGATTACTTAACTTCATCATTTTAATAAGCTATACAAATAATGAAAAGATATGGAGCAAAAAGCAATTTATATGATTAATTAATGGATTAATATATAAAGGGAATGGATTAATTAATGGATTAATATATAAAGGGAATGGATTAATTAATGGATTAATATATAAAGGGAATGGATTAATTAATGGATTAATATATAAAGGGAATGGATTAATTAAACAATTCATTGGCCTCTGTTTTAATTGTGAATTCTTCATCTTCGCTTTATTGAATCTCAATACATTTTTTCAAGATTTTTGTTTCTTGGTATCACACTATTAAAACTTTCTAAAATTGACATCATTTTACTGACACAGTTGCACTTTTATTTTTATAATTATATAAAAATACAACGTAGCTTGACAATCCCCAACCAGAAGGATGAAACTTAAGTTGCTATAGTATTTGGATTTTATAAATTTTGTATTTGTCTATACTTCTGAGATGAGGTAGTAGTTAAACTATTTACATTATTTGGACTATTGTCCTCATCTTTGTTGCCATTTTTATGACGTTTCAGCTGCCGTTGTGAGTTCAATACCAGGCTACAGCAGTGGGGAACAAATAACTTAAAGAGTTAAGTTAAAGGAAGATAACTCATGACTACCAGAAGTGGCTTTGCACAAGGAATGAGAATGATATACCCCAGTGATTGTAGTAAAGGGTTCGGTTCGAATTCCTAGCACCTGAAGAAGGCCGGTGCATACATTAGCCAAAACATTGTAAAAATGATAAAAAAAGATGAGGACAATAGTCTGAATAGTGTATAAATTTTGTATTATATATCCATATCCCCATCCATTTCTCTTATGTATTGTACATATGTGTAATATCATGCCAAAGTTAGAGGAATTTGATAATGGAAATAGTCACTTACTCGAACATGTTTTTTTTCTACTGTTTTCATAGTTTGGTTTATAAAGGGTACTTCTTATGTACACACTGTTCAAATCCACTAAAGTTTCAAGTGGGATTACACAGACAAAATAAAAATTAGAATATAAAATGTTTATATAAAACTGACTATAATTCTAATTAATATAATGCAAAATTCTTTTAATAATTTTTTAATAATTTTTAATAATTTTTAAAAATTCTTTTAATAATAATTTTTTTTTTCCCCCCCAACAGTCTGATGCTGGTTATGCCCATCTGAAGAAACCCGACACAGTGCCCGAGTGGCTGAACTGCCTCGGTCTTTCCGAGTACACAAATACCTTCATCATCAATGGTTGGGACTCGATCTCTTACCTCGGATATCTGACCAACGATGATCTGGTTAATATGCATATCAGAAACCCAAAGCACCGGGATCGTCTTCTGCGGAGCTTGCAAGATATGAATCTTAAATTTACCGGCTGATATAAGAAAGGGACGAAAGAAGAGGAAGCTTTCAGAAAGTTATTAAAACATTTTTGACAAAACAGTAAAAAACAAAAAAAAAAACGGAAAGCAAAGACAAAAAAACAAATGTATTAAAATATGAAATGCAAGAAGAAAATATTGAAATGAAAGAAAAAACTTGAAAAGAAGGGAAAAAAATGCTTAAAAGAGAAAACAAAGAATGAAGAAAGAAAAGCAAAATGAAAGTTTGAAAACCAAGATATCAGTAAATTACAATATTGTATTATTCATATCTGTATACAGACACACACACACATGCATTCTTGAATATGCACACACATATACACTCACATGGGGATGTTTGTATATATGGATGTGTATGCACACACACTCACTCTCACACACACACATCCATACACACACCTTTACCCTCTCTTTTTATTTGATTGTTTTAATGTAATTTTTTTCTCCTCCTTCTCCTCTATCCAATATTTTCAGTATTAGTGTTGGCCATTATTTCATTTCATTATTTACAGGCCTAAAATTCTTGCTAATTTACAAATGGCATTTATATGTGTATGTTTTTATATATACAGATATATATGCATTTGTATATGCATATGTATATATGTATAGATATCTTCATTTACGTATCTGTGTATGTTTGGTATATTATTGTCAACAATCAGGGTGACCAAAAATGTCTTCTCCAAAACATCATTGGAAAAAATCTAATTTAGAACATGCAAAATTAGTCATGTTTTTACTTTCGCCTCCTCTTACAAAAAATATGCAAATTGTCTAGCCTTTATCATAATCCTTTATACAGAATTTCATTAACTTTTATAAACATGAATAATTTTATAGTCTTCTTTTGTGCAGTTTTTATTAGTTAATACATAAATCGATTCTATGGATATTGATAAATGCTCAGTATAAACTAACATAAACTGTTTATTAATAATTGGGTATATATTGATAAATCTGTAAATATATATATATATATATAATTATTATTATTATTATTATTAAAATTTACTATGTTTATGAAGAAAGAATGCTCAATATAGGAAAATGTTTATGTAGGTCAGCAGAGAAATCAACACTGCATAGTGACTGGCAGTTTTACATTATAACTGATCATCAGACTATTTGATGACAACTTCAGGTGTAAAACTGCCAGTCACCATACAAAGTTGATTTCTATTTCTGCACAGCTTTTATATATATATATATATATATATATATATATATATATATATAGTTTGCTTGTAAGTATAATAATATAAGATTTACTTGTAATAATTATATAAGAGTGATAGTTATATCACTCGAATATGATTGCTTACTCTCTGAGCACAGATTAAATTATTTAGAATAAACTTAGATTCAAACACTTACTGTAAAATAGAACAAAAAGAATTATAAGAATATAGTTTTAAGATATACTATATTCATAGATAAAAGTGCTCAATATCAGGAATACAGTTAACACAAAGCAGAAACAATCTGTTTCATGCTTTATGTATACATACATATATATATATACACACACATGCACTTAATCATAAAAAGCCAGAGAAAATAGAAATTATGTTCAAAACATCTATATTCACATTGGAAGATATATACATATGCACACACAACATATTAATTTACAAAAATTGTTACATACATGTGAGCACTTACAGATGAGATATATATATATATATATATATTTAAAATTAATATATTTCATGCTGTTTAATCAAAAGTACCCATTTACATTGAAAAATATATACACAAACACAAAGATTTTAATTTATAAAAGTTGCTATATACATGCAATCATTTGTAGAATATATATGTATATACATTATTTAAACTTATCAATATATTCTATGCTGTTGAATCAAAAGTATCTATTAACATTGAAAGATATATGCCCACACACAAGATTTTAATTTGTTAATTTTTTAAAAATTTGCTATACATGCAATCTCTTACAGATGGCATATATATTTACTGACGGCATATATATTACTCAAGCTTATCAGTATTTTCCATGCTGTTTAATCAAAAGTATGCATTTACACACAAACATATCTATATACAATGATAAACACACACTTTTTGAAATATATATTGTTTATGCTCATGTAAAAAATTCACTATGACCATATATTTTCAAAGTTAGGGTTTTAAGAATAAGCTTAGCAACTATGTTAAAAGATATGTCCTCAAATGCTGTTTTAAGTAAAGTTCAGTGCTTGACTCTCAAAATTTGAAAATAATCATTTCAGCTAAAAATTATATCTGATGTTGTTTCAATGCTTGAATATTTCATATATTCCCCTAAGAAGGTCTTCAACTTTGAAACACATTTCTATTTCTTCCAACTACACCAGCGTCTATGAATCAGTCTGTGTATTAAGCAAAATGGTGAGACAGATTTTGTCTAAACCTTTGTACTGCTAGATAGGCATGATGACATCAAGGTGATATTAAAAATGGTCCCTACCATACAGATACCAACACTTCAAAAGTGGGATGATATATCTCATGATGCTTCAATGAGTTAAAAGACTATAAGATTTTGGCCTTTTGATTGGTCCTCTTAATGTTTTAATTTTTGAAAAACAGAAGAAACTTAATTGTTTTTTCAACAGAGAATTTTTTTAATTTTGTATATTTTGTTTGTTTGTCTGTCAAGCATGTCTTTATTCCTGTTTATACCTTTATTATTAGACTTTTATTTTTTTAGTTTGGTGGGTTTAGGGGCCTTTTATGTATATTTTATCTAAAATTTTCAATCAAATACTGCTGAATTTAAGAACCCAACTGTTAATTTACTATATCATAATCAATGTGTGTATGTATGTGTATGCATGTAATATCTATGCTTCCTCTGAGTAATTGACTGCCCAGACTACAAACAAATATGATCTATGCATTACTTTAAGTTCATGTATAAGAAATTGAGAAAAGTTTGGATTGCATTAGAAAAAAAAAACTAAGAATCATTTAAACAAAAATCTTATGATGATTGTTTTCATGAAATATTAGGAAAATCTATGGCAAAGAGAAAATAAAAAAAGAAATTGTTTGACTAGTTTTATTCTTTAGGACTTTAGCAGGCTAAACGTCTCACATGAAAAAATTTTTTACACTGTCATAGATTTTCCTGAAATTGTTCTGCTATATAAAAATTTATGTAATATCCCCCATACACAGTGTGTGTGTGTGTGTGTCTATATGTATGAAATTGGGGCTTGTTATTTAATCATGGAAGGCACTATTTTATATCACTGTTTTGCAATAATCCTGAAAAATTCAAGGCTGACTATTTTAAATGCAATTAAGATTTATAAAAAAAAAAAAAGTAGTGTTTCCAACAGAAAATTTTTCTTGAATTAATTTGTTCAAATTATGCTCTTAAATGCTAAAAGGTTTTGTCTGAGTGCAAACACTTTCACATCATTTAAATATTGTCCCAGTTCATAGAAGTGAATGTTAAAAAAACAATTTTTTTTCTTTTAATTTTTTTAAATTTCTAAATGAAACATTTTCCCTGTTCCTATCATATTACTAGTTTTACTTCATCTTCTGATTGTTGCTTTTATTAGATAGCAAAGAAACATAGGTGAACCAGAAAAAAGTGACAGATTTGTACTTCTTAATCATTAAGCTTCTCTAGCCAAAGTGATTAAGACAATGTTTATGACAGGCTCTTTAGGAATGGAATGAATGTTCAAGTCTTTTAAAAAATCCGTTACTTTATTTCTTATTCTCCACCATATTTGCACCTGTGTCAAAAGTGTATATCAATCCTGAATAAAAAGTATCATTAATTAGAGGGAGTAAAACTAGTAGCAATAGTGAAGAATGTATCTAGTTAAGGTGCTATTTTAAGAAACCAACAATAAGATGAACTAGAGACAAAAATAATAGTTACAAAGCTTGTTTGGCATCAATTTCTGTACTATTCAGTATTATTATGGCATAACTCATACTTCTGATTTTAAATATTTAAGATAAGCAAAATATGTCAAAGTTAATGATTTATTGTTAATATTATATGACACGAAGAACTTAATAGTTTGGTAAAATAAATTATTTTGAAATAAAAGTATTAATGCAAACAAATTTGTTTAAAAATAAATAAATAAACAAAGTTTGTTTAATTTTTTTTTTTAATTTTTGGGTAAAGTGTTGAGTATTGTGCTCTAAGTTGCAGATAAGTTTCAGATATTTTATCCGCATCTTCAAGCACAATACTCATCACCTTATCTGAAAACTGGAAAAATATAATAGAAAAATTAAACAGATGAACCTTGTCAGTTGTCTTTACTCAAACTTGTTTGGAGATATATATATATATATATATATATATATATATATATATATATCCTATGTTATATGCACAACTCTTGAGTTTCATGCATTTCATTAATCTTCAAGTGCTTAACAGACATACTGACTTATTTTCAATTTAAAATATTAATTGGCATTCTTTTCTTAAAGTTTGTTATGGGTCACATGTACTAATATTTTATATACACAGACACACGCACAACATAGTACACTTGGTATGCAATCCAGGTAAATTCCAATAGAGACAAACTCAAGAGAACTCTTTATATATATATATATATATATATATATACACACACACACACACACACACACACACAAGTATAGGGCAGGTATGGAGGGAATAAAATTTCATATCCAGAGAAACACTATTCTTAAAATGTGCTCAATTCAAAGTAGAGCGAATATTTGTTTAGAATTTATAACATAAATATGTTATAATATCACTACAAAAGTAGCCATTTTGTTTCAACACTACTTGTGTCATATCAAGTGATGAGGTTTATTTCAAGTTGTCTCTTTGTCCATATTTGGATGTCTATAGATTTGTATATGTGTGTGCCTGTCGTTTCCTCATTTAATATCTAAATAACTTTATAACAATCTAAATCTAATGCTTTGTTAAACTTAGAATTTAAAATTTGCAATAAAAGTAAAGTGAATCTAATAGTTAATTAATAATGCTGATCTCTATTTTAATCAAATATTGATATTAATGCCCCAATAAATTCATTTTAGAGTCTGTTCTCTTCAAATTAGAAATTATTTTGGTTAGTCCACACTATGAAACAATGCCTCTCTGATTAAGGGGGTTTGGCTATTTTAGAACTCTTCAACTTGAAATAAACGTCATCACTTAAAAACACAAGTAGTGTCAAAACAAAAGAGCTACTTTTGTAGCGATATTATAACATATTTATGTCATAAATTTCATATATATATATATATATATATATATATATATATATATATATAACTGTAAGTAGGTTTTAATCTTATGATACCTAAAAGTAGAGAAATAGAAGTATTTCATGATAACTTGTTTCTATGAACATATGATATAGCATACACCCCACTGATTTTTTTACTTGTGTTTGTACAAGGTGATTTTTAAAGCCTTTGTTTGCCTGATGCTTTTTATTTGTTATTTAAAAGAAAAATCAAGTTTTAATGGTCAGATAGTTGAAGGCATTTTAGAAGATGTCAAATTAAGTGTTTGCTATCAAATTGCAACATGTAAACAGTTGTTTATCTCAATATTGCCTTTGCAAATTTATGTATACAAATTTAAATTCAACATATTTCCAGTAGAGTTGAGGTGCTTTTTTTTTTTTTTTTTTTTTTTTGTAAGAATATTAATTGATCTGACAAATTAGTGCTTATCTTTTGTATTTTAAAAACACTAGGTTACTCTGAAACTTCTTAATAACAGTAGATCAAGAGTGGCATTAAGATTAGACAAAGTGGCTTACAAAATATTTCCTGTATAGAAGAATTTTGTATTTGTAACTGTTTCATGCAATTCTGTATGTAGTTCATTTGGTATAAAAGATAATATGATTCAGTTTGAATCCTTATCTGGGATTCATTTTAGGCTGAAGTCAAGTTTTTCATATATCTGCCTAATACAATCAGTCCTTTCATGTTCTTTTAAAATCCACGATACTGCCCCCAAACAAATATATATATATATATATATATATATATATATATAAATACTTTTTCAGCAGAACGAGTATTAATATTTATTCAAATAGAAAATTCCACAGTTTTTTAATTGTTTATATTTTCAAAAAGAGGAGGAAGAGGAGAAGGAAACTAACTCTACCTGGCTTTTATATATATTTATAAGTGTGTATGTGTCTGTGTGCATATTATAAGAGTGTGTATGTATACATACATATTTGTGTGTGCATGTGTGTGCTCAATGATCTGATATAAAGGATCCTCTTTGCATTGTCTATAAAATGTGGGCAAGAGGGTACAGGCTTTCCTGACTTATGGACAATGTGAAGAGACTACTTGCAGCAGATTGTTTTATAATGATTGATGTTTTTAAAAAAAAAAAAAAAATGAAAACAAAATCCTAAAAATGGATGAATAAATGTTGTGTATTTTCTGGTTCTCTCACCAGACAGATATTAGTATTTTAGTTTCTTGCCTCTTTAAAAAAAAAATAAAATAAAAAAAAATAAAAGGATGCCCCCACTTCTCTCTCTCTCAAGTAGAAAATAATTTTAACAGCTTCAGCACCAAAGAACATTTCAGTTTTTGCAACTTGACCTTTTCAGCGCCAAACGATGTGAATTAACATCCCCCTCTCTGAAATTCACGCCTTGTCTTCATTTTGTCCTCCACACACTGCTGTGACCTGCTTTCCAGCATTTAGTCTCAGGGGTGGGGGGGATTCCTTGTTCTATTCTTGGCCTACAAAATCAGCAGGAAAGTTATCATTGGTGCTGAAGTTGTTACTAAACAGTACGGTTTGCATATCAGATATCTTGGTAATACTATTGTATAAATCTTTCTCTCTCTCTCTCTCTCCCTATATATATATATATATATATATATATATATATATATATATATTGTCAATAAGAATTTATGATTTTTGGAAAATTGTGGGGAAATTCTTTATCCAGCACCCCCACCCCCCACCTTGATTAAAAACATTCTCTTAAATTCTTATATATTGACAATTTTGTTCATGGCATGTCAAACCTCTGCAACACCAACAATCTCAACTTATTTTAATTTTTTTTCTTTTAATCAAAATAATGAAGTTTTGTGGATCACAAACTTAGAACTTAAAAAAGAAATTACAGTGCAGCAAGTAAAATTATAAATTGATATTTTGTTTAAAACAATGCATGACCTCTTAAAAAACACAAAGTTTAAATTTGTTATAATCAGAAGAAATAATAGCCATGTTCGTACTCTGAAGGAGTACTCATCTTCTTTAACAAAATGAAATTTTTTAAAAAATGAATTCTTGGTGAAGATTGTTTTTCTTGACAAAAGAAAAGTAAACATAGATGAGAAATAAACATTTTATTTTTATTAACATTCTGAGCAAGTTAGCTCTGGAAAAAGAAGAAAACGAATAATGAAATATAAAATCCATGTTTCTAGAATCCTACCTAAGGGAGATAATCGATGGAATGAAATAAAAAAGCGGCAAACTTGAAGCTTAACAGTGTGAATGTGTGTATGAATCGAAAAAAATATGCCCACTTCTGAGAAAAATTATAAAATTATGCCTGGAAATGTGGAAACCATATTCAAATGTTTTAAAAAAAAGTCAGGTTTACAAAAATGACTGAAATGTCCCTTTTAAAGAAAAGAATTTAATGTTTAAGTAATGAATATATATAACAAACAAAGCAACCCAAAAGAAAAAAATGTCATACTAATATTAAGAGTTCAGTTGTTAATTTTAATAATGCTAATAATAATAATGATAATAATAATCAGTCATGTTGGTTCAACATGCATTTTTATTTTAGTTATTAAAGGTAAAGCACACACATGCAAACACACACACACAAAAAAATACAAAAAAAGATTTAAAGCTTTTATAAATTTTGCATGTAATTCTTTGGAATTCAGCTTGCAGATAATTTTAAAATCATTTTTTTTTTTATATATAAAAAAAATTGTTTTGCTGGATGATTAAAATAATGAAAATTAGTCCTCCACTTTATTTTTCTTAAGGTTTGAAAGGGGATCATTTTTGTTTCTTCTTATAACAGTATTATTGAAATCTGGACTTTTTGTTAAGAAAATACTTTTATGAATACAGAAGTATTTACTATTGTTTTCCAATAAAGATTTTTCTTTTTTCAGACCAGGTTTTATATATATATATATATATATATATATATATATATATATGGCCCCAAATATATCTGGCCCAAATGTTTAAATATATTTGGTCCTGTATCCATGACATTTTTGTTTTTATTCTTAATTTCTAAAAAGAAAATCTCTGGTCAGAAAACATTTTGCAATGTAGACATTATTTCCTGAAATTCAGGAGGCATTTCTTTTCAAGAAAAGAAATTCTACATATATAAAACAATGGAAATCAACTTCTTATCTATTAAAATACACTAGAAATTCCAAGGAAGACTGGTTATTGAACAAGAAACACCAGCTTTTTTATTCAAATTAAAATACAACTTAAAACATGTTTTATCAGTCCAGAAAAAATGTTGCACTGTTACATTAAAGGCATGAGTTTCTTTCCTTCTATAAAGGAACATTTTTCCTTTATTTGCATTGATAAATTTAAATAAAATTAAATAAACTTTTCTTTTCAAGACATTGTCACATCAGATTGTAAAATGGGTCTCTACATCTCTATTGCCTGCTTTCAACTTGGTTGTATTTTTTTTTTTTATTTTTTTTTTTTTTACTGCTATTTCTGTATCAAATTCTTACTGGTGGCTGGTGATACTTGAATGTTGATTTTGAACCAGAGGAAGACAAGTTTAATCACAGCCAGTTCCTTTGAATATTAATTGTAGTAATAATTTTCTGTCATACTGTCACCCATTGGATTTGGAATATTGATGTATAAAAGGTGATTTCCAGGTTTGTGGCAAGGGGGAATAATTTGGTTGTTCATTCAGAGCTCAAAAGAAAAAAATGTTTCCTTAGAAATTGAATTTCTACTGTATTCATCTTTATATGTACCATAAATCCTCCTTTTTGCAAACCTGCAAATAACTGGAAAAACTTAAACATTCCTAAAAATTAACTTCTTGATTATAAATATAAAAAAACATGGTTTTCCTTTGCCACTAACAATATCTTTTATTAAAAACTCTCAGTTAAACTCTTCTTTAATTCATTTGATGTTCAGTATTTTGGATCTGGATTAAATGACCTTTGTATTTTTTATTTTAAGAATCAACTGGATCTTCCTTTCTAAAACACTGGCAACAAAATCCATATTATAAATAATTTCTGTAGAACATGAAATACTTAAGCTGATCAATTTACATTCAATAGATTTTGTTATCATTTTGTCTGGATATTATTGTCTACATTCACATAATAAAGTGAATGACACTAAAATTAAAGCTAAAATATACACTGGATTAGTATAAGTAACTTTTTTTTTTTTTTAAATTCCTTGTTTGGCACTTTTAAGTAGGTATTGGGCCTTTGGGTATATCACTAATACTTCATGCCATCAGATATTCTGTGATAGCCAGTTGTGAAATAGTTATGAGCTGCTTGTTGAAAATCTATAGTAGTTTGCCTCCAGTTATGATTTTTTTTTTTTTTTTCATATAAATCTAAAAGAGATGATCAGGAAGTATTTTAATTATTTTCTTAAATAGCTGTAATTCAAAGCAAAATTTCAGAGGTAACTTCTTGCTTAACAATTTAAGATTCTTTTTCTCTCTCTCTCTCTCAATAAGTCACTTAAAATTTGTTCAACATAAAGAGACAGGAATATAAATTTCATCAAATGCCCCAACTACTTTTTTTTCCATTAAGGCTTCAAGAAATGCTAATCTTTATACACACTGATTTATTTGGACTAATGATAATAATAATTGTTCATCTCAAAAATTCAGACAAAAATGCTAATCTGAACAAAAATATAACTGTGCATATGATTTTTAAGTCAAGTTTAAAAAAAAAACAAAAAAACTGAATCATTATTAAAATGCAGGAGTAATAATTTAATATTTCATATAAAGTTTTGAGTCCATTCATTTTATCTTCAGTGATTAAAAGAGTGACTTGAGAAAATCTTTTTTGTTTTCATGTTTTTTTTTAATAGTTAAATCGAGAATTTTGGCCCAATTCACTTTTTTTTTAAATTACTATATTTTCTAATAGAGTATGGTTTCATAGTACATTAACATTAGTGTAAAGACAAATACACAGACTTTTTGAATATTGCATCTTAATTACCAAGTGACGGTTTACAGGTGCCCCACCTAGTTGGTCTAAAATTGTGCAAGGCTACTTTTAACACTAAAAGTACTTCTTTTCTCCACATACCATTTTTTTTTTTTGCTAACTACAAATATTCAGATCAAACAAAATCTATTATTTCTTATTGTAAGCTCTTTCTGAAGATAAACAGGATTTTTGTAAATTTGCTTTAGTTGTGTAATATTTTCATCTTAATTTTAATGAAACATAACATGAATCAAAACTTAAACTGGCAAAAAGTGTTATTCTTTTCTCTTTACAAGTGTAATCATTTCATCTTTCAAGAAACTCAAGATTTGAAAGAGCTTTTCAGACTGGTTAGAATGTTTGGTGCTCAAAAGAAAAAAAGAACAGGAGGTTGAAAATCACACAGAATCCTGAACACTATCTTGCCAGTATCTTATGTACTGAAGATGTCATTGCAAGATATTTAACCAAAATTATTCTATAACCAGTTAGATCTTGGTAAAGTCTTCCTTCACCCCCATATGGTTTGTCCATTTGTGTTAGTTTCATGATTTCCAAGTAGTGACTCCAGTTTCATGTTTTCTAAGAAGTGCCCATAGATGCAACCAAAGGTAAACTGATTGAAAAGAAAGTATTTTTGTTTGCAACAAATGAACTAAAAGGTTTTAATCCTTCAAGCAAAATAAAAAGTACAAAACAATTGTGTCGGACTGTTGATTTTGTTCAGATTTATTAAATCCTTAGCTTAGATTTCAGCCAATCAAATGGCTTTTGTAGGAACATATTTTTCTCCAATGAAAATGACAAGGAAATTAATCTGTAACCAAGTAACAATAATTTATATATTCTTTGCAGGCGAAAGTACAAAATTCATTTTTGTTGTTAACATACTTATGTTGATATAAAGTATGGGTCCATAATGTCACTGTAAAATGCACAGAAGTTTCATGAAGATAACCAGTCATGTCAGGTTGGAAAGAAAGTTCATTTGTTTTATTATTGAGGCGTATAATTGACTTATATGTAATGACAAGTTCAGTCAGGTTAATAATTTCCTACATTTTCACTACATTTCACATTCCATTGAGCAGGCAATTTATTTATTATTGTCTTAATATATTTATATTTTGAGGCAAAAGTAGGTGTTTCTTTTTTTTTTTAACCTCTTGTTGTACCATTCAGGAAACACTGTAAATCTCTGAAAAGGTGATATTCTAATGGAGCAAAGTTGGTGAGTAAGCTGAATGAAGTAAAATTTCCTTAACTTAATTTTCTTGTCATCATTTTGCAATCTGTGGTTTTGTATTGTCATACAAAAATAACACATCTTTCTATCAGATCTCAGTGAAGTTCACATTTTCTATAAAGACTGGTGTAGTGCTTCCAGTTGATGATAAACTTTTTGAATTAATTATTTCATTATAATTAAACACTTTTTGATAGACAGCACACTTTATATTCTATCAGACACAAAGCATTGCCTTTTCAGGGTATAATCCTAGTTTCAGTACAAGCAAAGGCCTTTTCTTGTGCTCTAATTGTTTTCTGTTTTGCTGAATAGAATTACAAAAGACATGTTTTAATGTCCTTTGTAATGATCATTTCTATAATATTTTCAGTAATGTGTTTTGTCTTTAATGATAAACCAATGATATTTCTGATTAAGTTGAGAACCATTTAGATCATTGTTCAAGTTCTGACACTTTACTGAGTACAAGGAGGGGAATGTTATGATTTAATTTCTCTGTCAAATAAAAATTTACTTTAATTATAGTTAGGAGAGCTTCATTGTTGATTGAAGTTTATCATCCAAAATGGAGAATTTTTTAGGTAAGATTTCTTAAACAAAGTAAATGTTCCTAGCTGCTCCTAAAACTTATGATTGCTCTGCATGCCTCTTTTTTTTTTAAGCCTGCATTGTCATCAATGAATCACAAAAACACAAAATTTATTAAACTTCAAGCTAAATATTTCTGAAAACAAACCCTAATATATAGGAAACACAATCATAAAATTTGTATAAAAAAATACTGACATTGGAGAAAGGGCAGTGCTCAATGTAGAATAAATAAAAATACATAGAAAACGTATAAAAAGATTATAAATTTTAAATGATATTCTGAATCACTGTCAATTTCTTGTGTGAACCACTATTGTCAAAAAACAGAAAATGTATGTATGTATGTATGTATGTATGTGTGTGGGTTATTACTTAAGCGTTGTATTTAGGGAATAGATGTGTTTGAGTAGACATCTGTGTTTTATACTGTGTATATCAAGGTCTACTGGCTTGTGCATTTAAGAACCTTAATAAAGACAAAATGTAACATTTAAATAATAAGAAATAATATCAGATTATAAATTAAATACACTGATTCCTTAGAAACATTTACATACACACACACACATGTGCATATATATATATATATATATATATATATATATATATATATATTGTCCTATTGTTTATAGCACAACTTGGAGTTTCATGCGCTCTGCAATCATCAGGTGCTTATTATGAAGCACCTGATGATTGCATAAAACACCGAGTCGTGCTATAGATGTTGGATACTATGCATATACTATGCATATTAATATATACTTTATAGCTCTGTTATATTGCATCAAGGACTGTTTTATTAACACCTGAAAATTATTTATATATGTGTGTGTACTTGCAGCTATATTCATATGTATATTTATTGATACCCATTCTTACATCTACCTATATATATATATATATATATATATATATATATATATATATTAAAAATTATAGTTTCGAACATGTACAAATTACAATCTACTATAAAGTGTCTTGTAAAATTTCTGCATTTGTTGTGTGCTTGTAGTAGATTGTAATTTGTACATGTCCTAAACTATAATTTATAATAAATATTCATAGATCTATTTCTATATTGAGCACTGTCTTAACGTTTTGAACATTGTTAATATTTTCTTCATTCCTTATTCACATATATGTGTGTGTATGTATATATATATATATATATATATATATATATATATATATATGTCCTCCACATACAAGATCGTTTTGCTGTATCACAGCTCATCAGTGTGGCTAGACATTTACTTACTTCTGGCTGGGATTGAAACTTGACCGATTTGGTGTCAGTCAGAGTCTCTACACCCTAAGCCATAGCTGCATAGAATGAGAGAGGGGGAAATTTTAGCGTGATATATATATATATAACGCCTGTTACCAGAAGAACTCAATAAGGTATGCTATATTTATGGATAAGAGGGCTCAATATCAAGGATAGATTGTATGTAAATATGAAAGTAGGAAGTCTGTTTCATGCTTGAATGCAATCTTTAGGCCTAAATGTTGCATTCCAACATGAAACAGACTATCAGTACTGTGTGTTGACCTCAGTGTCTACTTTATATATATGTATAAACAAACAACTTTAAGTTATCCTAACAAAACAAATGACTGGACTTATTTTCCAACCTTACATATAGTTTCATTAATAGGGTTGCTATTATGTGTTGTTCACTCCACTTAATAAACATACTATTTGTTTCGATGAATTGATTTAAAAAGGTTGATTGAAGCATTAGTTTATTCTAGTAAAAAAAAGATAATTTAAAAAAATTGTGTGTATGTTCCAATAAAAACTTCTTTCTTTTCCTTTCAGTAAATAATTTTATTTTCTCTCTTAACTAATTTCCTTTCTTTCTCTTTCTTATATTTTCATTTTCTTTCTTTTCCTATCATTATTCAATTATCTTACTCTCATTTTCCCTGTTTCTTTTTTTTTTCTTTCCTTTTTTAAGTGAGTTCTGTTTGTTTCAGCAAAACAAAAAAAGAAAAAATACCTTGTATCATTTTGTTTCCTTTTTTGCTGTTTCTTGTTTGGTTGTAAATAATTTTTTTTTCTTTCTATTTTGGTGCTTTTTTTAATCCATAACAAAACACTATGAACAATAAAAAAAAAAGAAAAGAGATTATATTGTCTATATGCTAGAAAAGAGCTTTATCAAATAAACTTTCTAACAAGAGTTATCCACTTACTTTATTTATTTATTTTATTTTTTTTTTTATTATAATCATATCGCCCCAAGCAAAGCATTTTACTGCCACTGTTTTGCAGGGGGTTACATAGGAGGAAAGTTATGAGAAAGAGTGACAGGTTACAGGAGGTGTCAGAAAGTGGGTAAGAGAAGGATGAATGTGGCCATAAATTGATGGATCAGTTTATATATTGATTGTAATGTATAATTGATCTCCCACTTTATATCCACATTATAATAGTATAGAAATTTATTTTTTAATAATCATATTGCCCCAAACCAGGCATTTTACTGCCACTGTTTTGCAGGGGGTTACATAAGAGGAAAGTTATGAGAAAGAGTGACAGGTTATAGGGCGTGTCAGGAAGTGGGTAAGAGAAGGATGAGAATACTGATGAGAGTGGAGTGGACAGAAAGGAGCATGAGAGAGAAGATGCAGGTTAGTGAGATAGATGACTATTGACTTTGCATTTAAATTCTTGGAGTTTGTAGCTGTCGGGAAAGCAAGTAAATGGAAGGGAATTCCACAGGCGGGAAGTGCAAGAAAAGAAGCTGCTGGAGTAGAATTTGTGTTTACATTTTATTGGTTTCACAGTAAAAAGGTGGGACCTAGTTGCTAATCTTGTGGCTCGAGTAAATTTATATATAGGGGGAACCAGTGAGCTAAGTTCATCAGAGTAGAAGCCGTGAAAGTATTTGTAGAAGAGACACAGGGAAGCCACATTGCACCGGTGAGAAAGTGACTGCATCTGAGCTGCCAAGTTGGGATTGATTACATTACAGATTTTCCGTTGGGTTTCCTTAACATTACAGTTTTTTATTTTATTTGTTTTTGTTTTTTTCTTTTTTACTTACAACATATAAAACATTAGCTGCCATCATAGGGTAGACTTGAGACACATTTTACAATCTGATAAAACTGCCAACTCTCTTTTCAAATGAATGCTTTTTATTTTCATTTAGTTTTTAAAGTTTCTTTACTATGAAAGAGTTTTGGTTAGAACAAGAAAGCCAGGTTCATCATTGTGAAGATGATGAATCAAGAATTTAATTCCCATATTACTACTACAAACATTATTTTTACAAAGTAATTTAGTCAGCTAAGAATTGAACCTCAATACAATCAATATATTATTACCTCTTAAGATTGGCTTAATATATTCAAAAAACTGAGATCATTTTGAATGTTTTGTGCAATATCTGAACATATTGAGCCATCTGTGAGTGATTCAATGTTATTTACAGTAATATTGTGGAATAAGATTGACAAAAAGTCACTTTAGTGTTACTCACATTGTGTAGTGTTTTTTCCAATAATGACACTATTGTGTTTTATATATATATATATATGTGTGTGTGTGTGTGTATGGAGAGAGAGCTGTTTTAAAGTTATGTAAGTTTATCAGTTATCTAAAAAGAATGACTTTTGTTGACATTGATCAATTATCTGGAGCTCTTCAGGCTTTAACAATTTTATCATTTTTTTTCCCCACAATTTTTCTTATATTTTCTGACACACACATGCACACTATAAAATACAGTGTTAAGGTATGCTATATTTATGGGTAAAAGTGGAGCCCCAGTGTTCACTTATATAGAGCTTAAAATTTTAGTGTCAAGATAAAAACCAACAAAAAGACTTGGTTTGAAAATCATAGTGACACATGAAACTGACAGTCACCATGCAGTGTTGATTCCTATGTCTACACTCACATTTTTTATATATATATATATATAAACTTTATGAAAGCTTAAATAAGCAATGCTTTTTAGATCCAATGTATTCTTAAACAATTTTTTTATGAGTGGGACAAAAATGCCCTGAACAATATTATGCAACAAACAAATGGGATTATTAACTAACTTTCTCTACATTTAAATATTTCCCTATTATGGTCAAAAAATATTTTTAATGATCTAATATTAGTGCAAGTTATTATGAGAATTTTGCAATTAAATATGTAATTTTCTTCACTCATGACAGCTGTAATTTTTCAATGCCTATTTTACCACATAGATATTATCTGAAAATGGAAAAAATTTTTATGTTCTTGTTTTGAAATCTGTAATTTCTTTAGCTTGAATGAGGTCTCATTATAGCAAGCTTCTTCCCAACATGGGGTGTTAAACTATCTTCTTTGGAGACTCTGTTCAGTTTTAGGGCATTACTCCAATATAAAAAATAGCCAAAAAAAAAAAAATTAAATTGCGTGAGTTTAATGTTCAAATTCAAATCTCTTGCTGATTATTTTTTCTATACTTGTCTGTACGTCTGAGATGAGGTAGTATTTACATTATTTACATTGTCGTCCTCATTTTTATTGCCATATTCACGATGTTTCGGCCATTGTATTCTCTGGCCTTCTTGAAATTTTGAACTGAACCCTCACTGGGGTATATTGTTCTCATTCCATGAGCCATGCCACTTCTGGATGTCTTAGTTATTAAGGACGCATGGTCCAGTGGATAAAAGCATTTGTTAAATCCACTGACTTGACCCCAAGAGTTGTGAGTTCAATACCTGTCTACAGCAGTGGTGAATAAATAGAGAGTTGAGTTAAAGGAAAACAACTAAGACATCCAGAAGTAGCATGGCTCATGGAACTAGAACAATATAATTGAAATAAAAAGTCCATTTCAAAATTCCAATCCCCTGAAGAAGGTTGGAGTGTACAACAGCTGAAACATCATTAATAAAGCAATAAAGATGAGGACAGCAGTTCAAACAATGTAAGTAATATAAACTTTTTTCTATATTCCTTTTCAATTTCTCTTCTAAGCATTAATCTATATACTATCCTAAGTAATTTTTTCTTGCATTTGACTGGTTTCAAATTAATGATTGTCCTGAAACTCTTGCAACTTTTGAGTGTTTTGAATCATTAATGGCGACTCATGGTTCTCTAACCATGAAGCTTGACCTCCAAAAACTACTATTACACTATATTCTGTGGAAAAAAAAAGGTTTATCCAATATCTAAATTTGACTATCATGTGCCTGTGTGGGTTTCTTCAACAAGGATTAGCTAGACACCCTAGCTGACAAGGATACTCAGATATGAGCAACCAACCATACAAATACACATGAATTTTTACTTTACTCTTGTACATTAGTTAGCAAGTTTATATTGCAAATTCATTTCTAAGCATCATTTCTCAATCTTCAATAATTACTGCTTATTTAAGCTAAACTTGGTAAATAATCTAATCTAAATCTATCTATCTAAACTTATTTATAAATGGAACTTTGTGTGTGTGTCTGTGTGTGTGTGTGTCCATTACTTATAGACTCTGAAACGGCTGAACCAATTTTCTTGAAAATTTACACAGTTGTACTATAAGCAACTGCGAGTGTTTTTAGCTAGGTTTTGTGTTGAGGTACCCCCGATAAATATCGATAATCGAAAAAATCGGGTTAGAGAAGGAGTGGTCCTATTTTAATGAAATTTGATACACTCATAGACAAAGACATAAGAAACGGTATTCAGAAATTTCAAGGTTGCAGTTCTTACAATAGTGCAGAAAATCGATTATATATATATAAACGGCAATATGTTTGTGTGTGTGTGTCTGTTTATCTGCCTGTATTTTTTTCAGCCCTTTGATTTTAGTTTTTATTACAGGTTTGGCTCTAAGTAGGTATAATTGTAGTTCTTAGTCTCAGTCATGATACCATTTACTCAGAGGACTTATTTAGCCTTCAAAATTCAGTTTACAACGAAAAAAACTTATTTGATATCGATACCAGGAAATCAAAATTTGATATCCATTCATTTTTCTTTCAGTCTACGGTTTCGCTTTAACTGGAAACAACTATTGCTTTTTAGTGTTTCATGCCAACATCCAAAAAGTCTGAGCTCCAGGACCATGGATTAGTTTTAAAGCTTTCATTACACCCGAGCAACGCCGGGCTATACTGCTAGTGCTATATACAAACCAGTAGCAAAAGGTCCATCTATGTAATGCATGCTTTAGATTTTTCC
Organism: Ascarosepion bandense; assembly: GCA_037127315.1. NCBI lineage: Eukaryota > Metazoa > Mollusca > Cephalopoda > Sepiida > Sepiidae > Ascarosepion > Ascarosepion bandense. The sequence continues at coordinate 1,685,530 of JBBBDQ010001077.1, forward strand.
AGGATAAAACAATTTTGGTTTAATAAAAATTTGGATTATTGATAATATCTACTATTTCCATGCATTGGTGATAACTTTAAAAAATTTCCCATTCTTTTAGTAGAGTAGTGTAAGCAATGAAGACCCCCTTCTTCTGGATACAACTCCTTTTTTTTTTTTTTAATCGTATCACCCCAAGCAAGGCGGTATCGCCACTGATGTGCAGGGAGCTACGTAATAGTGAAAAGATTGGAAAAGAGAAAACCGGAAACCACATCCTAAACAGGGAACAAGGGATGAGCCTTTTAACCTGTTCAATAGACGTGGGTGGAGTGTGAACCGGGCGATAGATAGCTCTATCTACTCCAATGCCCCTGTTCTGTGCATGGGCACACAGAACAATTGAAAGAAGGTTGAGTGAGTGAGAAAATAAATAAGAAAAAACAAGCAATGGATTTAGCAGCTTGTTTTCAAAGTGACGATAGTGCAATTTGGTTTTCATTTCCATGAACGAAGGCATTTTTATAAAGACGAATGTTGAGTGTAGTGATGATATTTTTTACAACATAGTAATCAACTAATTTTCCAAATCAAAACAAAGAATTTAGAAATGAATAAGTTTTGACTATGTCATTATTTATTGATTTAATTTTCTCATAATCATCAACAATCATCATGGACTTAATAACCTTGTTTCAAACCTTCACCACTGATACACACTTTAAGTTCCTACTGTAGTGCAATGGTTAGGAAACATGTCTGGCAAAACAATTCACTGGTATAGTGAGTTTGGTTCTCATTGAGTCTCCTAGTATTGTAAACTTGTGTCAGACTATGCTAAGTTTAGTAAATAGTCATAATAGTTCTTACATTGACAGACATATTTCAATAACTAAATGTAGCAAATGTTATGGCTTAGAGGTAATAGAATTTAATTATTGACCCTATCTTCAATTGACATTTGTATTATTGTTAAACTCACTATTTCAGTCCAATGTGTGTGTCTGTGCATACCATGCATATGTCTTGTTTTTGTTTTTTTAATGACTTATGATCAATTCTGGTTATTTGTAGCTGTTGAAAGAATTACTTGTGGAGTGAAATCAGTAAGATTTATAGGCAAGAACATAAACAAAATTATACTGAATTTTTATTTTATCAATACAGGAGGTGTGAAAAATATCTTATAAAAGTTTATACATTGAAGAAAACAGCTTCTTTCTTTTTCCTTTTATGCTTATTTCAAATATGTCTTGTCTATTTTTGGTTTCTCATTTTTCTTTAGAGTTAAATTCTGTTTTAATATGTCTTTATATTTTGTAGAAATTGGAAAATATAAATACACTAACACATATTTCATTGAATAATCTAGAGATTTTGTCTACTTATTTTTATGCTGGTCCTTTCCAGTTGTCTAATCAGGTTCTTTCTTTTTTTTTTTTTTTTTTTTTTTAAACCAAAGTACTCCTGATCTTTTCTAAGATCATCTGCAGGGGTAAATTAAAGGGAAAAGGTGTTTTTAAGAACCACAGCAGAATGCAGATTTTATCACAGTTGCAATAAGTTTATCTTTGTAATTTACCCCTGAAGATGATCTTGGAAAAGACTGAAATTACTTGGATTAACAAAAATTATAGCACCTTCCTCGATGAATTTCAACTTAACCTCAAGAAACTGATTAAACCACTGGAAAAGATCAGTATAAAAATAAGTAAGCACAATATGTTTTTATTATTCAATGAAACATGTTTGCATAAAGATATGCTGCCTAAATATACACACACACACTGTGTATTTGGGTAGCAGTCCCTCTTTTATGCAAGTTTTGTTAAAAATGACTGACAAGATGCTGTGGTTAAGTTTCTTATATAATTTTTCATCTTATAACTTTTTCTTTTCAATGCATAAATTAATGGCTTAAATTTAGGACAGATTGGGTTCTATAGCCTTGGTTGGCAACCAGTCTATTGCAGAAAGAAATGACAACCTACTGCAGGAATATCTTCTGCCTATTCAGTCATGGATCAAAAGAGACATGATTGCCCAAGCGTGCATCACATATGGCACTTAACTGACTGACTGGCATAAATTATATAAAAATTGTCTGAATGTTTTTATACCCAAGCACTTTCAGCTCCACTTTTAGCCATTATCAAGGATGAATTTTATTTTACTTTTAACTGAATATAGGAATTGTTTTATGTATGCATCTAGAGTTATAGGAATATTTGATTTTCCTAACATGGTCAGCACATTGTGACACTGTTCATGGTTGAACATCCTCGTGGATAATACAATCATAACAGCACCATCCAAATGTAAAAAAAAGGCTGAAAATAATGAAAGTATCATTTATATAAAAGAAAATACCAACGCTCAATAATACCAACTATGATCACAATGTCCTGACTGTGTTTGGAAAATAAAACATTCTTATAACTCAAGATCCATATATAAAGTAATCCATATATTCAGTTAAAAGTAAATGGCTGAAAGTATAGCCAAAAAGACTCGAATATATAAATCATTCAGACAATTTTCATATAATTTATGTACTGAAAAGAAAAAAATTATACAAAAAGAAAAAATTATATAAAAACTTAATCACAGCACCTTGTCAGTCATTTTTAGCAAAACTTGCATATATATATATATACACACACACACATTAGGACCTCATTATCTAGAGTAAATATGTTTCTCAAAGATTGTGAAATCTGCAGATAATTGTAAATCATATCCACTAGATATGTTAACAAAAATTTTATCAAGAAATCAACATCCTATTTTTAAAATAATGTTATTAAAATTTTAATGCTTTCTGATAAAATATGTTGCCATTAAATCAAACATGTTTTCTGACCATGTCTTCCACCCACAAATTTAGTTAAGAAGAGAGGACAATCTCAAATTTATAAATTAGTCATCTGATGAATCAAACATTAATGGAACACATTTATTTCTCAAGCAACACATTACCATCAATTGGAACATTTTCAGTTGATGTCTTCCACTCTCTGATTTAGCTAGAGAGGGGGTTACTTAAGTAGTCATCTGTGGCTGCCTCAGATTTTGACTGCTTTAAAAACCTTTAAATTAATTTTTCTTTGTTTTTTTTGTTTTTTTTTTTTTGGAGGGGGGTGATTTTTTTTTTTCCTACTTTGAAATTAGTTTTAATTTAAAAGTTTTGAAAATGAAAGTTTGGCTGATTGGGCAACCATATTTGGTGATTCTTTGGATTGTGGGGTCTTCGCAGTTGATGATTCTGCAGATAGTGTGATTCTACTGTATTTGTATTGCTGCTCTTATTAAGATAAGATGTCAGTTTCCTATTTCTCTTGTCTCACTTGATATCTGCTCCTTTGTCAATAAAGCAAGGAGTAAATGAAGTAATGATGCTTATGACTAGCAACAGGTCATGAATAACAAGAATTTCTTTATGGACTCCTGGATTTAAAAAAAAAAATAAAAATAAAAAAAGCTATGAGGATTTCTTTGATAAATAAAACTTTTAAAAAATTATCAGGGCTTAAATCAATTGTCAGTCACTAAATATATGCCATGCAACTAAAGATTGGTATGTTTACTGTACTTTACTTATTTTCCTTTGTTCCAAATGGAAACTCAATATATATTTTCATGATTGCCTGGGTAATGTTAAAATGGTGTTTTTTACCACTAATTTCTGGTTGGTGGCTACTACACCTCTCTGAGTCCTCTGGCTTAATTTTTTTTTTTCTTGGTGGTTTGTGATATTTGGTACCATGAGTTGAAGAAGAGATCTCTTTCCCTTAATCATGTCTCATCACTGAGATATATGTGCAAGTATTTTTTACTATCACAAATCCACCTGCAACATGTTAATTTCTATCTTAATATTTTGAATCATTAAAAAGAAAAGATGAGAGGAGGAAGAAAAATGGATAATGTTTCTTTTTTTAATTTTATTTTGATATTTTTTCTTCTTTCAGTATTGATGTATATTTGAAGGAAAAGAGAATAAAAAATATTTAAAAAATCTAAAATGCTTTATAAACAATCCCATAATATCAAATAATTCTTTTTTCTCTCTCTCTCTCTAATGACCACATGATGAAATGATATTTGGAAAGTATAAAAAAAATTATTTTGCAGCAAACTAATTCTGTTGTTATCTACTTGTAGCCAGCTTTTTCAAACTGAGCTATTTTTAAAATCCCTGCACATTTAAATTTCAACTTTCATTACTTTTGATATTTTGGGGCTACTTGTAAAACAATCTGGGCTAACTTGAGATGCAAAGGAGAAGAAAGTCAGTTCAAAATTTTGTAACGGTGGGCTTAAAATATAACGCAATTTGCTACTTTTAGCCCAATTCAACAATTCTGCTTGAAAAACATGCCAAAAAAAAAAAAAGTTGAATGAATTAAACATACAACATTTTATAAATGTTTATTTAGTTTTGTGCCAACTGAAGTGGGTTGGGACAAAAAAGAAAATGTTCAAATTTGTTATAATGCATGAAATTCTGGCAGACAAATTATATTTTATGTTCTAGTTGAACTAGGGAACTCCAAAAATTTTCTTTAAAAAAAAAAAGCATATCATGATGAAAAAAGGTCCCAAACTTGATAAAAAAGTCTTATCATCAAAATGTTTGTGTTATTATTAAGAAGAGAGATCAAAATATTTTTTTATTAAATTTTTTAATCTTTTCCAGTATGTTCCAAATTTTGGTTAAAAATCCTGTTTTTCTTCTATCAGCGGGTGAGCCAAAGATTAGTATAGGAAATTTTAGCATCTTTTTTAGCATTAAAATTACATTGTTTTGGAAATTCTTGCAAAAATCAAATAATTGCCTGATTTTAATTAAATTTTCAGGACACAAGTAATTTTTTTTTTACATCCATTACATGACATTTCAAGAAATTAAAATTTCAGCTCATTCTTATTTATATTAGTTAAATACAGAAATACTTTTTACCAAATTCTGCTTTGTATCTTAAAATAAAAAAAATATGCAATAAATTTGGCATTATTTAACTAGAAAAGCTTTTAATTGCTTTTATAAATAAGTTATATTAAGACCACTATTATCTTAAGAAAAAAAATATTTGATGAATTTTTTTTTTTAATCATGTCACCCCAAGCAAGGCATTCCACTGCCACTATAGTGCAGGGGGTTACACAGGGCGATAGATGAGTTAGGATGTACATAGGGGGAGAGTTGGAGAGAATGGGAGGATTAGTGTGTTAGGAGGTGTCTATTGACCTTACATTTAAACTCCTGGAGGTTATAGCCATCGGGGAAGCAAGCATGCGGAAGGGAATTCCACAGGCGGGAAGTACGAGAAAAGAAGCTGTTGGAGTAGAAATTGTGGTTACATTTCATTGGTTTCACTGTAAAAGGGTGGGACATAACGAATTTTTACAAGAATTGTTTTCATTTTTGAAAATTTTAATTAGAAAAATTTAAGTTTTATATCTTCTAAAATTCTGTATTAATTCCAGCCTTTTAGATTATATTATTAAGTAAAAACTATATTTACTAATCATAAATAGTAAAGCTTAGTACAAATCATCAAACATTATCATTTTTAAAAGAATTTTGAATTTTTTTTGTATGTATATAAACATATAAATTTTGTAAGTATAGGCCACCATACATGACATAAAAAAAATAAGAGCAATAACTATAGTAAATTTCAAGCCAATATTGCTAAACTTCAATAAAACATTACAGAGAATATTTTCCTAAATTTGTAAGATTACTGCTTACTTAAAAGTTACATATAAAAGTGCTCACATCAATTTCTTCAGTCACGTTTTACAGGTAAAGTCTGCCATAGAACAACATTAGACCTGTCTCCAGACTGTCAACATGTCAAAACAGCTACTGTCGAGCTAAAATATGCATTTCTGCAATATTTTAAACAGAACATAAATAGTATCTATTTCAAATCAGATTAATTGTACTTTAAAATCAGCAAATATTTTTCAAATAGAATTTCTGATTATTAAAAAAAAGGTCAGGGAGGGGCTAACCAGCTATTTTAGCAAAAAACAGCCAACTGAAATTAGTCTTTTGAAATACAATGAAGTATCTTGATTATTGGGAATATTAATTTTAATCTATTGGCTTGAAATTAAAACTAAAATAAAAGGTTCAAGAAAGATGAATAATTTTTAAAAAATTATTTTAAACCTCATGTATCACGTTTTTCATGGAGGTCCCTAATTTAAGCTTCCTTTGGTAGAAAAACAACACAGAAATTGTTAACTTTTTGTACAAAGATAAAATGAGGGAGATAACTCTATTCATCTCGATTGATTTTGGGAAGCCATGACTACAACCAACGTGGTGTTGCTTCAACTTAATTATATGGAAAGATAACTCTTCTGTTCTTAATTTACTTTGTTCTTTTAAATCTCCATTATGATTATTTATGCACTGTCAGTTCTAAGATCTGAACAATGGATTCTTGAATTTCTTTAAGATGAATTTTCTACTGATTTAGATCATTCTTAATAAGACTTGTATTGTTTATTTTGTTTTTTAGAAATATTTTAATAACCAATGAAGACATTGTATGTAAACATTACCACAAAATATTTTAAGATATTTTTTATCCATCAACCACAACCATAAGATATTAAATCTACAAACATTTAATTAGTGTTGCAACTATGTAATTTTTATATGTAAAATTTATTTACATTTATTTTGCTCAGAAATTATGAAGCATGTACATCATTAATTTTTTTTCTTTGTGTGTTAATTTTTTAAAAAATCACTTTATATTTCTTCTGTGATAATTATCATTTTATGTTGACACAATTCTCATGAATTTAGTAATCTCCGGTTGACATGAGTGTTGGTTTTGATTAATGATCTCCTACTGGTGACAGATCCCCCCCATCCCCGCCAAAAAGAGAAAAAAAAACAATCAGTCTATATATAAAAGAACAAACAGCATTTATGAAAAGTCATGGAGTTTGCTTCACTCTCTCACAGCCACCAAAGATCAGTTTACTAATAGCCTGTGGCAAACAAAATCAGCCATTTTTAAAACAGTCTACTTGACCCTATGCTTTACGCCAGAAGTTAAATATATTTGCATGTTGTCGTGTACACTGCTTCTAGTTGGACTAAAAGCAGCAGAAAACAAAATTTACACATGTAAACAACAGTTTGTCATTACTTGTGAAAAGAAAAGGAATAAATTTCAACAAGGCAATATTTTTATGTCTTTTATATATGGTTTATAAATAATTAACAAGCAATAAAATATACTTGTATGCATGCAAAAATAGCTTAAAAGATGTTAAAGGTTAGCTACTAGGAATTGTGTGTGTATCTTCACTCACCTGAGAAATATATTATCACCAAGCAAGGAACAAGTCACATGCTGCTGTTGTTACTGCCACATTTTGAAAGGATGGGGGGGGGGAGAAACAGAAAGTGTCCCATTTTTATAGCTGTTTAATTGTCTTGACAAACCAAGTGAGAGCAACCCCCCCCCCCCCACCGTAATGTTCTCGGAGACAGCCAATTCAACTCTGCTCTACAATTAGCAAGGAGTGAAATAAATTTGCATGTTTGCTGAGCTCATCTGGTGAAGAGGGGTGTTTTTTTTTTTTTGTTAATGTAAAAACACCATAGTATGCAAAAGAACACGAAACCAAGATATGTCACCATTTTCTTTTTACATAATAATAAATCTATTGGAAATATATCACTCTTTCTCAATCCTCAGCAGGGTTCTTGCCTTCAAAAAGGCCACACCCTTGAATCTTGTTCTTTTATTGTCCTCTCTGTTCCATTCACTCTCAGAAACCCTCAATATCTTTATTGTCTTGTTTGGGGCAAAATGAATTTTTATAAAACAGAGACCTGCCATGTTCGTCCTCTCAGGAATTTGTTCCACAGAGTAGCAGCTTTTGAGAAGCTGCCCTGATGAAACTTTCTCCTTACTAAAAGGAATGAGGATGATACATCCCAGTGTATGTGACATGGTGGGCTTTAGCTGTGAAGGTTAGAACTAGTGGAACTAAGGACTGTAGCTTGTCAAAACATTTGCCATGGAAAAAGCAATAATGTGAAAAACCTGCAGCATTTCATCTGTGAGAAAGAGGTTTAAAGTGGAAAATCATTCATCAACTACAAGTATAAAAATATAGGTTATCTCTTCTTCGGTCTGTTGATTATTGGAAGAGTCCATTATCTGGCATTAATGAGAAACAGTCAAATAGATTTGGCATGAAGCCAGACACACTGAGTTAGACTGGCTAGTGATCTCTACACTATGAGGATGTATTCTGGCCAGATCCAGAGAAAGACTTCAAGAGCAATGAACGAAGTAAACATGTAAGGCCTACTTCAAGAACAGGCAATGTTAGCCAAGAACAAACCTGATTACTGCAAGACAAGCAACCTTCAGAAGATATGACAACAACACATAAGTGTTACAATCAATTTCAAACGAATATATATATATATATATCTTTGGATTTTGGCCCAATGTCTTTAATTGCAAAAAGAATACATTTTAGCAAATCTCTTTTCATGTTATTGTATGATGCATTTCTTATATAAAATATGGATTTTAAACTGTTCAGTTGTCTTTACTTTGTTCATCTGCAAAAATTGAATTTGAAGAGTCACTAAATTTCCCATATTTTGCAAAAATAGACATGCAATTTACTAAATATACAAAAGTAATTTAAAAAATTATCTCCCAGTCAGCTGTCTCTTTATATACAAAAAATGATTTCAAAGCATGAAAAATACCCTTGCAGTTAAGGGAAATTTATCAGACACATGGTGTACTGAACACATAAAATAAAACAATTTTATTCATTGCCCATTTCAAGTTGGAAAATTTTAAAAAGATAAAAGGAATAAAGGTAATTATTGACACCAAGAACAATTTATAAAATGATATCAAGATAAGTTCAAAAAAATTGCAATATGAACTCTGGTTTTTTTTTTTTTTTTTTTTTTTTTTGAAAAAAAAAAAAAAAGGGTTACTGGAAAGTAGGTTTATAAGTCCCAAAAATTCAGTTATTTTTGCCCTTAAGGACACATGGCCCTTAAGGACACATGGCCCTTAAGAACGCATGGTGGATGTAGGGGATATAGACGTTGGTTAGTTCCTGTGGCTTGAAACAAAGAGTTGTGAGTTCAATACCAGGCTACAGCAGTGGTGAACAAGTAACTTACAGGGTTATAGGGAGATAACTCATTACTTCTAAAAGAGGCGCTACTATGCAAGGGATGAGAATGATATACCCCAGTGATTGTAATAAATTCCTAGCATCTGAAAAAGGCTGGACTATACAACGGCTGAAATGCCGTACAAATAATGTAAATACTGTTGATTGAAGTTCTATTAAAATTCAAGACAAATAACTTTGTCAAGTTGGGAGACATTAAAAAAGCTTTCCTCACGATAAAATTTAAAAAAAAAGAACCAAAAGATCAAATTTTTTTTTTGCAAATAATATACCAGTTAATTTGCTATCGTTACAAGAATCTGCTGTTTGGGTTCAGTGCCTGTTTGTTAATTTTCTATTACATTTTGTAATATCACATCAAGCAATATACTAATGATGAATGCACTAAAATGATAAGAAATAATTGTTTTTATGTGGACAGTTTAATGGTCACTGATGACAATATCAGTAAATTAAAACCTTTATAAAACTGCTATAGCTATATTGCAAGAAGAAAAGTTCTCTTTGAGATCTTAGAATTCTAGTTTTAAAGAATTAAGAGCATTAATAACAGAGGACACTTCTTTAGTTCAATATGGCCCTGAGTTTGAAAGAGTTCTTGGATATGACTATGATTTTAGCAAGAATTAGTCATTGCAGCTTTCTCCATTGATAAGGGAACTAATACTAAAAGAAGTATCCTGAGCCAGAGTGCCAGAATTTTTTATCCACTATCGCCCTAGTGTATACACCCAACACAGTCAAATTGAAACTATCATTAAGATCTTTGTGGAAACTTAAATTGGATTGAATACTAATATTCCACAAGTGAAATTCCAATGGGTTCCATAGCCAAAGAGTTATCTAGATTAAATGAATTTGACTTTCTTTGTAAAAGCTTCAGTAGCGCACATCCTATTAGTATTGTTAAATTATTTGCATGTGATGCTTCTCCTCAAGCATATGGATTTGTGATTTATGTGGTGCCAGATGGCCATTTTTCAGATTATTTTTGCGAAAACAAAAGTGGAACACAAAATCTGAACTGTTGCCTACATTGGAATCGTTGGTAGTTTACACTGTTACATAGTATCAGAATAACTTGACTATCAGGCATATATATTTGCTGATGCCCAAGTGGTATTGTCATGGTTACTAAAGGACAATATAAAAATAAAACATATATTTGGAGTGAACAGAGTCAAGGATATAAATGACATGAAAACTCAAATTGAAATAAAATTAGATATTAAAAATAAATACAAATATGGAAACAGAATAGAAAACCCAGCAATTTGGTTTAAGGGGAATCACTTTTACAAAATGTGGAAAGTTGTATAGATTTTGGTTCCATGGTATACAATGGATGACTAAAGATGAAAATGAATGGCCTCTAAACAGACTTGAATGTCTATCTACTGAATCTAAAAATATTGTTTCCTCAAAAGTTTATGAAAATCATTTAGAAGCCTCTGAAAATTGATTTTCTAAATTCTCCAGTTAAAAAAAAACGAATAAAAATCACATCTTTTTAAGTTTATTTTCAAATACAAAAATGGGCTCAAATTGATCACCTAATACAAGCAAAATTTTATTTAAAAAAGGTCATGATGAAAAAAAAGTTTCTCTGAGGAACCATCCTTTTTGAGAGATCCAACAAAGGACAAAATTCCTCTTCTGGTGAAAAACCTCAATGTTTTTATGGATCAAGATAACATGTTAAGGGTGGACAGAAGAATTGCTAATTCCAACAGATATGGGTATGAAGTTTCATACCCTATTCTACTAGCAAATCACCATCCTTACACAAAACTCTTGATTACGGAATATCACCAGCAATCTAAACATTTAGGAATCAGTAACACCATAGCCAAAATCAGAACTGCTGGTTTCTGGATCGTTCAAGCTAGACAAGCAGTAAAGATAATGTTAAGTAAATACACCATTTGCAAATAATACAACAGTTTGGCGTTTAAGTATTCAAGGTTGACTAATCTGCCTAACCATCATATCAACCAAGAGGAAAATACAGGTATCAATTATGCAGGTCACCTGTGAGCACTATCTCCAAATTTAAATGCAACATCAATTACCATCTTCTATTTTCTTGAACAGAATTCATCTTTTATCATTTCTTCAATACCCACTGTAGCCAGTCTTTTCTCTCAAACTCTTGCGCATTAGGGGTGGTCCTGTCTGAAATGATTAAATATATATAGTAAAAATAACTTCCAGACCAGATTTAGCACTGATAGTCAAAGCATAGATAAATGTTAGATTTCTGTTTTATATATAACCAGATTATTTCTGCTGAAGTTTGAAGAATAGATCTGCTGGAACATTGTCATAACAATATCAAGAACACAAAGAAAGAGTTGAAATGTCTCAACAAAATTTGGCCAGTTAATGATTTTTCTCAAAATTTGGCCAAAATATTAATTTTCTTCTTTACTGTTTTCATCCATTAACCGAGCACACAAGCCTAACAACTAACCTATCCACTCTGGCTGTAGTAACAAAGTGCTATTACTCCTTTAAAGAAAATTTTTAGAGGCCAAGTGGTTAGAATACTTGTTTTCCAACCATGAGTTCAAATTTCACTATGGTCAATTAGTCAGGACAATGACTACTTGATGCTATCAATCTTTTGGAAATACCAGAAAACCATACCATGGGTTGAGCCAAGCCTTGTGAGTAAAATTGGGTTGATGGAATTGTTTATCAATGGGTTGTGCTACCTCAAAGTCACAAATCGTCATGACCAAGGGTTTGAGCAAACTGGCCTTGTTCAGACTGTTGCACTCTCTTCAAAAAAACTTTTCTCAGGTTTTCTCAGTTTAGTTGTAGTATAAACTAATGGTGGATTCCGTGCTTGTAGAACATATATATATATATATATAATGTCTGAAAAGGCATCAGCAATGGCAGTCAGACAGCTACCCTAGCAAGCAGTCATACTCAGATGCAAATATATATATATATATATATATATATATATACACAAAGAGAAAGACAAACCAATTACAGAGCAAGGTCAGAGAAAGGAGTAAAAGAAGGATGGGAATGCAGAGACAAAGGTAGAGAGAGAGGAAAAGATAAACAGGGTGATGTAGAAGCTGGAGTCAAGTGGATAAGAGATGGGTATTGACATCGCAGTTAAATTCCTGGAGGTTGTAGCTTTCAGGAAAGCAAGAATATGGAACGGAGTTCTACAAGTGGGAAGTGCGAGAAAAGAAGCTGTATTTGCGAATTGGTGGGATCCAGTTGCCAGTCTGGTTGCACAAGTAAACTCCTGTGGCAGGGACATCAGTGACTTAAGCGCGTCAGAACAGAGGCCATGAAAATATTTATAGAACAGACAGAGGAAAGCCACATCTAGTCTGTGAGAAAGTGGCTGAAGTCAAGCCACTAAGTCGGTACCTATCATATTTCTGATTCTCCTTTGGAGCCTATCAAGAACATTGAGATGAACAGCGGGGACACCTGACCATATATGACAGCAGTATTCCATGCACGGTCAGATGGCTGATTTGTATATGTGCAAGATGGATTCAGGCAAAAAAAACTTCCTGGCACAACACAGTGACTCAACCTTCCTAGCAGTGGATTTAGCTATTGACTCAATGTAGTGGTTTCACTTGAGATCAGAGGAGAGGGTAAGGCTGAGGAGGCGCAGTATATTGCTCTCAGAGAGACTCACTTGGTCCATGTTTAGGGGAGGCAGGAGAGGTTGCCTGTGATGATTGACAGACAGCAGCTTTGTCTTAGATGCATTGAAATTTACAAGCCACTTCTTTCCCTATTCAACCACTGAGTGTAGATCCCTCTCAAGATCAGCAGCAAGGTTGTGTTTGTCCACCTCATCGGATTTCTTACTGATGCAGGAGAAAATTGTGGCATCATCTGTGTAGATGCCTGCTTGCAATTTGATCACGTCTGGAAGATCATTTATAAAAATACGGAAGAGCGTCAGGACTCGGATAGAGCCCTGAGGGACACCAGCATTTGTGCAGTAAGATATGGAGGTATGCCCATTCAAGACAACCATTATTATGCAGTTAGATAGGAAAGATTGAATCAGATCAAGCAAGCGTTCGGTTTTACCATAACCCCATAGTTTGCATAGAAGGCCAGCATGCCAAACCCTATCAAAAGCCTTCGAGATGTCCAGGACAACAGCATGAGCCTCACCAGACTTATCAAGGGACTGATATATGTACACCATCATGGTTGTTAGTATATCGGCTGTGGACCTGGCAAAACGGAAGCCATACTACCTGTCTAAGAATAGTTTATGGGCAATAAGATGGTAAATTATTTCAGCATTAATAATGGCCTCAGACACTTTACAAAAAATTGAAAGAAGGCTGATAGGGCGATAGTTGGATGCTTCCAAGGGTTTCTCCAAATTCTTAAATACAGGAACCACAGAAGAGGACTTACCGCATGCAGGAAAACAGGAATCAGAAAGGCAGTAATTATAGAGTTTAGAGAGGACAGAGGAGAGTTCAGGGGCACATTTCTTAAGGACAATGACCAGGATTCCATCACCTTTGCTCGCCTTATGGAGGTCAAGTTTTGATATTACATTAGATACCAGAGATGAGGTAATGTAAACATCATTCAGCTTAGCCTCAGTTCTAAAAGAGAAGTCGGGTGCGGCTACTCCAGACAAGTCAAATGTGGAGTTGGATGAGAATCTGCAAGCAAAGCACTCAGCCTTGTCTGCTGATTCATTGATTAAGGGAGGGGTGGAGGATTGGCTGTTGTTCAACACACATTTGCATAGTGGTCAATAGTCCTTGGAGCTGAACTTGCGGTCAGCTATGCACTGTCTCATTCTTTCAGCAAACAACTGCTTAGTATCATTCAGGATTCTCTTGCACTCATTACGAGCAGACGTGAAAAGGTACCTATTGTGGTTAGATGCATGTCTCTGAAATAGTCAGAAGTAGTAGTTCCTGTGGGCAATGGCAGCTGAACAGGCAGGAGATAACCAGGAGGAGGAATGAGGTTTAAGATGAAACTTCCTGGTTGGTATGAAGGCATCAATGCCAGCTTTCACTGAGGAAGAAATCTCAGAGGTGCAGTCATCAACTGGGAGACTGAATACATTTTCCCAGGGACATCACATAGGAAATCATGAAATGCATCCCAGTCAGCTCTTTGATAGCAGTAGAAGATCCTGTAGGTAGGAGGCTCCTGGGAGGAGTGAGAGTGGGGAGTTATATTGAGAGAGACAACAGCATGACTGGAGTTGCCAAGAGGGCAAAGCTGCAAGACTTTGCAGGAGTTAGGTGCAGAGGTGAAGCATAGATCTAGTAGAGAGGCATGTCCTGAGGGGATTCTGATAAAGCATGTGGGGAAATCCACCACTTGCATAAGGGATTTGGAAATGGCAAAGTTCATGGTGTGGATGCCAGCTGAATCAGTAACAGAGTCCTTTAGCCACTCAGCGTGATAGGCATTAAGATCTCTGAACACATATATGTAAGCAAATGGGTGGGAGGAAGTAGCCTTATCTATATTGTCAGAGATGCTAACAGGGAGCAGTTGGGAGAGGAGGGGGAACGGTACAGAAAGAAAAGGTAGCTAACCGAACTGAGAAGTGATAGATGGAGACACATATATGAGTGGTCAGGGGATTCGAGAGATGTCACCCTAGCTAGAGGAAGGTGTTCACTAACATAAATGCCCAGGCCATGCATGTAGACAGTGGAATCCTTTCTTAAGAGGGGAAGATAGCCAGGGATCAAGAAGTCAGAGGAGGGAATTGAAGGGTTGAGATTTGCCTCACAGAGTGCTAGGATGTCAGGAAACTTTACATGGAGTAAAAATTCTACACTACAAAAATATTCCGGATGTTAGTAAAAGATATGTTAAGAGATTTAGGTGATTTAAGTTTGACTGGTTTAGATTTTTTGAGATATAGTTGTTCATATTAAATTTTGTTGGTAAGAATAGATTCTTAGTAGAGGAGGTAGGCGGTCATTAACTACAACATGTGCTGGAAGGGAACTGGTACGGGCTGCAGCAAAGTGTGGCCATGGGGTTGCCCACTGAAAGTGCTTGCAGGGACACCTATCCATGCGCAACATGGCACTACAAGAACCCTGATATTATGCAACTGTTTATCAGAGCAGTCGCTCTTGATGCTACACAAAAGTTAAGGATCCTAACTACTGGTCAGAAACAGCAACCAGAAAATTGCGAATCCGGTACCCTCACAATGAAGAAACATTACCACTGACAACACACGTTGCAGGAAAATTATGATAGCAACAATACTGAACCCTGAGGATAGAAAGAGAGAGTCAGAAACCACTTTCTACACAGGGATCAAGGGATAAGCCTCTATGCCTGTTCAGTAGAGTTGGGAGGAGTATGAACTGGGCAACAGGAGGGTCTATCTACTTCAATTAAAAAAAGAAAAAGAAAAGGAATAGGATAAAGAATTACTAAGTTTTAACTTAGTTAAAGTCCAACAGCCACAGAAATTTCTAACAAGTTAAAGAAAAGAAAACCAAACGTACAATTAAGCATAACAGACATTAAAAGGAAAATTAAAATTAACACGTCTTAGAGAAATGCAAACAAAAATGACTTACATGTAAAGAATTTATGAGCTAACAACCCATGCCTAGTAACAGCAAGTAAGGTAAAAAAATACTTTTTTTTAACTTTTTGGCAGGAACCATGTAACTTCGGCCAGCAGATGGAAGCCCACAAACTAGCCTGTATGTGACCCGCAGGGTGGGGGAAGATGGTAGACTTTGAAAAAACAGTAGCTACTTACACATCTACGCATCTTTCATTTAGTAAGGAATTTGAACATTCTTGGCTACTGGCATGTGTTTACATTGTATATAACATGCTAAAGTCCGTCTTCCTCTAACAAGTGCCCATAGCTCAAAGGTAGAATAGCCGACTGATGTCAGTTCGGTCAGGTTTCAATCCTGGCTAGAAGCAATTGGATGTCTAACTGTACTGATGAGCTGTGATACAGCGAAACAGATCTGTCTGCGGATGACTATATATATATGTATGTACAGGGTGCAATAAAGTGACTATACAGTTACAATAACAATTAAGACAAAGCAATTAATCAACTGTTCAGGGTCAAATCTGGTGAGCAAGTAGGCCACTCAACACAACATTATGAGTAACTGTATAGTAACTTTATTGTCACTATATATATATATATATAGGATGTCTCATCCAAAAAACTAACATTATTTAAAATGTGAATATCTTAGTACCTATATGTTCCAGGCATACAAAATTAAATAGACTTCATGTTTAAAAGATTTATATATCAAAATTCAAACACGATATTCAAAAGAATGTAGATTTTATAACAGATTTCCCAAAGCTTAACAAATCTTCAATATGTGATGCGCAATCAGTCAGTATTCTATCTCCTGCCAAACATGCTGTCGTATGACTTGCATAACATTCTTCAATGCCTTAGTAGTTTTCTGTTCAAGTTCTTCTAAGCTTCTAGTAAGAGGGAGATATAGACCTGTTCTTTCACATAGCTCCACAGAAAAAATCAGGTGAACATGGTGGCCATTTCAACAGTCCATTATCACTGGCATGACCAATCCATCTTCCTTGTGGATTCTCACTGAGCTAAGTCTACACAGTCAACTTAATTTTTATACATTTTGTTCAAATCTGAGACGATTTAATCCCAAATTGGCTATGTTATTTAACTACAAAATAATGTTTTTTTTGTTTTGTTTTTTTGGTGAGGGGGACATCCTACATATATATATATATATATGTCAGATAAAGTTATACACTAAGCAACTATTTTCTCTATAGAATTTGATAAAGAAAGAAAAGTATATTTTGGAATTTCTGCTGTACCTTGGAAACGTAGATTTTATAATCATAAATATTCCTGTTTTAGACACCACCTTAAATCCCAGAATGCTCTGTCTAAATATCTCTGGGAATTAAAAAACAAAGGACTTTCTTCACAGATTGAATGGAAGATTGTAGGAAAATCACAAACTCTTATTAGCTTTAGAAATAGATGTAACCTATGCTTAGATCAAAAAATAAAAATAATTAAATTTAGTGGAAATAACCAGCTTTTGAACCAATGTAATGTAATTATTTTTAAATGCTGTCACAGAAATAAATATATATATATTTATTATAAGTTATAGTTTAGAACATGTACAAATTATAATTTACTACAAAAGTGTACATTTTGTTTTGACATTGAAAAAACAATATCTCATCAGGTAGTTAATAATTATGGTACTAAACGTTATTTTTGCAAAAAGAAGATTAAAAAATCTCACTTCCCCTTTATTTTTGGAAAATTGTGCAAGGTAAAGAGGATAGAAAAGAAGGAAAAACAAAAAAGGAAATCGAAAAAAAGGGAGTAAAACAAAAAGGAAAAAGAGACACATAGGAAATAAAGAGAGTAAGGAAGAGAGGAGAGAAAGAAAGGGCTAAGAGGAAAAAGCCGATGATGACGGGTCAGAGAGAAATAGACCCAACATTTTGTAGGAGGTGCAATATAGATAGATACACATAAGGGTCACGTGACGTTTGGGCTTAACAAAAAGGAAAAAGTGAGGTGAGAAAATGTATGGAGTGAAGAAAGTGTGGTGGGGGGGCAGGGATGACAGTAGAAGACATAAAAGGAATAGAAAAGTCAAATAATTAGCCCGAAGTGGATTGCAGTTAGATACATTCGTTGTTACATAGTATACATTTAGATTTAGTTCTCTTTAGTAATTCCCTAAGTTTTTGTTCCTTTCTGCTGTGGGCAGGTATTGAACTCACAACTCTTTTGGTCAAGTCACTTTGGATTATTTAAGCCAACATTTTTATCCACTGGACTTAATAAAGGGTTCTGTTTAAAATTCCAATATATATATATATATATATATTCCATTTACTTGTTTTCCTGACAGCTATAATCTCGAAGAATTTAAATGTAAAGTCAATATTCATCTCCTATCTCACTAACCTGCATCCTCTCTCTCATGCTCCTTTCTCCGTCCACTCCACTCTCATCAGTATTCTCATCCTTCTCTTACCCACTTCCTGACACCCCCTATAACCTGTCACTCTTTCTCATAACTTTCCTTCTATGTAACCTCCTGCAAAACAGTGGCAGTAAAATGCCTTGCTTGGGGCGATATGATTATAAAAAACAAATTAAAAAAAATAACTTTTAAAATATATGGTGTCACTAAGTATATTTCTGTTCTAACTCACCCCCTTTCTTCTTATCCTTTATTTGAAAAAATTATTCGCTTACATATTTGTATTCGGAGACCTTAACGCCCATCATACTTAGTGGCTTAAAGACTCTGTTACTGATTCAGCAGGCGTCTACGCCATGAACTTTGCTACTTCCCAGTCCCTTACGCAAGTAGTGAACTTCCACACACACTTTCCAAATACTCCCTCTAGGCACGCCTCTCGACTGGATATATGCTTTACCTCTGCACCTGACTCCTGCCAGGTCTCGCAGCTTTGCCCTCTCAGCAACTCCGACCATGCTGTTGTCTCTCTTAATCCACTCTCACTCCACCCAAGATCCTCCTACTTATAGGACCTCCTACTGCTACCAAAGAGCTGACTGGGACGCCTTCCATGACTTCCTTTGCAACATCCCTTGGGGGAAAGTGTTCGATCTTCCAGTTGATGACTGTGCCTCTGAGATTTCGTCCTGGGTGAAAGCTGGCATTGATGCCTTCATACCTACCAGGAAGTTTCGTCTCAAACCTCATTTCTCTCCTTGGTTCTCTCCTGCCTGTTCGGCCACCATTACCCACAGGAATCACAACTTTCGACTATTTTGGAGACAGCCATCTGACCACAACATGCGCCTATTCACGTCTGCTCGTAATGAGTGCAAGAGAATCCTGAATGATGCCAAGCGGTTGTTTGCTGAGAGAATGAGACAGCACATAGCTGACCGCAAGTTCGACTCCAAGACTATTGGCAATTATGCAAACGGGTGCTGAACAATAGCAAATCATCTATCCCTCCTTTAATCAATGAATTCGAGGTCCTCACGTCATCAGCAGACAAGGCTGAGTGCTTTGCTCACAGATTCTCATCCAACGCCACACTTGACTCATCTGGAGTACACTCACCTGACTTTCCTATCAGAACTGATGCTAAACTGTCTGATATATATATTACCCCAACAGTAGTATCCCGTGTAATATCAAAACTGGACCCCCACAAGGCTAGCGGCGGTGATGGCATCCTGGTGATTGTCCTTAAGAAATGTGCCCCTGAACTCTCCTCTGTCCTCTCTAAACTGTATAACTACTGCCTTTCTGCATCCTGTTTTCCTGCATGCTGGAAGTTCTCTTCGGTCGTTCCTGTATTTAAGAACTCTGGTAAACCCTTGGACCCATCCAACTATCGCCCTATCAGCCTTCTACCTATTTTTGGGAAGGTGTTCGAGGCCATTATTAATGCTGAAATAGTTCAGCATCTTACTGCCCATAAACTCTTTTCTGACAGGCATTATGGCTTCTGCTTTGCCAGGTCCATGGTCAACATGCTAATGACCATTACGAAGTAGATGTTTCAGGCCCTTGACGTGTCTGGCAAAGCTCGTGCTGTTGCTCTGGACATCTCCAAGGCTTTTGACAGGGTTTAGCATGCTGGCCTTCTATGCAAGCTATGGGGTTAGGGTATTTTCAGACGATTGCATGATCTGATCCAATCTTTCCTACATAACCTCACTACATTGAGTCAATAGCGAAATCCACTGCTAAGAAGGTTGGGTCACTGTGTTGGGCCAGGAAGTTTTTCCCACTTGAAACCATCCTTCATATATACAAATCAACCATTCGTCCATGCATAGAGTACTGCTGCCATATATGGTCAGGTGCCCCGCTGTTCATCTCCATGTTTGTGACAGGCTCTAAAGGAGAATCAGTAATGTGATAGGTACCGACTTGGCGGCTCGACTACAGCCACTTTCCCACCGATGAGACGTGTCTTCCCTTTGTCTGTTCTATAAATACTTCCATGGCTTCTGTTCCAATGAGCTTGAGTCACTGGTGCCCCTGCAACAGGTGTTTACTTGTGCAACCAGACTGGCAACTGGGTCTCACCCATTCACAGTTAGATCAACCAAATGCAGACGACAATTCTACTTCTGCAGCTTCTTTTCCCACACTGCCCACCTGTGGAACTTGCTTCCTTATTCTTGCTTTCCTGATGGCTACAACCTCCAGGAATTTAAATGCAAGGTCAATTCTCATCTCTTAACTACTTGACCCTGCTTCTTTCCACACTGTCCTGTAGATCCTTTCCTTTCTCTCACCTTCGCAACTGTCATCACACCTGTATTCCCATCCTTCTCTTGCTCCTTTCTAACTGGTTCGTCCTTCTCCTCATTCTCCTCTAATCCTTTTACTCTTATGTAGCCCCCTGCACATCAGTGGTGTTATTGCCTTGCTCAGGGTGATATGATTAAAAAAAACCAAAAAAAAAC
Source organism: Ascarosepion bandense (assembly GCA_037127315.1). Taxonomy (NCBI): domain Eukaryota; kingdom Metazoa; phylum Mollusca; class Cephalopoda; order Sepiida; family Sepiidae; genus Ascarosepion; species Ascarosepion bandense. The sequence goes on from JBBBDQ010001077.1 coordinate 1,706,195, forward strand.
TGGATTGGTGATGAAGCTGTAAGATTGCAATGTAACATTCTTTTGCAATCTCTAGCAAAATTTTAGTGACTGAAATCTCAATTCAACTGTTTTGAGGTAAAATGTGACCTACATTTTGTAAATGATATATAAGAATAGAATAGAAGCTTTGTCTTCTGATTGACATTTTGAGCTGTTTCTTTTTATCATTTCATCCCAAGCAAGGCATTAAAGCCACTAAGATGCAAAGAATTTCTGAATGTGAAAGAATATGAGAAAAAGAAAAGCATTATTAAGGAGAGAGAACAAGAAAGGAACTGAAATAAAAAAAGAGAGAAGATAAAGATTGACATTGCATTTAAATTTTGGAAGATCAAAGTTAACTGGAGAGCAAGAAACCTGAAGAGAGTTCCACAAACAAGAAGTGTAGGTGAAGAAACTGTAAGCATAGAACTTATGGTTGCATCTAGCAACTTCAACTGTAAAATAAAGAGACCTTGATGCCAATCTAGTACTGCATTTAAATTTGAAAAGTTCAGGTACCCAAGAGGAAAGCTGATCAAAATGATTTTCATGGAAATATTTATAGAAAAGGCACAGCAAAGCGGATATGCATCGTGGTGCAATGGATATTGGCTCAGAATGAGAAATCGTTGAGTCAAGTTCAAATTCCAGCTGAATTCCTTGCATTCACTTACGCACAAATACCCTTGGGAAAGATATTAATCCATCTCTTCCCTCTAGTTATGAGTTAAATACTAGGACAGATTGGGTTCTATAGCCTTGGTCGGCAATCAATTAGTCTACCGCAGAAAGCAATAGCAACCAACTGCGGGGATAATCTTCTTCCCAGTCAGTCATGTCTTTTTTGAGACATGATCACCCAACGTGTGTATCACATGTGACACTTAACTGACTGACTGACAGCAAAGCTATGTTATGGTAATGAGAAAGTGACTGAAGCCAAGATGCCACATCAGGACTGATAACATTGCAGATTCTTTGGATTTTATAGTTTTAGTGATTCTTTGGGTATTATTCAATGAGTATTATTTTTACAATTTTTGTTATTCAATTTTCAATTGGAGTAGATAGATTAAACTATCTCCCGGTTCACACTCCACCCACACCTATTGAACAGGTGAAAAGGAGGCTCATCCCTTGTTCCCTGTTTAAGATGTGGTTTCCAGTTTTCTCTTTTCCAATCTTTTCACTCTTTTATTTTTTTTCAATTGGAGTACATAGACTAAACTATCGCCCAGTTCACACTCCACCCATGTCTATTGAACAGGTGAAGAGGCTTATCTATTGTTCCCTGTTTAGGATGTGGTTTCCGGTTTTCTCTTTTCCAATCTTTTCACTCTTTTTTTTTTTTTTTTTTTTTTTTTCAATTAGAATAGATAGATTAAACTATTGTCCGGTTCACACTTCCACCCATGTCTATTGAACAGGTGAAGAGGCTCATCCCTTGTTCCCTGTTTAGGATGTGGTTTCCAGTTTTCTCTTTTCCAATCTTTTTACTCTTACGTAGTCCTCTGCACATCAGTGGCATTACCGCCTTGCTCGGGGTGATATGATTAAAAAAAAATCAAAATTACTTCTTTGATTTTTATTATTTTTGGCACTTTTTTTTCTCTTTTTTTCATTTTTCTTTTTCCTCATATTTTTTTTTACTCTATGCATGTAAGACAATTCAAGTTAAAAGAATTTTTTTGTCATACCCCTATTGATTTAGATTATATACTTGGTTCAGTTTCAGTTTAATGAATGGCTTCTTCCAGGAAAGAAAAATTAATAGAATTTATTCCCTCATGTACTGATTTTAAGGAGTTTGTGAAAAAGGAAGTGAGATCCAAGGCAAAAGGCTACATAACTTGTAAGATTAATTTTTAATATGACATTTTCATCAGTCTGTTCTCATTCTCCAAACTTTGGGGTAGCGTTTTTGCATGAAACAGTAAATAAATCTTTTCATTTAGAAAAGAGAAATCCCATATTTACAGAAATTAATTATAACAAAGTTTCAGAATAAGTGAAAACTAACTTAGAAAATTTTTTAGCTCGTATGAACACTATCTATTACTTCTTTACCAATTTGTGCCCAAGGGAGTTTATGTTAATTTCTAAAGATTGGAATTAATATCAGCTCAAGTCCCATGGAACCATCCTCTGCTTTGTTTGGGATCTGGGAGTCATTGCCCAGTGCCTGAGACGTCCCTAACAAGTAAAGTGCAGAGGGGTCTAAGCAGTTTTTTGTACAGCTTTCCGGAAATCCCACATTAAACTCTGATCATGTGCCACATTCTGTTGTGACGTGGGTGCACAGATAAATACCTTATTGGGAAAGATTCCATGAGTCACCATTTGTTGAATAAAAAATGAAAGAAAGGGTTGCTGTCTGTTCAAATCAAATGACAATTAGTATTCAACATAGAGTTCTTAACTGCACCATCACGAAATAAAAGTTTCTATTTAGAAAGGTCTTCTTTCTAGCTGAAAAGTAAATGAACGTAGTCTTTCAGTGAGAAAAGAAGAACATGGAGTTGGGAGACAAGTTCAAAAAAGTCTATCATTGCTTTGGTGAGAAAAGACAACTAGGTTGACTCGTGTCTCTGTACTGCTGTCTGCTGTCAGTCTTGCTGATGAGTGGAATGAATGTCTGATTTATATGGCTTCGTGTAGGCTCCAGAAGCCTATGTTTATTTATTGATGGGAGCTAATTTTATTAAATATTCCTTATTTTTATTAATTTGAATATTTGAAATATATCTGAAACTGGAAGGCTGCACAGAATCTTTGTGTGGGTTGTTTATTTTTGTCATTTGATCTTTTGATTTTTAAACTGTTAACTTCAACTTACCTTATTCCTAAACCTAATTTCCTTATTCCTAAACCTAATTTCCCAAGCTAAAATTTCTATTTAACAACCTTCTTCAAAAAAAACATTTAAAATCTCTACAAAGAAAAAACAGTTCACCTATGAATTTGACAAAAGAAAAAATAATTAGCTTTAAATGTTTTTGAAGACAAAATGTGATTAATGTGAAGTTATTTATGTTGTTCGAATGCAATTTAAATTTGGGATTCTAGTTTAAGTAATTTTTTATTTCTTACAAAACATTTTAATCTCTCTCTTCTTTTTAATTAGTTGAATCAATGTTTTTTGCTTCATGCAAATAAATTGCCTAACTTTTTCATCTGGATTTTATTTTTCAGTTTTCATCTGATCAGTTGACTATTTTGTCTTGTTTTTTTTTTTAGTTTGGTTTTGATTCTCTTTCAAGTCTGTTTTTAGTATTCTTTTTATTTTTTCCCTTTTTCTTTCATGATGTTGTACTTATTTACTCTAAATAATTGTTTTCTTTATTTCTTTTACACATGATTTTTCTTTCTTCTTTTTTCTTAGAAATTTTTTTTTTTTTGTCATTTTTCACTTTTTTTTTTTTTTTTAATCATATCACCCCGAAGCAAGGCGATAATAACCACTGATGTGCAGGGGGCCTACATGAGGATAAAAAGAATGGAAAAGAGAAAGCCGGAAACCACATCCTAAACAGGGAATAAGGGATGAGCCTCTTCACCTGTTCAATAGATGTGGGTGGAGTGTGAACTGGGTGATAGTTTAGTCTATCTACTCCAACTGAAAAAAAAAATAAAAGAAGAGAGTGAAAAGATTGGATAAGAGAAAACCGGAAACCGCATCCTAAACAGGGAACAAGGGATGAGCCTCTTCACTTCATTATTTTATTTCATTTTCTATTTTTCTCTCTTTTTTTCTTTTAAAACAACTTTTAACAACTTTCTATTCCTCCTTATTTTTTCTTAGTTTAACAAATTTTTCTTCATCCTTTTCTTTCTTTTTTTCTTAACCATTCATTTTTTTTAATCAGTACTTTTCTTTTTTCTCTTTTTCTTATTTATTTTCTTCTTTTTTATATTTCTTCCTTTCTTTTTTTTGTTTCAATTTTTTTTGTTTTTTTATCCTATTTTTCTTTACTAATTGAACATATATGAGATACAAATCCTATATCAACCAACAATTAACTGAAACACAAAAAGTAAAATTGTGTTGGAATTTTGGGACTTATATACTGTGCCATGACACCCATGAGTCAACCCATTTTAAAGTTCACCAATAGAAGGCTTAACCGATCAGGAAGCTCAAAATATGCAATGTGATGTGCATAAAAGGCAGCCATATTTTTCTGAGTATTGGAGTCCGTAAATCCAATTCTGGAGAGTGCCTGATTCGAGAGTGATGGTCTTTCACATGGTTTCATTGAACAGATTACGTGCGGCGACGATGCTCTAAATCCATATACTATGACGGAGATGGTCAACAGATGTCAAGAGGATACTCTATATCCAGGAACGTTGTTAACATTATCTTCACTCCCTTACTTTGTGACCATCATGGACAGTTGTTGCTATATAATATTTTTTTTTTTTTTTTTTTAATCATCTCACCCCAAGCAAGGCATTCCACTGCCACTATTGCGCATGGGGCTACATAGGGGAAGGTAAAGAGAAGGAGTGGTTAGACATAGGGAATGTCAGGAGGAAGGTGACAGATGAGTAAGGATAGCGAGGATGAGGGTTGGGCAGATGGGAAGAGTGTTTGATAGAATGGGAGCAGGTTAGTGTGTTAGGAGGTGTCTATGGACCTTACATTTAAACTCCTGGAGATTGTAGCCGTCGGGGAAGCAATCGTTTGGAAGAGAATTCCACAGTCGGGAAGTACGAGGAAAGAAACTGTTGGAGTAGAAGTTACGGCTGCATTTTATTGGTTTCACTGTAAAAGGGTGGGATCTAGTTGCTAATCTAGTATCTCGTTCAAATTCGTATTTAGGGGGCACTAGTGATCTAAGTTCATCGGAGCAGAAGCCGTGAAAGTATTTATAGAAGAGACACAGGGAAGCCATGTTGCACCGGTGGGAGAGAGACTGCAGGCGGTCTGCCAAGTCGGTATCTATCACATTACAGACCCTCCTCTGAACCTTATCGAGAAGCCCGAGGAGAACAGCAGGGGCACCCGACCAGATATGGCAGCAGTATTCAATGCACGGGCGGATGGTAGATTTATAAATGTGCAGGATAGATTCAGACGGAAAAAACTTCCGGGCCCTACACAGAGAACCGACTTTCATAGCAACGGATTTAGCAATGGATTCGATATAGTCATTCCATTTGAGGTCCGCTGAAAGTGTGAGACCAAGGAGGCGCAGTGTTTTACTCTCTGGGAGGCAAGCCTGGTCCATGCTAATGAGAGGTAGGTGAGATTGTCGATGATGGTTAATTGAGAGTAGCTTCGTTTTACAAGCATTAAAATTTACTAACCATTTCTTACCCCAGTCCAATATGGATTGGAGGTCTTTTTCAATCTTGGCTGTGAGGTTAGCTTTGACACCTACACCAGATTTTTGTAGGAGGCGAGAGTAAACTGTGGTGTCATCGGGTTACAAACCTATTTGGGCTCTTATGGAATCAGGGAGATCATTAATGTATATCAGGAAGAGTGTAGGACCTAAGATGGAGCCTTGGGGGACACCTGCATTTGTATGGTAGTTCTGAGAGGCATGTCCGTTTAATACCACCTTCATTGTGCGGTTAGAGAGGAATGACTGGATTAGTTCAAACAAATGTCCAGTTATACCATAGCTCTGCAGTTTACATAGAAGGCCAGCATGCCAAACTCTGTTGAACGCCTTAGATATATCCAATGCAACGGTTCAGGCTTCGCCATTCCTGTCGAGTGCCTGGTATATGTACTCGGTGATGGTCGTTAGCATAACAGCAGTAGACCTGGTGAAGCGGAAACCATATTGCTTGTCCGAGAGGAGCCTGTGTGCTGTGAGATGCTGAACCACCTCGGCGTTGATAATGGCTTCGAACACTTTGCCAAAGATCGGAAGAAGGCTGATAGGGCGGTAATTTGCAGGGTCAGAGGGTTCTCCAGTGTTTTTAAATATAGGAACTACATAATTAATATTAAAATTTTAATATTAAAAAATGATACAGGTGGAGAGCTCAATGTAATTAAAATTATAGAGCTAATATAAAGTAAAATAAATTTCCAATGTTCAAAACGTTGAATGATCACTTCAACATGAAACTCCCAAGAGAGACCCCACATCTCATCAGCAACGAACACATATTTCAAAACCTTTTCAAAATATTTTTAAATATGTGTTCGTTGCTGATAAGATGCGGAATCTCTCCCAGGGACCTCATGTTGAAACGATCACTCAGTATCCTAAACATTCAAAATTCACTTTATCTTATATATATATATATATACATATGAAATGATTATAACACAATCATGACAAACAAAACATAAAACAGGTATGTATAATAAATTGATTTAAATCAATAAGTAAATAAATTAAGTAATTAATAAACAAATAATAACAAACTATGAAAACACACATAAATATAACAATCATGAAAAAGTAATGAACCAAGCAATAATAAAGTTAACAACACTATAAAATAGCCACAAAACTGCATTCTGATCCACAAGTATTTCCACTCAATAGCTGCTGGGATAATTCAAAACATAACTGTTACCACCCACTCAATAACCATTAGAATAATACAATAGACCTATCATAATGTATCACTGATCAACATATGATCAATCGGCAGGTGAGAGTATAAACAATCATTCATAGACAGTCCTGTTTTACTGTATCATGGCTCATCAGTATAGTTAAACATCTGATTGCTTCTAGCCAAGATTGAAATTTAACCAAATTGACATGAGTCAGTGATTCTACCTCTAAGCTATGAGCACTCAGTAGAGGAAAGTATATTTTAGTGTGATATATACACAACGTAAACTTATGCAAGTAGCCGACGGTGTTCAAATTCGTAATTGAATGAATTATGCATAAATAGTGGTGAGTAGCTACTGTTGTTAAAGTCCACCATTCATATAGATATAAATAGTTGAGTCAAAATGCACATGGCCTGACAATTGTGTTTAAGCATGAATTGTCCACTGATATATATATATATATATACTGTTAAATATAACAGGCAATGAATGTCTATTATGTTTAATCATGTGCTGTTCTAAACATTGTATTTTGGCTTTAATTTCAGGTGAAAATAATGACAAAAATTCTCCAACATTTGGATATTTTTTTATGATGTTGGTTCTAAGCTTTCAGTTCACATGAGCCATCTTTAAAGATAAAAGTAGTAAATATAACACTATTATACTACTGCAACCAAATGCACAATAATTACAAACTAGATGAAACATCACTAAAAAAACATAACACATAGAAATGTTAAACCAATAAATAATAATAATAATCAAATTAAGCTCATCATATATTATAAAAAACTTAAAACAATTGACCTCATAGTCTCTAATAACCCTACAAGCACACAACTAAATTCTATACAGAAAACCATTGTAGTGTATCAATTTACATGCCCATTCAAAGATTGTATCTCTGGTACTAATAATAAATCTACTACATATATTGGTTTTACTACAACCATGCTCTCCCAGAGAATAAACATTATAAACATTCATTGTCTGTTATATTCAACTGTATATGTTTAGATAATTATCTACTGCCTTGATACAGTATATATATATATATATATATATATATACAGGTCAATATCATCTTTAATCACCTGATTGTATCGCCCAGTTCACACTCCACCCACGTCCATTGAACAGGTGAAGAGGCCCATCCCTTGTTCCCCGTCCAGGATGTGGCTTCCGGCCTTCTCCTTTCCAATATTTTCACTCTTACGTAGCCCCCTGCACATCAGTGGCATTACTGCCTTGCTCAGGGTGATATGATTAAAAAAAAAAAGCTGTTTTACAGAGCTGCCATTATGTTTTTGGTAAACAAGAAAAAAGCAGTTTCCTCATCAAGCATTATTAAAGAAATTACATTCTTTTTTTCTTTTAGTCTAACAACCCAACTCCTGGATGATTCCTTAACTCAGCAATGTCTTGCTCTTATAATACTCCAGACAAATAAGACATATTGGTTTACAATGCAATTTTGCCATATTCTGTTTGGAACTATATCTTTCTTTTAGAAATCAATGATAAAAAGAAATAACAAAATAACATAATAATGATTTACTGATACAAATGTGGTCCATTACTAATCATGGCCCTAGACATGGTTTAAGCTCCATGAATACCACATGCATTTCCGACTAGTTGTTCTGTCAGCGCCTATTGAACCTATATTGTGTTTGTTGGAGTAGATAGATCTATCGCCCCGTTCACACTCCACCCACGTCCACTGAACAGGTGAAGAGGCCCATCCCACGTTCCCTGTTTAGGATGCGGTTTCCGGCCTTCTCCCTTCCAATCCTTTCACCATTACGCAGCCCCCCGCACATCAGTGGCGTCACCACCCCGCTCGGGGTGATACGATCAAAAAAAAAAAAAAAATAACCACAGAACAAAGATGAGACAATATGACTGGAACTTCTTCTGACGATCAGGATAGTACAATTTGTTAGAAGGATCAGCAACTTAAAGAAATGATTATCCATTAACAAATAACAAAAATATTTATAGTAATGCAAATTATGAAAGAAATGCATAAAGAATAGAAAATATTAATCCCTGCCAGTTATTGGATTAATGAAAGAAGACAGTTTTTTTTTTTTTAATTGGTGCTAATTTTTCAAAGTGGGAGATAAAATAAAAAGACTTGGTAAGAAGATTTGTCAATAAAATGAACTTGTGCTGATCAGCATATGATTATCGCACTTTGAAGAGTTAGTTCAGAGTGGGATCTTTTTAGTGAGCCAAGTCTTCAAAATGTCATTGACTGGCTGGAAAGGATCCAGTGTCAGAGAGGAAGAAATGCTTCTTGACTTCTTATCTCTGGTCTACTTGTAGAACTCAGTGCTTCAGCCTTTTGTGGACAAAATTTCTGGATTAAAACAATTTCTGTCTGGTGATCCCATTACAGAACACATTGTATCATATTCTCATTGGTCAACCAACCATACTTCAGATTATAATTTATAGAAATGGAGGAAAACCCCATCAAAATTCTTTATTTGGCATTGTTTTCATCTATTACATTCTTACTGATCATTAAGTCTAAAGGCAGCCAGGATGCTGTAAGTAGGCCACATGCAACTTATGCACGTGCTATGAATTTTGAAAATCTTTGACCCCTTTACCTTGCAGTGACCTTTCAATATCGAGGCGGGAGATTGATTCTCTATTTATAATCAATACATAAACTGATCCCTGACTTTGTAACCATCATGTACTGTTGTTGCTATGTAATATACATTTGGGAGATTGATTCTCTATTATAATCAATACATAAACTGATCCCTGACTTTGTAACCATCATGAACTGTTGTTGCTATATGATATACAATTGGGAGATTGATTCTCCATTATAATCAATACATAAACTGATCCCTGACTTTGTGGCCATCATGGACTGTTGTTGCTATATAATATACATTCGGGAGATTGATTCTCTATTATAATCAATACATAAACTGATCCCTGACTTTGTGACCATCATGGACTGTTGTTGCTATATAATATGCATTCAGGAGATGGATTCTCTATTATAATCAATACATAAACTGATCCCTGACTTTGTGACCATTATGGACTGTTGTTGCTATATAATATACAATCGGGAGATTGATTCTCTATTATAAGCAATGCATAAACTGATCCCTGACTTTGTGACCATTATGGACTGTTGTTGCTATATAATATACATTCAGGAGATTGATTCTCTATTATAATCAATACATAAGCTGATCCCTGACTTTGTAACCATCATGAACTGTTGTTGCTATATGATATACAATCGGGAGATTGATTCTCTATTATAATCAATACATAAACTGATCCTTTCACTTTATCCATAAATTATGGCGAATTTTACCAACAAATTGCACACCTGCAAAATCGGATCAGAATGACTGAAACCATTTTGGAAAAACCAGACCAAAGCAAATTTCACAAGGCAGTGTGAAATGGAGATTCTGGATTCTGATTGAATAGGAAACAGCAAATTGAACTATGACCCCAGTCAAATTTTCTTAACACCTGAAAAATGGGTTTGTGGTTGTATCCGATTACCTGACTGGATTTCATTACTTATATGGCCAAAGACAGTTCGTTGGGAGCAGGGATCTGATAAGGACCTTGTTACAATGTAAGGGAGTGATTTCAAAATGCCAAAACTGACATGTCTCATTGACATACATTTGTTCTTCCTCTCCTTCCAATTTTCCTTTCTTCGTCTTCACTCACTCACCACCAAAGAAACAAAAAGATATCTTCAACTGACTCCTAAAAATGAACTTCAATAAGTACCATTTTCCTTTATTGTTTCACCTTCCTTTTCACTTTCTCACCAGCCATAAAAAAAGGAAAGGAACACAGGCTTTATTAGTAACCTGTTAATCTTTTGACACACACCCATTCTGCTCCTTACTATTATTTTTTTGGAACATTTAACTCCATACATTTTCTCTTTAAACATTTTATTTTTTACAAATTTTCTATTCTGTTCAGTAAATAAAATTCCACTTATTTTACAAAAAACACTTTTATTCTTTCAACTTTCTGATATTTTAAATTGTGGGGATTGTTGGCTATGTTTTTAAGAGGCCTTGTACCTGACATAATCAAAGCCTCTACACATATTTTTTTTTTTTAAATCTGTAGAACCATTCCTGGAATTTATTTTTCATTTGTATTACACCAAGTAAAACAGGATCAAAGCATTCCCTAATGTCTGAAGTAACTAATGTGATGTAAAATTTTATTTTTTGATATCCCTTATGGCTTTGTGCTAGAAAAACCTTTTTCATCAGAAAATGATTAGTTACTCTCTTTTTATTTTCTTGTTTTTTAAGCTTTTTTTAAAAATATTTTCCCTTTCTTTTTTGTTTTCTTTCTTTTCTTCCTTTCTTACTAGCCTCTTTGTTTTTTTTATTTCCTTTTTCTCTTTTTTAACCTCTTTTTAAATTCTTTTTTACTTATTAGCCACTCCTTGAACTGTTTCTTTTCTTTTTATTCATGCTCCTTTCTTTACTACTTTCTTTCCTTGCTTTTTTATTCATTCTTTTTTTTCCTTCTTCTTTACTGCTTCCTTTCTTTTTCAACATTTTCTTTTCATCCTTCTTTCTTATTCTTTTCAATTTCTCTCTTTGTTTTTCTCCTTTCTTACTAAACACTTTCTTGTTTTTTTTCCCTTCTTGCAACCTTTTATTCCCTTTCTTTCTCCTTTACGACCCTTTTCTTTTTCTTTCTTACTTTCCTTTTACCTTTTTCTATTTCTTCTCTTTCTAAACCCTCTCACTTTTCTTTATATCTTATTCTACAATTTCTGCCATTTTCTTTTCAATCTCACACCCAATTCTTTACATTTTTAAATATATTTTAATTTGTTTCATTTGGGTGTTTGCTTTTTTATTTTGATTTTCATTCTTTAATATTAAATTTTATTTTTCCTTAAAATATTGAAAAATGAAATACCTTTAAATTTAACCTCAATATTTTTATACACTTTTTTATTACTCTCTAAATTTTTTTTTTAATACAAGGAAGTTATCCATTTTAAAAGCTTCTTCATGTAACATAGAACAAATATCTGATTTATTCACTTCTGGCTCTGCTAAAACAAAAAAATAAAGAAAACATGAAGAAAAAATATCCAAAATATTTTATTCACTTTAAAGTGTAAATATTATTTTACGGATCTTGAGTAAATTTTATTGACACCTTTTATTTCAAAAGAATATGTAATCTTAATTTATAGACATGAATGATCTCCCCTATTCTTGATTCTTACTGCATTACAAAATACATCTGCAGGTATCTCTTCTTCCAACAATGGTGGCATTCTACCTGTTCACACCAACCCATTCTTAAAATTATAAAAGCTTAGCAAACTGATTGTTGGATTATCCAAAAATAATCTTATATATTAATAAATGATACATAATAGCTAAAAATGTAATTTATACTATTGCTGTAAGTTTTGCAGAGACTGAAATAGGGTTATCTGTGAAGGCAAAAGAAATTGTCATAAATTTAAAAATGTGGCAAATCTTCTAGTCATAAATTTGATAGGTCTTCCATTGGATCTTTGGAACTGCAGTGGTTCAGTTTGAAGTGGGGAGAGGGCACTAAGAAACCATAATAAAGCTGATAACACTAGAGTTAAAAAGCATCATACTTCTAAACAGAAATATAATGAGAACAGAACTTTTGTTTTTTTTCTAATTATATCACCCCAAGCAAGGCGGTAACGCCACTGATGTGCAGGGGACTACGTAAGAGTTAAAAGATTGGAAAAGAGAAAGCCGGAAACTACATCCTAAGCAGGGAACAAGGGATGAGCCTCTTCACCTGTTCAATAGACGTGGGTGGGTGTGAACCGGGCGATAGTTTAGTCTATCTACTCCAATTGAGGAAAAAATAAATAAATAAATAAAAGAGTGAAAAGAATGGAGAAGATAAAGCCGGAAACCACATCCTAAGCAGGGAACAAGGAATGAGCCTCTTCAACTGTTCAATAGACGTGGGTGGAGTGTTGATCCTCAGAAAATTAACTATAACGGCCCACCTTTATCCAAATTATAGAGAAGGTTTCCAGAAGCCTAACAAAGAATGTTTACTTTTATCTCCATTGTAAACGAAAAAAAGAAAAAATAGGAGGAAAGGCATATTCTGCATTCTTGTTCTGCAATCTGTAAAATAAAGAACATTTCCTTTTTTATTATGAAAGTATGTTTTGTCTAACTTTAGGAAAAAAATCTTCAGGAATGTCCCCTGAAAGAAATGCAGAGAAGAGGGACAAAATCGGATATTTTTTTTACTAAAAAAATGTGAAAAAAACTAGAAAAAATATCAATTAAAAGTTGGTGGAGAAGAAAAATAAGCTAAAATCATAGGCAGGCTATAGAGGATTTTTTTTATTAGTTTCACCCCAAGCAAGGTAGTCTATTGCCACTGGTGCGCAGGGGGTTTACATAGGAGGAAAGTTATGAGAAAGAGTGACAGGTTACAGGGCGTGTCAGGAAGCGGGTAAGAGAAGGGTTAGGATTTCCATTCTCAGATTGAAAAGAAAATAAGCAGAATAGGTTTATAAAAATTACCTGCCTTTTATTAGTTACAGACATTAACCAGCATAGAATTATTGCAATAAAAACTATCAAAATATTAAACAATATAATTCTTTTTCTTTTTCTATCTGTTGTATATCAATAAACAACAAACACACATATATATAAAAATATGAGTTATATTTTTATTAATGACGATGAACCGTGTAGCCTAGTGAACAGAGAGTGAGAGAGCGCGCCCCTAAGGGGTTGACGGGGGAGTGTCGTCGTATCTGTTGCTCCTCTGGTCTGGTCTGGCTCTCTCGTCTGCCTCTGTCTCTCTGCCCCCGAAATCCGTGCGCCGAGGTCTTTTATAATCTCCAAACCGGTACTTCCGGATTTTGCCTCGCCCACGCACGCCCACGTAATTCTCAGAGACACCTGTTCTGTCTGCCTCTTGTAGCCATTTCCGCTACTGCCGGAAATAAGGTCAAACAAACATCCGTTCCTTTCAACGACCGGAAAACACCCCCGCTTGCTCAGCTTCCTCGGGTGGGGCGGGATTGTTATATTACATATCTTTTTAAAGATTTATTAGGTATCTTTTATTTTTAAGTATTCAAAGCCAATGGGGGAAAATATCCTCTTTCAAAATGGCTTATCTGTTGTCCTTTTTCATAAACTTCTGAGATATAATTGTTCTAGATTAATTACAGCACTTCTAGCTTAAAACAAAGCTTTTATGTTCATTACACACTTCTATCACTATATTAATTGTTGCGACCTCGTCACCAAGTTGTTGTGGTCCATTGGGACCAGAAATAAAGACACAAAGATGGAACAGAGTTAAACAAATATATTACAAAGACAGTAGTACAAACATATACCAATGAGCGATTATTAGTGTGACTGTTAGTCTGGCTGTCAGAGTTATGCTGGAATAGATTTCACTTTCACACTCTGCTTATCTTACTCTCTGTTTCTACAAAACAGAACTGCTGCTTATATAGATTGGATGAGTTCATGTGCCATATGGGTAAGTCCCCATAACATTAATATACTTGTAAAATCAAGAATACCAAGTTGTAGTAATTTAAACTCATTTGAAATTTCTTCTATAATTTTAATGATCATTATCATTTTAAGAATTGCTTGGATTATTAAACTAATTATTTTTGCTGTTTTGTAACCAAAAAAGGTTACTGACTGAGAAATAACCAAAATGGAGGTTGGAAAATGAAATAGTAATCTTTATCTAATCTAAATCTAATCTAAATCTAAACTTATTTATAAATGGAACTTTGTATGTGTGTGTGTATGTGTGTGTGTGTGTGTGTGTGTGTGTGTCCATTACCTATAGACTCCAAAACAGCTGAACTGATTTTCTTGAAAATTTACACAGTTGTACTATAAGCGTCTGCGAGTGTTCTTAGCTAGGTTTTGTGTTGAGGTACCCCTGATAAATATTGAAAATCTATAATCGAAAAAATCGGGTTATAGAAGGAGTGGTCCAATTTTAATCAAATTTGATACACTCATAGACAAAGACATAAGAAACGATATTCAGAAGTTTCAAGGTTGCAATTCTTACAATAGTGCATAAAATCGATAAAAGCTTTCATTACACTCGAGCAACGCCGGGCTATACTGCTAGTAACATCAATAAAATACTGTATTTGTCAGCTGCATGTATGTATATAACACCCCACTTTTTTAGATTTACTCTGCACAGAGTCAATATCTTTTTCTTTTCAGGTTGATGTTAATTTGCTTTGTATCCCTTCTTTTCCCTTTACTTTGTCTTTTTCGGATTTTTGTCTCAGGAGCTTTTCAAGGAAAAGACATATGAAATGAAAAAAACTTCCACAGGCTCAACATCCACTGGAGTATCATTCTCTTTAACTATATGCCTACTTTTTATTTGATTTCAGGGTTTTTTGTGCACCATTTTTTATCCTTTGGCTAAATATATCATCCTACCAATTATTTTGATGATAGTTACAGCTTCCTAAAACCTTTTCCTCATCTGATACATTCAGTAAAAATCCTTTTCACCCACTTGATAAAATTCATTTCCAGTTTTTTGTACTGTATGTTTGACATTTTTCTTTCTTAGTATCAGCTCGTCAAAGACTGATCCTATTTTCCATGCAAACATAATTTCTGCTGGAGTCAGGGACATTTTTATTTGGTGTAAGCCAATACACTTGTAAAAACTGTTGCAATGCTGCACCCAAGGATCCACCATTGGATTTTTTTAGGGCCCTCTTAAAAGTATCCATAAAATTCTCTGCTTGGCTGTTGTTTCTAGGGTGGTCAAAAGGAATTGTTGTGTGCTCTACCACAAACATTTTACCAAATTCCTTAGATTCTTATAATGTAAATTGAGTTTTGTTATCCAAAATAATTGAATCTGGTATCCTGAACCTAGCGAACAGTTTGTGTAGAAAGCCAGTTACTACTCCCCCATGGTTGGTTTCTTATATCTCAATACTTCTGGTCACTTAAAAGAAACTGTCTACAATGATCAAATAATATGAACCATTAAGTGGACCAACAAAGTCAATATGCAGACATGAACCTGGGCAGTCAGTTACTGGCCATGGGTTGAACTTTATGGGTGGTGCTTGAGCTGCCAAAAAACAGCCTTTGACTTTACCAAACTTTCAATGTCTCTATCCATGTTATGCCAGTACACATAAATTACTCATTAAGCTTTTCATTCTGGATATACCAGGATGTTCTGTGTGGAATTCTTTAAGGATTCGATTCTGTAGTGATAAAGGTATCACCACTCTCTTGCTGAACATGAGAATGTCATTGCAAATTGAATATACCTCGAATTCTGTTTTACCTCATTCTTTTAGTTTTTTCTTCATTTCCGCAATAAAATTTTCATCGAAGCTTTATGTTTTATTTCTTTCAAAGTCACTAGTAGTTCCTGCACAGAATTGCATTGTACATTTTTTCTCTCTACTTCCACTTGTAGAGAAGCAATGACCGTGTCTTCCTAAGATTCACTATTTTTTGGAATAAGTCTGGACAATGCATCCACATGAGTAAATTGACTTGATGATAAGAATTCCATACTAAAATTGTAATTTGCTAAGATGGTTCTCTATTGTTGTAACCTATTAGCTGTATGGGTTGGTAGGCCTTTTTTGGATCCGTAAGTAGCTAACAATCGTCTGTGATCCGTTTGTAAAGTAAACTTTATTCTGTGAATGAATCTATGAAATTTCATAAAGGCAAACACAATCCTTAGACTCTCTTTTTATCACAGAATAATTCTTTTCAGCTGGAAGAAGCATCCTGGATGAGTGTTCAATACATTTCATCAATGTCTTCCAGTTTATGCATAATGTAAACTTCAATTCTATATTAACTAGTGTTGCTTGCTATGATTATTTCTTTTTTCGATCATAATGCATCAAAAACAAGTCTGACATTAGCATTCCTTTAATTTTTTCAATTACTTCCTAGTACTAGTCATCCAAACTCATTCAGAGTCTTTTTTAATAGTTCGTTTAACAGAGCTTGCAAACAATAGATGTTTGGCAGAAATACGTTGTAATAACTTGCCCAGCTCAGGAAACTTCCTGGATCTGAAATCCTGCGATTTTTATAAATTATTTGTCCCAAATATTTTAATTTATTCATAAAAATATTACATTTTCCATCTTCCAGCTTGAATCCAGTCCTGAATTCTTCTCGAAAACATTTTTCTTGTGTTCTTTTGTATTTTCACTTTTCAGCAATATAACGCCCAGATGAGCAACTGCAAAGTTAAGTCCACTTAGCATCCTATTCATTACTTGCTGCAAAATAACTGGGGTGATTTTTATACTGAAAGCCAGATGATTGAATTTATACATTCCTTCATGCGTGTTTATCATAAGTAATTTGGAAATTCATTGTCCCCTACAATCTGAAGATACACGTTGCTTAGGTCAATTTTCAAAAATATCCAACCTCTACTAAGTTGCTAAGTTGCACAAAAATCTCTTCCAACCACAGAAATGAGTAATGATGACTGTTGAGAGTATCATTTAAGCCTGTAGAGAAATCCATGCAGACATGTATCTTTTTAAACCCTTTCTTTATGTATATGATTAGTGAAGCCCAAAATTTAAATAAAACTCTGATATATTTTGAGTTCGCCAAGTTTGTCATTGATCTTTTCTAACGCTGCAAAGGGTACATTCCTTTTCTTTTTAAAAACCAGTTTTACATTTTCTTTCAGCTCAAATTTTGCTTTCATTTTATTGTACCTACCTAGGAATAACATACTGTTACCACAATGGCTTATCCATGCCATAGATTTCTTTATGCTTACAACAAGCAAGGAAAAAGAAGTGTTTTGTTTTTTTTCAAGAAAAGCATGATGAATATTCTGGTTGGTTGAACCCACTTTCAGCTAGACTTACCACACAGGCAATTCCATTCTCACTACCCCAAGTAACAAGCATGATTCCACCTTTTTCCTTGCAGAGATGCTCATCAATTCTTTTGTATATATGGTAACACTAGTGAAGCAATTTTCTTTTTATTGGTTGAATACTGTATTTTCTGGATGTACATTGTAGTATAGTGGATATCGGCTCAGAACGAGAAATCAAAAAGCCGAGTTCAAATTCCAGCTGAATCCATTGCATTCACTTATGCACAAATACCCTTGGGAAAGGTATTAATCCATCTCTTCCCTCCAGTTATGGGCTAAATAGCAGGACAGATTGGGTTCTATAGCCTTGGCTGGCAACCAGTTTACTGCAGAAAGCAATGGCAACCTACTGCGAGATAATCTTCTGCCCAGTCAGTCATGTCTCTTTCGAGACATGATCGCCCAAGTGTGTTTCATGTATGGCACTTAACTAACTGACTGTATTTTCTGGCTTTCCTAATATTGAAAAGAAATTTCTAAGAAAAAAAAATCTTATTCTTATACAACGCATTCAAATATGCGTCCTTCACATACTGGTGACATATATTGTTTACATTAATCACTTGTCCATTTTTGTTAGTATGACAATGACATATTAGTTAGTGGTTAGTAAATATACTATATATCTTTAATTGTTCAAGGGTGGTCTTATTTTCATAAAAAATGAATTAAAATTTTAAAAATATGCATGTAAAAAATAAAACAATTAAATAAATTTTATTCATCCTCAAATCCCAAAAACTAATCACTGCTGGATTCATGCACTGGCTCTATTCTGGTAAGGCAGCCATGTGTTGACAGCACACTAAACATCATCTCTTTGATCAATGGGGGTAGGTACCATTATCAGTAGTGATTGGCTGCTACAATGAAAGAACAAATGAAACAGCAGATACCACTGGTCAGGCATAAAGAAAAGACAAGAATTGTGAAGATAAGATTTTTTCTATTGACACTATAGAGGATCAAGGTGGAATGTCTCTTTGTGGGCAAGGAAAGCAGAGGAAGGGAAAGGTCAGTAGAGTCTGGAGTTGATGCATGTGTCAGATCACTCGACCAAGGTCACTGGTGATAATGTTGATGGCTTGCCTGCTTACCTTCAACTCTTGATAGTGTTGTGAGCAGTGCTCAGGGTGGATCATGATTCAGTCTTTTTTTTTTTGTTTATGTTTTTGGCATACTTCCTCCTACAAACTAAAAAGTTACAGTGTCTTCTGCCATTGGGTCATCAGTGATGGCATCATGAAGGTCATTAACGAAAATTAAAAACAGAGTAGGACCAAGAATGGAGCACTGGGAGACACCCAAATTAGTATGAAAAGATCTAGATGAGGTAACTTTTATTTTATGATTTGATAGAAAAGATTGAATTAGCTCAAAAATGTGTCAGAAGACACTAACTTTTTAGTTTGTAGGAGTAAACTTATATACCAAACCCTGTCAATGGCTTTCAAGATGTTCAATACTTTTATCTAGAGCATGACAGACTCTTTCCGCAATTATCATCAGTACATCTGCAGTTGGCCCAGAGAAATGAAAGCTGTGATGCTTGTCTGAGAAATGGCCCTGTGATGAGGGATGATGAACCAATTCAACATTGGGAGTTCCCCACTAAAAAAAGTTAGATGGCTAATAAGCTGATAGTTGGAAGGCTCACCATACTTCTTAAAAACTGGAACAACAAATGATGACTTCTAACAGGCAAAAAAGTAGCCAGGCATTTATTATAAAATTTAGAGAGTATAGGAGCCAGTTTGGGAGCCATCAGGGATATCCATTGGGATACCATCAGGTCTATATGCTTTATGGGAATGTAGATTAGAGATGATAACAGAAACCATGGAAGGTGATATATGCATACTTAAAAAATTGCCATTGGTATGTATGTTTTTATATATATGTATAATGTAGAGCTTGTAAATATATCTTCGTTCAGAATTCAATCGATTATGCAACCTTGGTTTCAACCTTTCAGTTTCTTCAGAAAAGTTGAAACCAAGGTTGCATAATCAGCTGAATTCTGAATGAAAATATATAGGATTAACACAAATATACAATTTGTTACTTAGTTGATATTATATTTGGCATCCCAGCTCCAGAGTTTTGCAGACAAACATTTTTGTAATCATCAGGAGGTTTCAGTATTTGACTACTGATTTTATCAGTTTCATTATTTTTATATAAAGTCAAAAAATAATTAATGAGCTCTTTATTGGAGTTAGGATGTGCATAGGTGGTGCAGTGGATATTGGCTTCGAGAGCTCTTTATTGGGGTTAGGATGTGCATGGGTGGGGGTGGTGCAGTGGATATTGGCTTCGAATAAGAAATTGGAGAGCTGAGTTCAAATTTAAATTGAAATTGTTGCATTTACTTACGCACAACTACCCTTGGGAAAGGTATTAATCTATCTCTTCTCCTTCCAGCTATGGGTTAAATAGCAGAACAGATTGGGTTCTATAGGCTTGGTTGGCAACAAGTCTATCTCACCCAGGGAATAAAGGGGTTTGTGTAGGGTCAACACCCCTTCTTGTAAAAAAAAACAAGTTTCAGGGGCATCAAAAACCCCCTTATTGATGGCAAGGAGTCGTCAATGGCCTATATTCCACCAGGAGCAATTGGGTTCAGTTTATTGGCATTAGGTTGTTTTTTTTCTTCTTTGTGTGTTTATGTGTGTGTATTTATAATCTTCGTAAATATTTATTTAATTATGTAAGAATTATTCCCACTTTCTCTATCAGGACACTTACTAGGGAGCATCCTATTCAGGACTATAAAAGAATGGTCATGAACAGTCTTTCTCTCTCTCTCTCTTTTTTTCCTGCTATGAAATACTGTAATGAAAACAAGACTTGTTTCTACCAGGGAGATTTTTTCCCTTGTATTCTTAATTTCAACAGATCCACATGGCATATCTAACTCTATCTAAATCTAAATCTATCGATCTAAATCTGATCTAAATCTAATCTAAATCTAATTTAAATTTATTTATAAATGGAATTTTGTATGTGTGTGTGTGTGTGTATGTCCGTTATCTATAGATTCCAAAATGGCTGAACCGATTTTCTTGAAAATTTATACAGTTGTACTATAAGCATCTGTGAGTGTTCTTAGCTAGGTTTCGTGTCGAGGTACCCCCAATAAATATTGAAAATTGATAATCAAAAAAATCGGGTTATAGAAGGAGTGGTTCGATTTTAATCAAATTTGATACACTCATAGACAAAGACATGAGAAACGATATTCAGAAGTTTCAAGGTTGCAATTCTTACAATAGTGCAAAAAATCTATAATATATATATATATATATATATATAAAAGGCAAGATGTTTGTGTGTGTGTCTGTTTATCTGCCTGTATGTCTGTATTTTTTTTTTCAGCCCTTTTATTTTAGATTTTGCTTCGGGTTTGGCTCTAAGTAGGTATAATTGTAGTTCTTAGTCTCAGCCATGATACCATTTACTCAGAGGACTTATTTAGCCTTCAAAATTCAGTTTACGATGAAAAAAAATTATTTGATATCAATACCAGGAAATCAAACTTTGACTTACATCCATTCATTTTTCTTTCAGTCTACGGTTTCGCTTTAACTTGAAACAACTATTGCTTTTAGTCTTTCTTTGCCAACATCCAAAGAGTCTGAGCTACAGGACAATGGATTAGTTTTAAAGCTTTCATTACACCCGAGCAACGCCAGGCTATACTGCTAGTCATACATAGACACAACAAAGACTATAAATGTTTTTCTTCATTTTTCAGTTATTTGTGTAAGCACAAATTTTCTCCATTATTTAATTACATTATTTTTCATTTAAAAAGAAATATATGCAAAATTTCATTTATTCCTCCTGAAAATATTGAATTCAATTTCTTTGATAGCTCTTAATGTTGGCCTCATTCATTACAAACTGAAACTTCAGCACTGCTAAAATACGTCAATGTTTACATTTTAATATCATTTAAAGCTCAGCATGTTTTTCTGTGGTGGTAGGGTCTCTCATCTTTGCAGATTTTGTAATCACAAAAATGAAAAGAATACTAAGATAAGTGTTTATGATCCCAAGAAAGGGGACTAAAGTATCATTACTCTTGGCAGAACACTTTTCTCAAAAATATTAAGTGTAAATGTGTGTGTGTGTGTGTGTGTGTGTGTGTGTGTGCGTGCTATATATATATATATTTTTTTTTTCTTATTAATTATTTTATTTTCACACTACTATATAGTCTCATAATAAGGGTTAGATTTTATTTAATGATTTATTTGTTGTGATCCCTAAAAGTGTACAAAAACTGTCCAAATGTTTTAACAAACCCAAGCACTTTCAGCCATTATTGTGGATGTTTGTTTTATTTTTTCATTTTTAAAAATTTTTAAATGAAGATGTAGAATTTTTTTTTTATATGTACTTGGATATATAGAACAATTGAATAGTTTTTACACACAATATAATCCAGAAAAGAAAACAGAAGAAAAGAAAGGAATAAAAAGCTTAACTACAGTATTTTGTCAATTGTCTTTAATCACACTTTTAAACATATAACCCGGATATAAGAGACTCTGATATAAGAGAGATTTTATCTGGACCCAAATTAGAGCATGTGGTAATGTATATCAAATAGACCAAACCCTGATATAAGAGAATCCCTGGATATAAGAGAATGTTTATCCGGTCCCCGGCAACTCTCTTATATCAGGGTTACACTATATATATATATATATATATATATATATATATATATATATATATATTAGTAAATAAATAAATAAAAGAATATTGATTTATCTTCCTCTGATATATGGATTTACCTCTAGACACTCTGTGAGGGGAGATAAGTCTTTGAACATTTTATTTATTATTAATACTCTATTTCTGAAATTGAGCCCATTTGACAGAAGTCTCCTTGCATTAAGCGCATTATACTCCAATTTATTACTCAATATTTTGTTTTTTTCCAGCATAATCTGTTATATATATATATATATATATAATATGTAAAGAGAAAAACAGTAATTATATTTTACTGCTACTAGCAACTTGAAGTTTCATGTGGACTTATGGAATTGATGAATGTGAGTCACGAAAACATGAAGCAAAAAAAAGAAGTGATAAGACACTCATTTAAAAAACTGTTGACCAGTGGCTGATATTATATAATAAAAGAAATTGATGATAATAAAATTAATAAAAAAATAGTAATAAATTATTTTTTTTCATTGGATAATAACAGCTAAATGTCAACCATTTTCTGAATGAGTGTCTTATTGGCTCTTTTTTTCTGTGTGTGTATATATATATATATATATATATATATATTTACGCTTTCACACCCTGATTGAGCACTCTGGAAGAGTGGAAGACTTTGTAAACAGTAGCTACTCTGGCATTTACGCATCGCTCATTCGATAATGAATTGGAGCACTTTAGCTATTGGGCGTGTTTATACGTGCTAAAAAGCCTGCCTTCTTCTATTGGACGCTCGTGGCCTAGAGGTAGAATCGCCGACTGACGCTAATTCAGTCAGGTTTCAATTCTGGGTTAGGAAGCGACCGGAGTCTAAACTGTACTGATGAACTGTAATACAGCGAAACAGATCTGTCTGCGGATGACGATAGTATATATATATATATATATATATACACACTAGGAGTAAAACAATTAGTATTCAAATACAAAATGAATAAAAATTTTTCCTCATAAGTTTTTTTATTTTCATTGCCATGGATAAAGCAGTTATGAAAAATAAATTAAGTAAGTCTTTTACTTCTTCAAACCACAGGATATATCCATAATAATCTAGACCAGTGGTTCCCGAACTTTTTTTTGCCATTTCCCCCTACTCAACCATCCAGATTTCCCTCTTCATGTGTATGAGAGAAAGAGCAGTTAAAACACACTGAGACTATTTATGAATTTATTTTTCAAATGTACAAATATACTGATGAACTTATAGTTACAGAAAAAAGTGAATAGAGAGCAGTTAGTAACAACTAGGCATAGCCATAGAGAGCGGTTAGTAACAAATAAAAGGACTTTTGTTTGCTCTTCTACTTCAGAATTAAATTAGTGTGAAGGGTGATGCTGCTTCTTGTGCACCAGTGTATCAATATCAGGGTTAGTTTTGGCAAGCACACAACGTATGTCACATTCCACCTCCAGTCGGTTTTGTGCTTTGGGCTTGATTGAGAGTAAAGTAGAAAATTCTGACTCACAAAAGTAGGTTGTGGAAAACAGAATGAGGATTTTCAATGCGTACCCCCGCCCTCCCTTCAGAGCTCATGTTTGAACATGAACCGACTAGTAGGTACAGCGCCACCCACCTACAGTAGGTACTCTCTCTCTCTAACTCTCTCTCTCTCTTTCTTTCTCTCTCTCTCTCTCTCTCTGATATGAGAAAATCCATATGAGATTTTTTTTTATTTTGTTTGTTTGTTTGTTTTGTTTTTATGGCAAATCAACCTCGGTGCTAACTAAACATTATTTATTTAATACCTTTTTCTTTCAACAATTTATTGTTGCTTTTATATTAGTTTTATGTCTAGTAATACATTTTTCTTTTCGAGTATCAAGATTCATTGAGATTTATTTTTAAGGGCAGGGTCCCCAAGTCCTACCCTTGTTATTTAACCCATAACTGGAGGGAAGGGACGGATTAATACCTTTCCCAAAGGTTACCGGTGCTTAAGTGAATGCAGGTTATTCAACTGAAATTCGAACTCGGCTCACCAATTTCTCTTTCTGAGTCATTATCCACTGCACCACAATGCACATCTGTCACTAAATGTTTACAGTACCTGGTATTCCCAAGCGGTCACCCATCTAAGTACTGACCAGGCTCAACATTGCTTAACTTCAGTGATTGAACGAGAACCAGTGTATTCAACGTGATATGGCCATAAGCATGCACATCCGTCACTAAACGCTTACAGCACCTGGTATTCCCAAGCGGTCACCCATCTAAGTACTGACCAGGCTCAACGTTGCTTAACTTCGGTGATCGAGCAAGAACCGGTTTATTCAACGGGATAGGCCGTAACCCTTTTTTTTTTATTAAGTAGGTAGTGTAATTATTTCCCACCTGGTAGTTTCAAAATCCTCAGGGAGAATTCGTTGATCTAGACTATGATTTTATCTCTTTGTATGTATGTATGTATGTATGTATGTATGTCCATTACACTTTTGAACAGAGTATAGTATCGGTTTGATCCTGTTTCAGAGTATTTTTCTAACTGAAGAACTTGCATAAAAATATTAAGCTGGAAAAAATTCAGAAAATTAAGAGAGAAGAGAAGAGAGAAAAAGAGGGCTTGAAAGAGAAAACTTAAGAAAACAAGAAAAAAAAAATGAAAAGAAAACCAGGTGAAAGGAAAAAATAAATGCAGTAGAAAAGAAAGAAAATCGGATTTGAAGGAAAAAAGATAGAAAGTAAGAAAACGAGAGAAAAGGGAAAATGAAAACAGATGAAAGGAAAAAATAAATAGACAAAGAGGCGAGAAAAAGAGGACATGTTGGAAAAAAATATCAGGATGCATGTCTAAAAAAATTCATGTATAATAAAGAAAAAATTCAAGCCCAACCCCTAAAAAGCTACCTTAAATGTATCTGAGCCCTTTTTAAATTTTAATTCATACTTTCCTGCAATTATTGCAACATTATATATCTTAGCAAAAATCTCATGCAAAGTTATTTTTTGGTCTGGGAACACTCAAAAATTCTTCCCACAAAAATTAATGTTAATTACTTCTTCACGTTATGCCATTCCTGCTATGAAAGATTTTATAAGAATTCAGAGAGACAGGGGAAACCTGTATATATTAATAACTGTCTATGATAAAATTGTAAAAATAATAATTTTCTTTTTAGTTAATATTATGTCTCTTCAAGATGTCAATGGTCATTACTCTCCACAGACTCCTTTTCTTTAATTTGAAAATTGACATATTTTATTTTAAATTCTAAGGTGGTTTCTTGTTGCTGTCTCCACGGATTTGAATTCAGAATAGTCCTCCTCATAGAGTGACTCGCAATCAAGGCTAGAGAACCCAGTCTACCAAAATTTTATAAAAAGAGGATTTCATTTCAATGAACAGAAAAATTATGGTGAATAATGCAAGGAGTTCAGAAAATAAAAAGAAAAGATATTTTTTTGCATAAAACTGTTTTGTAAAGAATTAAAACTGTGTGTTGCATTGCGAGTATTATAAAACACAGTTTGATTACTCTATAGTGACACTGGGTTTAGGGGTTAAAATGAAAAGTTGATTAACCCATGCCAAGAAGATTAATGAAGGGTAATAATAACAAGGAAACACACAGGTAATTTTAACAAAATGAGATAAGAAATTTATTTCCAAATTTACATGCTTGAAGTAGTGTCATAGCTTGTTTCAGGACAATAAATCAGAATTCTTAGAAGTTCGTAGTGATAACATATTGTCAATGAAGAGGAAATTTTCATACAAAAGATTAAATAATCTGAAACAAAATAATATTAAAAAATGTTTAAAACAAAGGTAAGATAGTTCTTTGCTCACCAAAGAAATAAATGGTTTGCATACATTCAAAGGTAGATTGTTTTGTGGTGAATATGTATAAGAAATTAATTGAAATCAACCTTCTTCATTTTTACAAAAATTCACAATGGCTTGTGAAATCCTGGTTTTCCCAAATAGAAAAAGGATTGACCATCTGTTTAATGAAAAAGTCAAACCAGATTTCGTAAGTAGGTGTTAAAATGATTTTTGACCAATGGGAGCAACTTGTAAGACTTGAAAGGACTTGGTGATCCAGTGTGAAATTCAAAAGAACTATATAAATGACCTCGGTGTCAGTCAAGAGTCACAGATGGGAGCAGCAATAGAGAGACACACATCTAAAATGTAACTTGAAACTTTGACCTCTTTCTCTTTCTCCTTATCTATTTCAACAATTACTACTAGAACATAGGAACTCTACCCTTAACCTCTTAATAATGTTTCTAATTGAACATTAATTTCTAAAAATTCTTGTTATTCCTCCTTTAATAAATTTCTATTTTAAAATGCAAAATGTATATTTTATTCCTCTTATGCTATTCCACACAATTCCACATATTCCAACCTGCCGACAACCAATCTTCTGATGATTATAACTCTGCATAAAATTTGTAAGCTGTAGGGAGTTTGGTTAAGTCTGACACAAGGCCGAATCAAAGAAACATTAACCAGCTCCCTACACTACAGTACCAAAACACAACAGCTTTTGTGTTGCAGTAAACTATGTTTTATTATAAACACTTATAACAAAAATATTACTATATATTTATATATGAGTTAACACTTTTAGTTGTTCTAGCAACAAAGGCTGAAATTATTTTTCCTTTGAAGATGTAGGAACCTGAATTCCTGTTAACAATAGTTTCTCTCTCTCTCTCTCTCTCTCTCTTTCTCTCTCTCTTTTATATTTTGGACATAAGATGTTATGATCAATGAAGCTAACGCTGACTGGAATAATAACAACTGATTAAAAAGTGAAATGGAATGTACCATGATGAATTTTAAGCTTCACTCAACTCGGTTAATATTTTGATAGCAGCAGAGTTCGTCTCTAGGAAGCTTGATTGACTCTTTTTCTAAACATTTAATTTTCAAAAATTAATTTTTTTTTTCTTGCATATAGAATTGGATGAATTTTAAAATATACCTGTGTCAGTTGAGATTTCTGTTAGCTCTTTTAGTTGTCCTTGCAGTAAAGGTTAATTGTATTGTTTTTCTTTTCCTTAGGGAATAAAAGAAAGGTATCTTAAAATTCTTTTATAATGACTATTAAGGGATCTCCTGACTTTAACTAAGTTAAAATTTAGAAAATTTTGCTTTTTGTTTGTTTGTTTATTTTGTTTTTTTTATTGGAGTAGATAGATCCTGCAGATGTGTGTTGTGGTACAGTGGATATCGGCACGGAACGAGAAATCGGGAAGCTGAGTTCAAATTCCAGCTGAATTCAGTGCATTCACTTACGTCCAAATACCATTGGGAAAGGTATTAATCCATCTATTCCTTCCAGTTATGGGTTAAATAACAGGACAGATTGAGTTCTATAGCCTTGGTCGGCAATCAGTCTACTGCAGAAAGCAATGGCAACCTTCTGTGGGATAATCTTCTGCCCAGTTAGTCATATCTCTTTCGAGACATGATCGCCCAAGCATATATCACGTATAGCACTTAACTGACTGAGATTGATCCTACTATTGCCTGATTCAAACTCCTCCTCTTCTTTTGAACAGGAGTAGAGGCTCATCCTTGTTTCCTGTTTAGGAAGGGGTTCCCATTTTCTTTTCTCTCCTCTGGTCTTAATAGTAGTGCTGTTGCAAGCTTTTTGTAATGTGTGTGAATTTTTTTTTTTAATCATTTCACCCCAAGCAAGGCATTCCACTGCCACTATTGTGCTTGGAGCTACATAGGGGAAGGTAAAGAGAAAGGGTGGTTAGATATAGGAAATGTCAGAAGTGGGGTGATAGATGGATATTGATACGGAGGCTGGGGGTTGGATGGACGGGAAGAGTGTTTGAAGGAATGGAAGCGAGTTAGTGTGTTAGGAGGTGTCTATTGACCTCCTGGAGATTGTAGCCGTCGGGGAAGCAGTCATGTGGAGTGGTGGCAACATCTCTTCATTCTAAGGGTACTGGGTTGGCTGTTTCCTGGTTGCTGCTTCTGACTGATAGTTAAGAGTCCGAACTGTTGCATAGCATCTTGAGAGGCTGCTTTGATCAACAGTTGAATAATATCAGGGTTTCTTGTAGTGTCATGTCCCGCATGGATGTGTGTCTCTGCAAGTGCCTTCCGTGGGCAACCCTGAAGCCACATTGCAGTCTGCGCCAGTTTCCTTCCTACACATGTTACAATTGATGACTCACTGATACTACTACTCTAAGCTTCTCCTTACCAAAAAATCTCTGATTATCATACAAAGTAAGAATTAAAACTAAGCCAGCTAAACAAAAACCTGTTAACATCTTTTTCTCAAATAAAATTTGGACCTAATTGGATTATTAGTTTGCAAATTACCATTATTTAAATGAAGCTACTGTAGCAAATTTTCAAAACAATAGAAAATCTGAATTTCATGTGTTGATAAAGCATTGCTTTCTGATGAAAAAAAAATACTGTTCAAACAAAGTAATGGCTTGATAAATGTTATTCGGACTCTACTCCATTGGAAATAACAGTTAAGAGGTAGTATGCTGACTTTAAACGTAGTCATTGCATGAGAGTTGAACATATCAGAAAGCAGTGTATTAACCATTTTGCATGAACATTGTCAATGAGAAAGCTGTGTTCAAAGTCAATCAAAAACAACAATGCATCAACAATTCAGAGCATTGTTTGCAACTGTTTCAATGCAACAAGAAGGGGTTTTTGGGTGAATATATGATAATAAATGAAATATAGATCCAAT
This sequence comes from Ascarosepion bandense, assembly GCA_037127315.1. NCBI lineage: Eukaryota > Metazoa > Mollusca > Cephalopoda > Sepiida > Sepiidae > Ascarosepion > Ascarosepion bandense. The sequence continues at coordinate 1,735,134 of JBBBDQ010001077.1, forward strand.
GCTTCACTCCAGAGTCAAATTGACAGTCAGCTGAGTGGACAGCAGCAGGTGAAAGCCATCCAAAGCAACCAAACATTAACAGGCAAGGTTTTGGCCTCTGTATTTTGAGTTGCACAAGATAATTTGTCTATAGTTTACCTTGAAAAAGAAGAACCCTCAATAGTAAATATTATATAGCATTATTGGTGAGTTTGAAGGAATAAATCACCAACAGTAGCCACAACTGAGGAAGAAAAATGTGATCTTTCAACAAGACAAGCACTGTGTTACAAGTCGATTGCAACGATTGCAAAACTACATGAATTGCACTTCGAATTGCTTCTGCATCCATCCTGTTCTCTAGATTTGGCCCCAGCAACTACTGGCTGTTTGCAGACCTCAAAAGAATGCTCCAGGGAAGGAGATTTGGCTCTAATGAAGAAGTGATATTGGAAACAGGGGCATATTTTGCGGTTAAAGACAAATCGTTTTATAAAAAAGACAAATCGTTTTATAAAAAAGACAAATTGTTAGAGAAGCATTAGAATCAGTGTATCACCCCAGAAGAAGACTATGTTGATGAATAAAGTCAAATTTTGCCTAAAAGTTGTTGTTTCATTAGTTAGGCCTGGGATTTATTGAGTGACTAGCAGTATAGCCCGGTGTTGCTTGGGTGTAACGAAAGCTTTAAAACTAATCCATGGTCCTGGAGCTCAGACACTTTGGACGTTGGCACAAAAGACTAAAAAGCAATAGTTGTTTCCAGTTAAAGCGAAACCCTAGACTTAAAGAAAAATGGATATAAGTCAAATTTTGATTTCCTGGTATCGATATCAAATTTTCTGCGCTATTGTAAGAACTGCAAACTTGAAACTTCTGAATATCGTTTCTTATGTCTTTGTCTATAAGTGTATCAAATTTGACTAAAATTGGACCACTCCTTCTATAACCTGATTTTTTCGATTATCAATTTTCGATATTTATTGGGGGTACCTCGACACAAAACCTGGCTAAGAACACTTGCAGATGCTTATAGTACAACTGTGTAAATTTTCAAGAAAATTGGTTCAGCCGTTTCAGAGTCTATAGGTAATGGACACGGACACACAGACACACAGACACACAGACACACACACAGACACAGACAAAGTTCCATTTATAAATAAGTTTAGATGTGTCATAAAGATATAATGAACTTGTTGAATATTCAAACTTCAGTTCTTGCAAATTCCTGTGAGTTAACTTTGGTAGATAATTATAAGATTATAAGGTTCAGGTAATTGACTCTTTCTGTTACCCGGGTGACATTATTGATGTTGGTCACAGTTGTGTGCCTATAACAATTAATTGATCATTGCTCTTATTGCCAAATTCTTAGATCATTTGTTGCACTAGAAGCAATGTTTGCAACTTCTGTGTTTGTAGTGTTTTGACCTACACTGACGAACCCTGGACTCTGTATATGGAGGACAAGTTACATTTGGCATGCAATTATAATTTTTAATCAGATGAACATGCAGTGTCAAGCATACTGGCAGAGTAAGCATGGTGCCATTGTATAAATGTCAGAACATCCCTCTTTTAGAATTATTGCTGAGTGCTCAAAGACTGTGGTGGTTTGGACATGTACAACGAAATAATTCATGGTTGAAGCAGTGTATTGAACTGAGAATTGAAGGATCTCATGGCAAAGGTTAGCTGAAGAAAACTTAGAGAGGTGATATGAATAATGACCTGAAGAAAGTGAATTTGAAAGAAGATTGGCCTCAAGATATAGTCTTCTGGTGAAGCAGAGTAAAGAAAACTTCCAAGATGTCCAACACTTGTATCAAGAGAAGGGCAATAAACTGGATAGTGAGTCTGTTGGTATAACAATAACAACAAAATGTCTAATTTTAGTTCCAGGGAATTTTATATTATCAAGTAATTACGTGCAAGGCTGGATGTGCGTTGTGGTGTAGTGGATATTGGCTCAGAACGAGAAATTGGTGAGCCGAGTTCAAATTCCAGTTGAATTTATTGCATTCACTTATGCGCAAATACCCTTGGGAAAGGTATTAATCCATCTCTTCCCTCCAGTTATGGGTTAAATAACAGGACGGATTGGGTTCTATAGCCTTGGTTGGCAACCAGTCTACCGCAGAAAGCAATGGCAACCTTCTGTGGGATAATCTTCTGCCCAGTCAGTCATATCTCTTTCGAGACATGATTGCCCAAGCGTGTTTCACATATGGCACTTAACTGACTGAAGTGCAAGGCATGTTGACAGATTTACTTTATGATAGTCATCCTAATGTGTGTGTGAGTTTGTGGACAAGGCCTTAGTCAATTGTTGCTGGTTATTCATTTTTGTTATGTATATGTAGGGGAGGATGTGCGTTGTGGTACAGTGGATATCGGCTCGGAACGAGAAACCGGGGAGCCGAGTTCAAATTCCAGTTGAATCTATTGTATTCACTTACGCGCAAATACCCTTGGGAAAGGTATTAATCCGTCTCTTCCTTCCAGTTATGGGTTAAATAGCAGGACAGATTGGGTTCTATAGCCTTGGTCGGCAACCAGTCTACCGCAGAAAGCAATGGCAACCTACTGCGGGATAATCTTCTGCCCAGTCAGTCATGTCTCTTTCGAGACATGATCGCCCAAGCGTGTATCACGTATGGCACTTAACTGACTGATATGTAGGGGGGTGTATGCTCATGTAGAAAACACTGGCCTTCAAATTTATTTTGAAACCTGAGGAACAGTACACTTCTCTTTTATATCAGTAAAAGTGATTGAAAATATATTTTCACATAAATGTGCGATCTTTTTGAATACAGATTTTCATTGGTTAAAAAAAAATTCACTGTGACTCACAAAAGGCTTTTTCTCAAATTTGTGAAAATGGTGGAGGGGATTATTATTGTTATTTTCTAAATGGGCCAAAAATAACATGTGGTATGTCTGCAACTATGTTCACAAATATTTTGGCAGTATTTACCTTAGTAATTATTGTTTATCATACAAAACTTATGGTTGGTTTATGGGGTTTTGTGGGTTGAAAATAAGATTTAATTCCTATAAGTCTATGAGCAAAAAATTGTCATTTTTCATAAGAAAAATATAACCATGAAAGGGAAAAAAGATATTGTAAAAATATCTGAATGAAGAAAACAAATTGTTGGTAAGTGAAAATGTTGAACAGAGATTGTGTGTTGAATGATGATAAGGAAAAAAACTGGCTTTGAAAATGCTACAAAACAATTTGAGAAAAATTAAAAGACACATTGATTTCTCAACCTTGTATGAGGCCCACAGTCTTGCAGGACAACAGCAATTTGAATAAACAGTTGAGTAAATGGAATAAACTTAATTGACTAAAATAGTGATGCAATCTCAATATTTCGACAAGTACACATGAGGCTCCATTAAACAATCGGATCACAATAATTGAACTCTTGTTACTAGTTTATTTATTGTTAATTGTAATTAAGCTGAATATAATTGCTTATAACAGGTAAGGTTATCTTATTTAAATTATTGTTATTCTTTGTTTTTTTTTACCCCCCCCCCCCAAAAAAAAATATCAGTACTGTATATGTGTTTATCCGCTCCATTTAGTACCCTGATCTATTCAAGTTGTCTTCCTCCAGGACTGTGAGCCTAATAAACAGTCAATCAGTAAGTCAATTAAGTGCCATACGTGATACACGCTTGGGCAATCATGTCTCTTTCAAGACATGTCTGACTGGGCAGAAGATTTTCCTACAGTAGGTTGCCATTACTTTTTGTGGTACACTGGTTGCCAACCAAGGCTATAGAACTCAATCTGTCCTGCTATTCAACATATAGCTGGAGGGAGAAGAGCTGGCTTAATAACTTTTCCAAGTGTATTTGTGTGTAAGTGAATGAAACAAATTTGACTGGAACATGAACTCGAGTCTCCAATTTCTCATTTGGAGCCAATATCTATTGCACCACAAGGCACATTCATTTGCCATTAGGAAATATTTAATCAAAAATTTAATTATTATATTCTGAACACCATTATTGTTTGCTTATAGTAGATACTTTTTCAGATCTTTAAGCCTAAATGTGGGGGGGGGGGGTATTATACACAATGAAGTAAATATCAACTTTCTTCAGGTTATATTTGTTGTCTGAGAAAAAGTAAGCTTTCTCCATAGCCAAAACTAACAAATGTGCAAGAAAGAGTTCAAGTTGAAACACTGCATTTGTTTAAAACATATATTCACATAGATATTAAGAAAATTCCTTGTTACTTGACTCATAACTGGAGAGAAGAGACAGATTAACATCTTTCCTAAAGGTATTTGCACATAAGAGAAAGCAACAAATTCAACTGGAATTTGAACTAAGCTCTGAGGTTTCTCTTTCTGAGTCAGTATGCACCACATCGACTTAAAATGGATTGACCAGAAAGAAATTATTTAAAAAAACTGGAGTTGTAAATTTAAATCAAGTAAAAAATATGTAGAATCTCTAGAACATTGAATAAAGGCAAGAAACCAACCAAACTACCACCTTCAATTAAAAATTACAAAGAGAAATGTATAATTTGAATAAAGTAGTACATGAGAACTGATTTTCAACAGTAATTTATAGTGATGAATGTAGAACTACATTGGACGTACCTGATAGCATAACTGCAGAATGAATTCTTCATAGACATATTCAATCAAAACAACAGTGAAAAGTGAATTGATGATGTTTTTGTTTTAAGATAAACAGAGAATTATAGGAAATTTCTGTATGACAAATTGATAAGCCATAGAAAATGAATGACTCAATCAAATACTGATTAGCTACCTGGATATGTCTTTTAGATTTATGCACATTCTCTGGAATATAAATGTATAGAAACTACTGTGGCCACAAACTGAAGGATCAGTTTATATCTTAATTTTAACATATAATTGAACCCCCACTTTATATCTACATTATAATTTCTTGTTTGTTTATCAAATTCTGGTTAGGTACGGATCCACCTCTTCTTTCACCAGCTATGGATTAATTTATAAGACTTGTATCACTAAAACCATTATTATCTCAAAAAAAGAATTCTTACAATCTAAAAATATTTTCTGGCTTTAAATAACCTGCAATAGTTTCATAAGCCATATAAACTGAATGAATCAATCTATCTCCATTCATAAATTAAAATGGTCCATCATTAAAAGAGATGTATGTGGGAATAGGAAATAATATTCAAGCAAAGATCTCTGAGGAGCAATACAAATTAAAAAATGTTAAAATCCAAACAACAGAAAAATTACCGATATCAATGGGGGAAAGATTTAAACTGTCATATTAGTAACATCTAATAATAATAGATTTAAATAATATAATAATTATAATAATTACAATAATATTAGTAACATCTAATAATAATAGATTTAAATAATATAATAATTATAATAATTACAATAATATTAGTAACATCTAATAATAATAGATTTAAATAATATAATAATTATAATAATTACAATAATATTAGTAACATCTAATAATAATAGATTTAAATAATATAATAATTATAATAATTACAATAATATTAGTAACATCTAATAATAATAGATTTAAATAATATAATAATTATAATAATTACAATAATATTAGTAACATCTAATAATAATAGATTTAAATAATATAATAATTATAATAATTACAATAATATTAGTAACATCTAATAATAATAGATTTAAATAATATAATAATTATAATAATTACAATAATATTAGTAACATCTAATAATAATAGATTTAAATAATATAATAATTATAATAATTACAATAATATTAGTAACATCTAGTAAGAATAGAAAACAAAATTTTTCATGTGTAAAATGTCAAAATAATGTTGGCTGAATTAAGAGGGTGATGAGAGATTGGTCAGAATACGTCATGGGTGTTAAATTTTGACAGGAATGGATTATCTAACACGTGTCAAGTTGAGAGAAGGCTACAAGAATTTTCAAGGGTTGAAATGCTTTCCATGCCTAGCTTCTTTAAGAGGCTAGGCAACACGTGTTGGAATAATGACCAATGAGTGGGCATGCATTCCTTTGAAGTTTTTTCACCCACTACCTTCTAGATGTGCATTGTGGTGCAGTGGATATCGACTCAGAATGACAAATCGGGGTGTCGAGTTCAAATTCCAGTTGAATTCCTTGTATTCACTTATGCACAGTACTCTTGGGAAAGGTATTAATCTTTCTCTTTCCTCCAGTTATGGGTTAAATAATAGGACAGATTGGGTTCTATAGCCTTGGCTGGCAGCCAGTCTATCACAGAAAGCAATGGCAACCTACTGCAGGATAATCTTCTGTCCAGTCAGTCATGTTTTTTTCGAGACATGATTGGCCAAAGCATGTATCACGTACAGCACTTAACTTACTGACTGACCTTCTAGAATAGATGCTACAGTGTCTGTTCTTTTTGTATGAATAAGAAAAGGAAACTGTCTTTCACTGATACAATCATTCTATGGAGTGGTATTGGGATCTGTGGGGCTGAAGTTAGTGGCAACACAGAACATAACACAAGGGTTTGTGGTTTCAGGTCTTTCTTCAAACATTCAATCTTCTTCATGCAAGGATGTACAGAAAACTGTCTTTCTCCTCATAGGTTAAGCATTTATATAATTTTCTGTTATTCAGTTCAGTTAGTTCACATCATTTGCATATTAAATTCTGATATACATTGGTAATTATGCATACAAAGGTAATTATAGATAGTATAAAGGTTGCTGAAAAATTTATGGCTCAACCTACTCTCTAAAATAAGTATTTTGTTTACTGAAATACTGATTTCAGGAAATAGATTTGGCTGAGAACATTTCTATGTTATTTTCTATATATAGGTAATTATATATACATAAATAATTATATATAGTATGGGATACACATTTTTTTTCTATTAAAATAAGCAATAAGAAAATACATAAAAACATTATAGAAATTTTGGATCAAAACGGCATTAGAATTTAAATTACATTTTTATATTTCTCAACCAATCAGCTAAAGACATAGAATAAGAACATTCTAGAAAAATAGGATCGAAAGTCAATTAACAAAAAATATTTAGGCCCCAAAACAAAATAGTAAAATACAAATCTGATTGGTCAATAAATGTCTTCACACCTAAATGTTAGGAAGATTATTTGATCCACTATTATGGTATATAAATAACACACAGTTAGGAAGAAAAGTTCAGTCACCAAGCTAGCCATTAAATCAGCATGTAACCGATACTTTGTCCGGCCAAGTCATTCTTCCACACCAAAGTTCATGACCCAGCTACCGATGGCCGTGAAAGGAAAAACCCGACAAACTTTCTTTCATCAACGCGACATGCTGTCGCCACCCGAGATGAACTTAATGTAAGTAAGAACGACTTATTTACGGACTCCGTTAATATAAACTTACACACACCTTTAAACAAATTTAACTTCTTGCCAAACTTTATTTTCCAAAAGGCAATTTTTCACATCTTGTATTTTATTTGTTTCCACATGCTAATTTTATTTTATACATATTAAATTGTTTGTTGTTTAATGTTCGTTGTGACTTATTCCATTTCTTTTGCGCGATTGTAAAACATTGTGTTGTATTTGTGGGGGAACTAATCTCGAGAGCAATACCCGTAAAATACGGAAGCACATCAACCAAGCACTTACCAAATCCCCTACAATAGTTAGTTACTTAGTACAAGGGGTGCTGAAAACCTCTCAGCTGAACTCACCTTCTAAAATCAGTATTTTGATCACTGACATATTATTTTCAGGAAGTTTATTGGGCAGAGAATGTTTCAACATTCCCTTCTTTACATAGGTAACTATGATAAAATAAAAAACAAGCAAAAAACATATCAATCTAAGATGTTTCCCTTTTATTAAAGCTTTGTGTGAGATTAAAAGAAAACAGACAAAAATTTTAGTATTTTCAATTTTGTTTGGGTCAGTTCTCATTGGTCAGTCACATATCACGTGCATTAAAACTGTAAATAATTCTATATGTGTAGTGACACTGGCAAATTAATATGCCTAATTTGCATAAGTACAAGAGAGAGCCTATATAAATTGTCACTGAGAATAAGTATGGACAAGCTTAGCAACTGATTAGTGCTAAAAACTTCACTGACGTCGCCGATAGGATCCCATTTCTCTCTAGAAGATCCAGATTTTGTAGATGCATGGATTCGCTGTTTTTCTGCTAGTGCGAGAAGTAAAAAGCTGAAAGACAAAAAGGAGAAGGGAGATGAAAATGAAATTACAGATTTATTTTTGACTACAGCGGGATGTGAGGCGAATATGAAAGTCTCCACCTCGGCATATCCCACAAACTTGGAAGACCTGACTTTCGAAAAAATAAGTCAGATTATAAGGAGAAATATGAGAGCCAAGAAAAGACTGGTGGTGGCGGAAAGAATGAAATTAATGTCATTGATACAAGAAATTGACAAACCAATTATAAAATATCTACACCGTCTATGAAATATGAGTAGATATTGCGAATTTGAAAAACTTGGACAAGACAAATAATTGAAGAGGACTTGATTCAATTAAGGTTAATTGAAGGTATGTGCAATGCATCACACCGATATAAAATAATGGAACAGCTACAACTAGGAAATATGTCTTTAAATACATGCATTGATTTTATACAGCAACAAGAATTAATATAGAAACACAACCATAAAAGTCAACCCAGTGAACAAATATCTGCTGAGACGTATATGGTAAAAAAAAAGAAAATGTTCGTATTGTGGACATGATCACGAAATAAAAATGGAAAAATGCCCAGCATTTGGAAAAACCTGTAAAAATTGCTTAAAAAAGAACCACTCTCAAGCAGTATGCAAACTCAAAGTAAAAAAGAAAAATGTTGAAGGAGTGGAAGAAAACGAAACCAATATGGAGGTCTTTACATTAAAAAATAAGAATATAGAAAAAATTGAACAAAAGAAAAAAGACATTATCTTAAAGGTTAAAATTAACAACTACAATTTAGATATGCAAATGGATACTGGGAGTGAAGTAACGCTGATACCAAAAAGATTTTGGGGAACGCATTGGAAAGCCATCCTTACGAAAGAGCAGTTTACAACTCCGCCAATTTGATGAGTCAGTCATAAATAATTTAGGATACATTGAAGGTTCTTTGGAGTTAGAAGGTAAATTTGAAGTAATACCTATAATTGTCACAAGTTGTAAAAAGAACCACGGACTTCTGGGAAACGACGTGCTTAACATAAATTCTAATAAAGTAATTAATGAGATAAAAATGGAAAACATCAGAAACTTAAAAAACTATAAAGCTAGTTTAAAATTAAAAGAAAATATCTCCCCTTCTTAGGATGTGCGTTGTGGTACAGTGGATATCGGCCCGGAACGAGAAACCGGGGAGCCGAGTTCGAATTCCAGTTGAATCCATTGTATTCACTTACGCGCAAATACCCTTGGGAAAGGTATTAATCCGTCTCTTCCTTCCAGTTATGGGTTAAATAACAGGACAGATTGGGTTCTATAGCCTTGGCTGGCAACCAGTCTACCGCAGAAAGCAATGGCAACCTACTGCGGGATAATCTTCTGCCCAGTCAGTCATGTCTCTTTCGAGACATGATCGCCCAAGCGTGTATCACGTATGGCACTTAACTGACTGACTCCCCTTCTTATTATGAGGCACGAAAAGTACCAGTATATTTTTGTTGCCATTAGTAGTAACAAAACTACGAAAATTGATGGAACAAGACCTTCTTGAACATGTTTCCCCTGGCATCACCCATTGTAGTATTGAGGAAGACAGATGGTGATTTACGTATTTGTGGAGATTACAAAATAGGCGTAAATCATAAAATCTGTTCGGATTCGTATCCCATACCAAATGTTGAAGTTGCATTGCATGCATTGGTAGGAATTAACGTTTTTGCAAGCGCCATATTTCTATCATTAATTTCTGTCTTATTTCTTTGTAGGGTCTTTCCACCCTAGAACAATTTCCCCATGAGTTTTTTCTTATTCTCGATAATATCCTACTTAGTACTGGATCATGTCTGGATTTTGCAGCCATTCTATCTAAAGACAAAACCCAATGTAAGAATGCATCTTCAAATTCTTCTGTTTTATCTTTTGTCTCCTTGTAAAATCTCAATCTTGATAGTGCGTCTACGTGTGGAATTGAATTTCCTTTGACATATTCTATATCAAAGTCAAATGCCATCAATCTTATTGCCCATCTTAGTATCCTCGATGTCGTGACTTTAGGTAACTCTTTCCTTGGGTTAAATACAAACTCTAATGGTCTATGATCACTTCTTTTTTTTCCAATTCAAAATTGCCAGGCTCTAGTAGTTGTCCACACGATAGCTAATGCTTCTTTCTCTATATTTGAATAATTAAATTTGGCGTTCGTTTGTCTTCTTGAAAAATAAATTATCAGATGTCCTTCTTGTGATAATATTTGCAATATTGAATGTTTGCTTGTATCTGTGATTAACGTCAAGTCCTTTCTTGGATAAAACATTTTCCCTACGATAGAACATTGAGTGGTTTGTAATGGGGATCTGGTAGTTCCCCCAGAAACACAAAGAAAATTGGTAATAAAAAGTGTACATAATGATATACATTGTGGAGTAGCAGCCATACAAAAAAGGATAAAATTAGAAGCATGGTGGCCGTGATATTCAAGAGATGTCGAAGAATATATAAAAAGGTACAAAAAATGTAAAGAATTAAGAAATTTTACACAGACTACTTTACATTCGTGGCCCAGAGAAGTGGAGCCATAGAGTAGGGTGCATATGGATCAGGCATATATTAATGAAGTGGGACTCTTATCAATTCTAGTAGACTCTTTATCAGGCGGGCCTGAAATAATCCGGATGCCAGACAAGAAAAGTTCTACGATAAAACAGATTCTAAAGGTCATATTTTCCAGAAATGGCATACCAAAAACCCTGGTATCTGACAATGCACCAGAATTTTGTGATGACGATCTTAATTTATGATTAGAAAAAATAGGATGTAAACCATATAAGACACTCCCATATCACCCTCAGTTGAACGGGTTAGCAGAAAGAATGGTGCAGACCATAAAAAAGGGACTAAAAGCATGCTCTCAGCAAAAAGAAAAGTAGAAGTTTTTCTACTGATGCTGCTTTTAAGCTATTGCACAATACCACACGCTGGAATATTAGAAAGCCCATCAGCTTTAATGGGAAGGCAAATTAGAGCTCTGCTAACGATGTTGTATTCCACAAATGAAAAAATATGGTAAAAAAAAAACAAAGAAGCTAACCCGGAAAGAGCAGAATATATCATGCAAAAAGGCCACAATACAGTTATAATTAATAAAGAAGACGGCAACAGTATATTAGCCCATGCAGATCAAATAAGGACCCAGGGTGAATATGAAGAGCAAAATGAGGAAGAAATGGATACGATTCCATCCGGTAATGATTTATTAAAACAGCCGTTACAGAATGAAACATCAGAAGACGAAGTAATGCAGGATCAAGTGGGCCAGAATGAGTTGGAAAGTTCAGATGAAGATCAAATAATGCAAGACAATGCAGATGATTACAGCTGGGCAAGGGGACAGATCTAGGTCTCCCAGAGAAAGAAATACGGGAGAGAAAAAAGTCGAGCAAAGTAATGAAATTATCATGAGAAGAAGTACAAGAACTACTAGAGGTATAAAACCTATACGTTTCAGGGAGATGGAGTGACACTGGCAAATTAATATGCCTAATTTGCATAAGTGCAAGATAGAGCCTATATAACTCGTCACTGAGAATAAGTAAGGACAAGCTTAGCGACTGATTAGTGCTAAACTTCATTTCACATCAATATGTATGTCAGTCAGTTAAGTGCCATACGTGAAACACGCTTGGGCGATCATGTCTCTTTCGAGACATGAATGACTGGGCAGAAGATTATCCCGCAGTAGGTTGCCATTGCTTTCTGCGGTAGATTGGTTGCCAGCCAAGGCTATAGAACCCAATCTGTCCTGTTATTTAACCCATAACTGGAAGGAAGAGACGGATTAATACCTTTCTTTCCCAAGGGTATTTGCTCGTAAGTGAATACAATGGATTCAACTGGAATTCGAACTCGGCTCCCCGGTTTCTCGTTCCGAGCCGATATCCACTGTACCACAACGCACATCCAATGCACAATATGTACGTACAAAGCTTTAATAAAAGTGAAAGATATTAGATTGATATATGTTTCCTATTTTCTCTTTATCTCATCATCCTGTCGGTTTCTGATCCATATTTGATCTGCATTTGGTCTTCAACTCATAGGTAATTATGTAGATAATTATTCATAGCTGATTACATTGAGAAAAAAATAATGACAAATGTCAAAATGCTTTCATGTCACATGTTGTTTTTGTAGGGAAAAAAAAATGCTTCTCCACTGGATGAAGTCAATGAGCTCATGTAAATGAACTTCTTTTAACCAATCATGATTCAAGTGTCACTGAGTGGAATGAATTGTGTAAAAAAACAGGCTAATCCATTTCCATGCTCCAAGAATAGCAAACTGTAAAGGGTCCAGCAATTGACTTTTTCTACCGTATATATGTTTAAATGGAAATTATTAACAAAAGCTGGAACATCTAAAACATTTCATTAAATATGTTTTCTTTGCTTACAAAAAAAAAAAAAAATCCACATAATTAAATTCCCAAAAACTAACATATTAAACCAATGTATTGAAATCACAAATTATTGCCATCATAGGATTATCCATACCCTTAAATATATCTAAAATTAATTATCTCAATATGTTTCTGATTTGCTCTTATCTAAAAAACCTACTCAATGTTTTGAATTTATACCTTAAAACCTAACTTATTTAACTGGCATTTTTCACAACTGTCAGCTTTTATCCAGTACTTATGCTTCTAAAACTTCCTTTCTGTTTTTTTTTCTTATATATTTGTTTTTTTTTATATCAACAAATAAAAGCCTTTAAGGAATTTTTTATGTTTTTATATTATTATTTTCTTTTATTTTTTATTGTTATTTTTATTTTTTTTTCCAATTCTTTGCTTTTTATATTTTTGCTAGCAGGTAATTATAGATACAAATATAATTATGAGTCAGTCAGTTAAGGGCCATATGTGATACACACTTGGGTGATCATATCTCTTTCAACTAGGTAGAATATTTTCCCACAAGGGGTTGCTATTTCTTTCAGCAGTAGACTGGTTACCAACCAAGGCTACAAAACCGAATTTGTCTTGCTATTCAACCCATAGCTAGAGAGAGAAGAGATGAATTCACGCCTTCATGCATAAGTGAATGCAACGAATTCAACTGGAATTTGAACTCGGCTCTCTGATTTCTCATTCTGAGCCGATACCCACTGCAACTCAACACATAGATAATTATACATAGAAAATTCCATAGTATTACAGACGCTGAAAAATTCTCGGCTCAACCCACTCTGTAAAATTAGTATTTTGATCACCGATATATTAATTTCAGGAAGTAGGTTGGGCTGAGAACTTTTCAGCTCCCTTCTCTGTATATAGGTAATTATATAATAACTACATAGTACGAAGGATGCTGAAAAATTCTCGGCTCAGCTCATTCTCTAGAATTAGTATTTTGTTCACTGAAATATTAATTTCAAGAAGTGTGTTGGGCTGAGAAATTTTCAGCACCCCCATAAGTAATTATATATCATAGATGGGAATGATCTCTAATTTCAATTTGGTGTGGTTTTCTTTAGTCAGAAATAAATGAACTGGAGAATATCCATCTATGCCAGGATGTTTGTATCTGTTTATTTATTCTTATATTTATAATACCTGTCTACCTTTTTGATAGCTGAAAAGGTAGCACATTTGCCATGTTGGGTTTTGAATCCATCGGAAGGATTGGATGTCAGAGATGTTGATTTTGAAATCAGTAAGCCTCACTTTTCAGGATATCCTTATTACACAATCCCTCTTAGTGCATTTGAATATTTATCAAATCTGCAATGCACACATGGTTTGAATAACAAATAATACGCATGCATACATACATATATTTAGATATAGACATGGTCTGAAGATTGATTGAGGTGTGGAATTGAGTCATCATGCAATATTGATTGTGTTGATTTGTATGCCCACACATTATCTTAGATACTAAGCATATAGCAATATATATATATATTAGAAAAAAGAAATAGGTTTATTCCAACAAGAGAAATTGGTATAAAATAAGTGTGAGAGGCCATGAACATTTTGTTAAAACTTATTAATTGAATATTAATCATAATTGGAAAATTTTTTAAACAGAAGAAATTATTATTATAGATCGGAAGGAAACGTACTGAGAAGAATTTTTAATTCTTCGAATAAGAGTGAAGGTAAAAGAAACAAAAAGTAACAGTTTTTTTTTTTTTGTTGTTCTAAAACTGAGAAAGGAAAGGAGAAAAAGAAAAAGAGAAATAAATTCATTTTTATTTCCGAGGTTAGATAAAACGCAAAACAATAGACATTAGTAATTTGAAACACAAAACAAGCCAGATGGCCCTAGACAAATGTTGAAACTGGAAATTAAGGGAATCATCCTACACACCTCAATTGATAACAAGTAAAATAATAATTGTCTTGCTCCCATGAATTGTAAAGAGAAATTGATAACAAAAATAACTTTCTGTCATTAAAGAAAGCTTTAAAAATATCTGTGAACGAAAATACAGATATTGAAAATGCATATGCAGGAATTCTTATCGAGGTGACAATGTAAACAATGACCACCTGTGACCTGTCACCAATCAACCGAAAAGAGCTGAAGTCAAACAACCAACCAGAGTTAAAGCCAAACAACTAGTGATTTTGCAGACAAGGTTTTAAAAATTGCCAGTCGTACATAGTTAAAGACAGCAGAGTGATTCAGCCTGGAATAAGAAATCCACCTAGATTCCAACTCCAAATATGAACTGTGCCAACCTACCCATAACCCAGCACTTCGGCAGTTTCCACAAAATTACGGGGAGAAAAAACCAAAGTTGACTAGACTTGCTGCGAACTTAGAACTCTGTTTGGAGCAAAGCGCCGTGGCTAACCAGATTTCTTGATTATTACTTGGAAGGATAAACATTTGAAATGTTATACTTTGAATTACTTAAGAGACTTCCATTCCACTACCAGCTTGATAGGAGTCGGGGTTGGGAAATATCCGAATGACCATTACTACTGTAAATTATTTTCTGAATATAAAGACTTTCTTTTATAACACTTCAGACATCAGTCCATTTATTTTTGGTGCCATATTTCTTTCTTTTTATTATTCAATTGTGTGTACGCTTTCCAGTTTGGCAGAGAGACAGCTAGTGGAAAACTTACATGACTGCCTTGTGATCAATCAACACAACATGGGGCAAGAGAGATCATCGCGAGCAGAGTCAACCTACAACCAGCTATTTGGATCAAAACCAACAATGGTTAAACAAACTATTTACCCCATAGATGAGACCCTAACAGGTACTACCATTCTGGGCCAGAGTGTACCTGAGAATAATGGATTTTAAGGAGTAACTCCATGTTCCCCAAGACTCCGAATAGAAAATTTAGAGTCACACTACTAGTTGCATTTTGATCATGTCATTAATATTAATTCAGTAGTTGATAGCGATGTCAAAAATTTCATCCCACAAAAACAGAAATACCTCAGCTTTCTTATTTGCCAAGTATAAAAAGGTTCAGGATGCCATTAAAAGATTTCAAATGGTAAGATGTCTGAAAATGATGAAATGCCTTCAGAAGTCTATAAATACAGCAGACAAAAGCTGGCCAAGAAATTTCTTGAGCTATTTATAGTTACTTGAAAAGCAGAAGGTGTCCCTTAGGACTTCAAAGATGCTTCCATCTGACATCTGTTTAAGAACAAGGGATAAAGAACCATTTGTGACAACTAGTGTGGTACTTCCTTACTGTGCATAGTAAGCAAGATCCTGACTTGCAACAGAATCATCATCTTCCTTGTTGATGATATCAAGAGTCCCAGTGTGGATTTTGCACTGGTCATGAAACTGTAGACATAATCTTTTCTTTCAGACAAATCACTGAGAAAGTCTGTAAGAAAAATCAAAATCTAAATATGGTGTTTGTTAATCTCATCAAGGCTTTTGATGCTGTCAATAGAAATACCCTTTGAAAAAAGTTCTAAAGAAACTGGTTATACCAAACAACATGCTGAACATCATCATTTAATTTCATCAAGAATGAATACTTCTGTCCTTTCTAATGGTCAATTGTTGGTTTCATTTGATGTAACAAATCGTATAAAACAGGATTTTGTGACAGCACCAATTCTGTTTGCCTAGTATTTTCCCCTTATGCTGAAACACACATATGAAGACCTTGAAAAAGTGGTTCAGTTTGAGTTCTAGATAACTGCTGGCTTACATAATCACCAGAAATTCAGTGCAAAAACAAAAACTGGGATAGTTCTGATATTAGATCTGTTGGTTACTGATGATGATGCACTTGTTACATCATTGCGTAAGTACAAGACCTCACTGATTGATTCTCTGTCACTAGCAAGGCTTTTGGATTGACTATAAGTAATAAGAAAACTGAAGTTGTCTATCAGCCAAAACCAACTTGTAAACAGACCAATAGTGAAGAACTGCAACATCACATGTTAGAATTTCGAACTGTTCTCCTAACCATAGAAGATAAAAATTTCATGCATGTTAAGTCATTTGAATATCTGGGAAGTAAGATGAATGACATTGCATCTGTTGATGACAAAATTGTCAACAGAATCTTCAAGGTACAGGATGTTTTTGACAAAATTTGTCATCATCTATGGCATGAAAGGGTCATATAAATTAAGACAAAGGTGGGTCTGTACAGAGCTGGTGTTTTCACAACCTTACTTTTGCTCTATGTTGATATTGAGCACTTTATGACAAAAAAAACCTGCTTCCCAAAAATGCCTCTTTATCATTAAACTACTGGAAAATTAGCAATTTAGTCTTTTCAGTGTTCTTACAAGTTTCTTTTTTTTCTGGAGATAAAGAATGTAAAAATGTTCCATAATTATTAACTTTCCAAGTGCATTCAGCCAATTCACTAGCCATGTTCAAGGATGTTATTTTTCTGATGTTGTTTTCTTCTCATGTTTTGACTGTAATGTAATTTATTTTGTGCTTTTAAAAAGGAACATTCTTTAAAAGCTATCACATGATGTGCATGACTGGAATTTGTGTGAGCATCTTTCTATTTTAAAAAAAAACTTTCAAAACTCCATTTCCACTGTTAAATAATGTAAGGTTGATAGTAGGAGAGAATTGCTTGATATGTAGTGCCCCTCTTATAACAAGATGCTTTTAATATTGTGATTTAAATAGAATTTTGTATTTTTGATAAAAAATTTGTCTTAAGGGTTCTTGTAAATTATGGGTTAATAAATGTTCTTATTGCACTTTGGTTAGACAAGTGGTATTCAAGATGTCTAATCAAAGAAGTGGTAGTATGTCAAATAGAGATAATTGATTTATGACAAGAAATGCAGTCTTGGACTGGGCATTGAAATTCAGGCACTATATTAGTCATTGATAGTTTACTTGTAAAAATACTGGAAAAATTAAATTAAAAATTAATAAAATCTTCTTTGTCAGATGTTTTTAACAAAACATGTATATGTTTCATTAAATATGGCCAGCAAAGATAATTTACTCAATCTTTTAATGAGTTTTTCCAGAATTCAAACATTTTCTATTTTTCAGGAGTTAAACAATATAAAAACTGTCCATATTCTTTATTGTTTCAAGTACTTTTAGCCAGTGCTTTGGCCATTCACAAGGGTGTTGTATTAGTACATAGTAATTTTTCTTCCCAAAGAATATTTCTAAGTGAACTGAAACAAAAAATAACCACTAGTCAACAATAATTGTCACAACTATATCATTGACAGACAAATAAAATTGTTTCATACATAAAATACACAATACCAGTAATAAACATATGACACAACAAAGCATCAACATATTTTATTGTAACCAGATGCACAATAATTATAAGCAGGATGAATCTGCCATAAACACTGAAAATTGCGTAAAGTTTATAATACATTACAGTAAATGGAAGACTGCTAACCTTGTCAAAACTAACCCAAATAAACACACCAAATCAAAACTAGTGATGACTATGTAGCAGTGACTTGCCTCGGCGAACCCAAATGGGCCAGAGTCGGATGTGTTTTGTAGGGGAGTGTCGCAACGGCGAGTTAGTGAGCGTTGGTCAGATGGAGAATTGGACAGCACTTCGTGGTAAACAGAATTGGTGTCACTTGTAGCCGTTTATATTTACTGTGCTGAGTGCTCATTGGCTGAGTGGTAGCCAGGTTGAGTGTATAAAACATGGTATGCTCATTTTGAGGGGGGTCGTTGTTATTCGAGCCGTCATTTGTATGAGAATAGTGTTTCGGAGATTGAGACAAGACATGTGAATTTGGTTTGCCTGTTTGGAATATTTTCCTGTGGTTACCTCCTACCAACACATTTTTTTTCCTTTTTGCTACAGACTAATATAATGTCCCAATTTTACTTTTTATAAACAAATAAACCTAACCTCACAATTAATCCCTCAATATATAATATCAAAGCAAAACCAAATAAACTAAGTATAAATGAAAAATGAAACATTAGACGAACAATAACATATGATATAAGCAAAAACTTTCTTTAATACAGATATACTATTTAACAATTATATGTATGTGTGTGTGTGTGTGTGTGCAGCATATGTATGAGTTTGTTCATGAACATGCTGGAGTATAATATATATTTATATATATTGTTGTATCCCGGAGGGGGGATAAATAGAGAAAAGAATAGTGTAAGAACTACTCTTAAAACTGAGTATATATAAATAGAGATTTATTATATGTTAGTACAATAAACCAAATATAGGACATATGCGTCCGTCTTGAGAAGAAAGCTTCCGTCTAGTGACGTTTAACTCATGTCTAAGGTCGATGGCTGTCGACTCTCGTATAATGACGGATAATTGTGATCACTCCCATGTAATGACGTAGAACCTAGTATAGTCACGAACACACTATCTCTCTGATGCTCTCTTTCTAACGCGCTCTTGGAGTTCGTTCCCGTCGTGGTCTTTTATGACCCGGGCCATACCCATTGCGGGACAGGACCAGGATATTCCTCTACAACAATATCTCTCCAGAACATATATATATACAAAAAAACAAAAGAAACATTCTATAAACCCAATGAACCATAATCAAAAATCTAAAAATAGAAAAAAATAACTTTACCATTTACACACTAGTTTATGAATAACATAGCACAGACATAATTGCACATGTGTATGTATAAGCATATTTATATGCATATATGTGCACATACATGTACCTGCATGTGCATGTGTGCATATGCGTAAGCATATAAATACATATGCACATAAACTCAAACAATAATGAATAAAAATCTAAACTTATTTATAAATGGAATTTTGTCTCTGTGTGTGTCTGTGTGTGTGTATCCGTTACCTATAGACTCTGAAACGGCTGAACCAATTTTCTTGAAAATTTACACAGTTGTATTATAAGCATCTGTGAGTGTTCTTAGCAAATGTTTTGTTTTGCGGTACCCCCAATAAATATCGAAAATCGATAATCGAAAAAATTGGGTTATAGAAGGAGTGGTCCAATTTTAATCAAATTTGATACACTCATAAACAAAGACATAAGAAACGATATTCAGAAGTTTCAAGGTTGCGGGTCTTACAATTGTGTAAAAAATTTGATATCGATACCAGGAAATCCAAATTTGACTTACATCCATTCATTTTTCTTTCAGTCTACAGTTTCGCTTTAACTGGAAACAACTATTGCTTTTTAGTCTTTCGTGCCAACGTCCAAAGAGTCTTAGTTCCAGGACTATGGATTAGTTTTAAAGCTTTCATTACACCCGAGCAACGCCGGGCTATACTGCTAGTTAATTATAAATCTAACCTCCTACAAATAACACTAATGATTACATCAAACCAAATAAGAAAACAAAATAATAGCCTAGTGAAGATATATAATTATGTTATGGAAATTAACAAAGATTAACAAAACTGGTTATAAACAACTGACAATTTGAAATTATTTGTTTGAACATTATTTTTGACCGATACTCGTATTTAAGTAAATATTCTGTTTATAATCAAACAGCATATATATTTATTTATACCGTCCTGATTATTTACAATAAATTTTTGTTACGAAAATGTATGTCATTCAGCAGGATTCTCTATCCACATATGGAAAGCAATCAACTGATCTGGCGCGTCTTAGACCTCTCGACCACGAATGACCAACAGTCTAAATGAAGTCAAATGGTTATTTGCATGATTCGAAAATTGTGTTATATAGGCTTGATTTGACTTTGTTTCGACTGTTGGTCATTTGTGGTCGAGAGGTCTAAGACACACCAGATCAATTGGTGGCTTCCCCCATATGTTGATAGGGGTTGTAACAAAAATTTATTGTAAATAATCAGACCGGTAGAAATAAATATGTATACTGTTTGATTATAAACAGAATATCTACTTGAATACAAGTATCGATCAAAAATAATGTTCAAACAAATAATTTCATTTAAACATGTGTATGCATATATGCATGCACACACACACACACACACACACACACACAAACACACACACACACACATATATATATATATATATATATATATATATTAGGACCTTGAATAAGTTCTCACTGATTTTTCATGAAAAGTAATGTTTTATTTACAAAAATTAGTAAGAAACATGTCACTGAAAGTATTGTCTATCTCTGTCCACTACTTTTTCTGATTTTTCTGGTAGCATATGAATTCCATGTCAGAAAAACAATATGTCTTTTGATGCTAACCACAAGTCAACCCATTTTTTGGCATCTTCATAAGTATGAAAGTGCTGCTTAGCCAGTCCATGTGCCATCAACTGGAACAAGTGATAACTGAACGGGGTAATGTCTGGTGAATATGGCACATGGGGTAGGGCTTCTTATTTAAGTGTTTCCAAGAAGGTTTTCACCCATTTTGCAAAATGTGGCCTAGCATTATCTTGTCGCAAAATCACTTTATCATGTCTCTGCTTGTATAGCGACCATTTTTTCTTTAATGCTCAGCTCAAATGCATCAACTGTAGTCAATAGAAATCTTCCATGATGGTTTTGGTCAGTTTGAGCTGCTCATAATAAACTACAGTCAGTCGATCCCATCAAATGCAGAGCAGAAGATTTGTACCCTTGATATTTGGCTTTGTTACTGATGTTGATGCATGACTGCACTTACCCCACAATCTTCAATGCTTAGGGTTATCATAGTGTATCCACTTTTCATCACTGGTCACAATAAGATGCAAAAAAACTTTCGTTTTTTGCTATTGAAGCAGCTGTTCACATGTGACATGACCTCATTCAACGCACCCAATGAAGACAGCACGCAATATCCTTACTTTTGAATCATTCCTAATGCTTTTAAGCATTTCACAAATATTGTGTGATTGACTCCTAATTATTCTGCAAGTTCAGCTTATGCCTGATATGAGTCTTCATGAAGTAATTCCTCCAATTCCCAATTCTTGAGTAGATGTTTTGTAGTGAGAGGTTTCTCCACTTGTTCCCACAGAAGTAATGAGAAATCTGAGTATCAAACTGCTCAGAATGATATAAGTCTTCCGCAACAAGGACTGTGTGTAATTTTTCCTTTGGGTAGGTATTGCGAATTGCCAGGACAGGGTTATATATGTTCTGCAGAAAGGGTTGTTAGTAGCCCTTCAAGCTAGTCTTGAAGATAGAGGCCACTGAAAGAGAAAAGTTGGCCTTGAAGGTGGATGTTGCTGGAGGGAAAAATGAAAAGAGGTCAAACAGGGCTCTGTCAGCATTTTTATGACTTCTGAACTTCCAATAGGGCCCTAATAATTACTTCCATTGCTGCTACTGCAAAGTAAGGAAGCCCACACATGCCACCAAGTGAGATAGTTTTTATAGTGTGTGTGTGTTGGGGGGTGGACTGATGAGTGTTTCATATTTTATAACCAAATGGTCTATTTCATACCAAAGCCAAACATTTGTGTTCAAGTCTTAGTAATGGGTAATATTTTTTCTGCTGCTGTTTCTTAATTTTCTTCCTAGCCATGTCTCAACAGCCTAGCAAATAGAGAGAAGGTAAATATAGCAAATAGAGAGAAGGTAAATATTGCCATGGAACCTGTATTGTCTAAATGCCAGGAAAGAGATTAATGTCTAAACAGATCAGTGAATGAGCATAGGCTGCCAAAGTGAAACATTTTTCTCAGATCGGACTTACATGTTTTTCTCACCTAGGTTAAATGAAAACTTGTAAAAGAAACTCTTGTAGGTATCCAAAGAGAAATGAAAAGGACATCCAACTCAAAGGTATGCAACTAGAAGATTAAAAAAAGATTATATCTTTAATCTGTGAGAGATTATACAAAGATTGATCTAATTGAAAGTGTACTGGATTAGAAACTGTAAGATTTAATCTTATAAGTTAAGAGCTTCTAAAAGTTCCTGTATCTCCTAGTTTACTATTTAGTGCATCAGTCATCGAAAGTTAAATTAAGAATTTCTCACTTATCCAAAGAACTACAAATTTCACTTATTGAAAATTGACTATTTTTCTCTATATTCTGTGTGTGTTGGTTGTTGGTTGTTGATTGTTTTGTTTTTATGGCATATCAACTTTGGTGGGTCATTTATAGCCAACTAAATTTTCATTTATTTATTGCTGGTAATACCTTTTTCTTTTAACAATTTATTGTTGTTTTTATATAAGTTTTGTGTCTAGTAATACTTTTTTCTTTTCGAGTATCAAGATTCATTGGGATTTGTTTTTAAGGGCAGGGTCCCCAAGTCCTACGCTGTTATTTAACCCATAACTGGAGGGAAGGGACGGATTAATACCTTTCCCAAGGGTACCAGTGCTTAAGTGAATGCAGGGTATTCAACTGGAATTCGAACTTGGCTCACCAATTTCTCTTTCCGAGCCGATATCCACTGCACCACAACGCACATCCGTCACTAAACGCTTACAGTACCTGGTATTCCCAAGTGGTCACCCATCTAAGTACTGACCAGGCTCAACATTGCTTAACTTCGGTGATCGAGCGAGAACCAGTGTATTCAACGTGATAAGCCGTAAGCCCTGAATATAAATGCTTTTTCATACTTAATTGTTTATAGATTGGTAATTGATAAAGATGAGTGTGGTATTCTATGCAAACTAGCTGGTTTGTATTTAAGTGCTAAGCTGATAATTACATCATGCATAATGGTGTACCACCTATTGAGTACTAAAACTGTGAGATATACCAGACATAACAAATGGCATCACTAATAGAATGCTTGGGTCCCATGGACGATCCTGAAGATTTGGATAAAAGCCTTTGTAGCTACAGCATAATCTCAAAGACTCAAGAATGAAAGACAGACAGAATCAAATAATAGACTTGTTTATGGCTTCTGTTGGGTGTGAGGTTTTAAAAAAAATATCCACAATGGCGTACACACATGAATTAGAACAGATGTCTTTTGAGGGAGTTGTCAGCATAATAAAAAGAAACAGTAAGCCGAAAAAAAGACTAGTCATCACTGAAAGGATGAAATTTCTAGAAGTCAGACAGCAGCCAGAGGAATTTATCATGCAGCACATACATAAACTTAAGGGATGGGCAAAGCACTGTAAATTTGAGAAACTAGGGACTCAAGGCATGTCTATTGAAGAGGAGCTGATTCTATTACAAAAAAATAAAGGACTTAATGACTCAAAGCATAAATTGGAAGTACTGGAATGCATGCAAGGCAGCCATATGAACTTAGAATTAAGTGTGAACTATTTACAGTAGCTGATCAGAGATTTCAACCAGCCAAGAGAAGAGTTAGAGACATACAGGTTGAATGTAATCAAAGCCAAATTGAAGTGCAGTTATTGTGAAACGACAAATGGAAAGAATAAATTCAAATGTCCAGCACTGAGGAAACTGTCTTGAATGCAGAAAAATGAGTCATTTTAAAACCATTTGCAGAAGTAATACCCCCACACCCCAAAGAACAAGAGGATGCCAGTGTATTTGGAGTAAATATGCAAAAGAATCGTAGAAAGAACATGAAAATAAATGGCCATACGTTAATATTGATAGCAAAATAACCCTAATTCCAATCAATTTTTGGATCAAGTTAGGCCGACTCAAGTTAAAAGGAAGGGGTTTAAAGTTAAAACAATTTAATGGAATAACAATAAAGATATTGGGTACCTTATGTGGCATGTTTTGAACTGATACTCGATTTGAGGTTATTTAAATCATGGCAGTAGCATGCGAGAATGACCACGGATTATTAGATATTGAAATAGTAAAAGTAGATACAGCCAAATTAATGAAATCCATGGAAGCACAAGAGAGTGAGCCTGAACTTCTAAAAGGATACAAAGCAAATATTCAATTAAAAGAAAATTAACACCCCAAATATATTTAATCCAGAAAAATACCAGTACATATCTTGCCTTTAGTGGTAGCCAAGTTAAACCATATGATCAAGTAAAGCATTCTTAAAAAAGTTACACTTGGTGAAAGTAACTGGGCCTTACCTATCATAGCAATAAAAAAGCCAATGGAAATTTGCAGATATGTGGTGACTATAAAGTTGGAGTCAGTCAGCCAGTTAAGTGCCATATGTGATACACACTTTGGGTGATAATGTCTCGAAAGAGACATGACTGACTGGGTAGAAGATTATCCTACTGTAGGTTACCATTGCTTCCTGCAGTAGACTGGTTGCCAGCCAAGGCTAGAGAACCCAGTCTGTCCTATTATTTAACCCATAACTGGAAGGAAGAGATGAATTAATACCTTTCCCAAAGGTATTTGTGCGTAAGTGAATGCAATGAATTCAACTGGAATTCGAACTTGACACGTCTATTTGTCATTCCAAGTCAATATCCACTGCATCACAAAGTTGGAGTAAATCACCAAATATGTTCGGACTCATTTCCATTACCAAACATTAAAACTGCTAATCATGAACTGGCATACATGGAATATTCTGCAAAAATTTACTTGAAATCTGCCTACAACCAATTTCAGATTGATGAAAAATTTAAAGAAGTCACCACAGTTAACACACCTGTTAAGGTGGGCTCGCTTACCATTTGGAATTAAAACATCTAGTCATATATTTCAAAGGCAATCAAAGGAATATTGTTAAGCAAGATAACTAACATAATTTTTTACCAAAATGATATAGGAATAGGAGCAAAGACCAAAGAAGAATTAAAACAAAAAGTGTATCAAATATTATGGCAATTGAAAAAGGCTTGATTAACCATTAATAGAGACAAATGTAACTTTAATTGAAAGAATGTGGCATATTTGTGCGACCATCTATTGAAAATTGGTATAGCACCTGACGAAAGGCTAACAAAAAAAAAATATGGCGGTAGCAACTCCAACCAATAAAAGGGAATTGAAAACCTTTTTAGGTTTGATAAATTTTTACAGTAGATACATCCCAAAATATAATGAACTAATTGAATCATTGTCAGAATTACATAAAAAGAACACAGTTTGAATGGACACAAAGACAAGATAGCGCTTTTATAATACTAAATACAATTATAAAATAGAAACCTATAACAAGGGTGTTTGATCCTGAGAAAGAGATAACATTGACCATAGAAGATCATCCGATAATGTATTTATCAAGGAGATTGACAATGGCAGAGATAAATTATTCAAATATTGAAAAAGAGCCCCCAGCAATTGTTTGGAGTATGGAGAGGGCACAAAATCTTTTACTAGTCAAGACATTTCTACTAAAGTCAAACCACAAGCTGTCGGAGTTTATTCTTAACCCAAGAAAGAAGCTATCAAAGGTTATGTCATTGAGAATTTTATGCTGGGCCATTAAAATCATGGCATTTGATTTTGACATTGTATATATTAAGGGAAATATCATCCCTCATGTAGATGCTTTGTCAAGATTAAGGTTTGTAAAAGGAATAGACAATAAACATGGAACTAAGGATGACAGAATAATTCAATGGATGGAAACAGAAATACCTTTGATTAACAGGTTCAAAAATGAGACTGAGCAAGATCCAGTTCTGAGCAAAATAACTGAAAGAATAAGGAATAATAAGTGGAACAGTTGTTCAATAGTGGAAAGGCCATTTAAGAAGGTACAGCATAAGTTAACAGTTGAAGATGGAATTATATGCAATGGTGAAGTGATAGTAGCTCTTCAAAAGTTGAAGACAGATTTATTGAGAGGGTACATAATTATGTGCATTGCGCTGACATGTTGTCACGGCAATACGCAGAAGATTAAAATTACAAGCATGGTGGCCAGGTTATGCAAAGGATATTGAAGAATTTATTAATAAATGTCCAAAATGCAATGAAATGAGAAGATTCAGAGCAATAAGAGCTTCTATTCATGGCCTAAAAAGGCACAACGCTGACTTAGAGTACATATGGGCCACACACGTCAGTAGCATAGGATCATTTCTCATAATGGTTGATATGTACTCTGGTTGGCCAGAAGTAATCAATAACCTTAAAGAGCATCTACAGTCAAACAGGTTTTGAAAGATGTATTTGCTAGCAATGGAGTACCATAAATGTTAGTGTCAGATAATGCTCATGAATTTTGGGACAAATATTTGTTTACATGGTTGAAGTGGATAGATTGTGTGCCATATAAAACTCCTCTGTATTGTCCTCAATCCAACAGAATTGCAGAGCAGATGGTACAAACAGTTAAAATGACATTGAAGGCATTCTTGCCCATCACTGAAAATATTGAGGAGTTTCTAGGTAAAATGCTCCCCAATTATAGGTCAATACCACATGCAAAGAGGAAGTTGAGCACATCAAACCTTGTGAGTAGACAGATTAGAGCAGCCATTACCATGTCTTTTACTACAAAGAAGAGAGTTTGGTACAAGAAAGACAAAAATGCACATCCCGAACAAGTGAACTTTCTTTTGCAGAGAGGCAGTAATACGGCTTTGATCAAGAAGAAGGGACAGTATGTTTTGGCTCATGTGGATCAATTTAGAAAAAAGATAGCGTTGGATGATGTGGAGATGGAAGACCAAAGTGGGGAGGAGGAAGGTAACTACAATGAGGAGGCAGAGCAGAAAACAGAAACGCAGGAGCAAAAAGCTACAGTGATGAACAAGAAATGGACATAAGTAGAGAAGAAAAAACTGATGAAGAAGACAATGAAGAAAGACCAAGGTTACCAACAAAAAGAAGAGAAGCAAAAGCAAGAGCTATACACACTACTGTGCAAAAGTATTAGGACAAGAACTATTTTATCTTTTATTAGGTATCAAAATAAAGTTTAAAATCACTCCTGTCCTAACACTTTTGCACACTACCCATAGTGTGCAAAAGTATTAGGACAGGGGTGATTTTCCTAAAAGCCTCACTGAAATACAAATACGGGGTGAAAAGCCAAATAAATTGCTAATAAATATTGATTATTTAAAACTAGGTGTACAAAAATTTATTAAAAAGCAGTTACATTTAATTTTTCCTATTTTCTATTAAACAAGTTATTTTGAAACTACTCATTATTCTATTATCCTTGGATATGACTGAGTTTTTTCTTATTCCCCCCTCTCGAGTTGACAAATCTAATGTTACTACACAAGATACACTTTGAGAACAAATACAAGCTGCTTGGCAGGAGATACCATTAGATACATTGAATAAGCTTGTGATGTCAATGCCTGACAGAATGAAGGCTGTGATCAAAGCAAAAGGCTATTATACTAAATATTAAATTTATTTTGTAACAAGTATTGTTAAGGCATTTGAGTAAATCAAATAAAATTACTTTAATTAAATTGTTTATTTTCTGTCAATATCTCAATCTAAATCTAATCTAAACTTATTTATAAATGAAACTTTGTCTGTGTGTGTGTGTGTGTGTGTGTGTGCGTGTCTGTGTCTGTTACCTATAGGCTCCAAAATGGCTGAACCGATTGTCTTGAAAATTTACACAGTTGTACTATAAGCATCTGCGAGTGTTCTAAGCTAGGTTTTGTGTCGAGGTACTCCCGATAAATATTGAAAATCGATAATAAAAAAAATGAGGTTATAGAAGAAGTGGTCCGATTTTAATCAAATTTGATACACTCATAAACAAAGACATAAGAAACGATATTCACAAGTTTCAAGGTTGCAGTTCTTACAATAGTGCAGAAAATTGATAATATATAAGATGTGTGTGTGTGTGTCTGTTTATCTGCCCGTATGTCTGTATTTTTCAGCTCTTTTATTTTAGTTTTTCCTTCAGGTTTGGCTCTAAGTAGGTATAATTGTAGTTCTTAGTCTCAGCCATGATACCATTTACTCGAGGACTTATTTAGCCTTCAAAATTCAGTTTATGATGAAAAAAACTTATTTGATATTGATACCAGGAAATCAAAATTTGACTTACATCCATTCATTTTCTTTCAGTCTACAGTTTCGCTTTAACTGGAAACAACTATTGCTTTTTAGTCTTTCATGCCAATGTCCAAAGAGTCTGAACTCCAGGACCATGGATTAGTTTTAAAGCTTTCATTACACCCAAACAATGCCAGTCTGTACTGCTAGTGCCTCATAAAAGATAAAATAGTTCTTGTATTACTTTTGCACAGTACTGTAAATCGAGAGTAGTTAGATGTAGTGAAAGGGAAAAAAAGGCAATATGGCCTCTCAGATTGAGTGAGGGTGTGGTAACCTATGCAAATTAGCTGAAAAGTATTTACCTGCTAGACTGTTAGCACTCCATTACGTCATGCATAACAGTGTACAATGTATTGCGTACAGAAACTGCAAGACATAACAATTACAAATCTCAACATTAAATATAATACATATAACAATATATTGATTTTAGATTTACATGTTATTGTTACAATGGTGTGCAACAGCTTGCAAATTGCTCAAGGCTTCAAACTAATAAAGTTGCATTGTACACTGGGGTAAAATGTTTACCCAGCTTTTCTTTACTCTACATATCTATATATAGTAATTGTTTCTTGGAAAGATGGCACTCTTATTCAGTGGATTAGTCTTGCAAAACTTGTAATATTTTAAGTGAGATTAAGACAACTTGTCTATAATTCTGTACAATTATTCTTTCACTTATACCAAACAATCAAGAATAACTTGAATATGCAAGTATTTTTGAAAGGAATGAATAAATTTTTTTGTATTAGACATTTGCTCTTTGATAAGCTCTGTCCTTGATTATTAAATGGCTGCTAAAAGAATAAGTAACTGCCTTCATTTTCACAGTGACTTGCTCGCAAGTTAAGAACCATTTTCACTAATCCTTAAAACTCCATTAATAGGTAGATTAACACAAGGTTAAAATCCACTGGTTGAAATAGTCTTGTGACTTTCTTTACTTATTTTTCTTTTTTTCTTTTATTTATTTGAATAGATGATGATTTCATCAGGAAGAAAAAAAAGTCTTTCACAGATCATTAAGGATTTCTTATTATGAGTGTCCAATCTGATATGGAATTAGTGTGAGTTTATGCAGATATAAATACAGGCATAATTTATTTGTAAATAAAGAATCAACAAAAATGATTCATAATTGATTGAACTGAGTGTACAGATAAATGAGGAAATACTTATTTTAGTAATGCTTTTTACATATATAGAAAACTAGCAGTATAGCCAGGCGTTGCTCGGGTGTAATGAAAGCTTTAAAACTAATCTCAGACTAGCTCAGACTCTTTGGACATTGGCACAAAAGACTAAAAAGCAATAGTTGTTTCCAGTTAAAGTGAAACCGTAGACTGAAAGAAAAATGAATGGATGTAAGTCAAATTTTGATTTCCTGGTATCGATATCAGATAAGTGTTTTTTGCTGTAAACTGAATTTTGAAGGCTAAATAAGTCCTCTGAGTAAATTATATCATGGCTGAGACTAAGAACTACAATTATACCTACCTAGAGCCAAACTTGAAGCAAAAACTAAAATAAAAAGGCTGAAAAAATACAGACATACAGGCAGATAAGCACACACAACACAAACATCTTGCCTTTTATATATATATATTATCGATTTTCTGCACTATTGTAAGAACTGCAACCTTGAGACTTCTGAATATCGTTTCTTATGTCTTTGTCTATGAGTGTATCAAATTTGATTAAAATCGGACCACTCCTTCTATAACCCAATTTTTTCGATTATCAATTTTTGATATTTATCAGGGGTACCTTGACACAAAACCTAGCTAAGAACACTTGCAGACGCTTATAGTACAACTGTGTAAATTTTCAAGAAAATCGGTTCAGTCATTTTGGAGTCTATAGGTAATGGACACACACACACACACACATACACACACACACACACACACACACAGACAAAACTCCATTTATAAATAAGTTTAGATTAATGGGGTGAAAGGTTGGTCTTGTGAAAATTTTTTTTTTTTCATAATCATATCGCCCCAAGCAAAGCATTTTACTGCCACTGTTTTGCAGGGGGTTACATAGGAGGAAAGTTATGAGAAAGAGTGACAGGTTATAGGGATGTCAGAAAGTGGGTAAGAGAAGGATAAGAATACTGATGAGAGTGGAGTGGACGGAGAAGGAAGCATGAGAGAGAGAGGATGCAGGTTAGTGAGATAGGAGATGAATATTGACTTTTCTTGGTGATTATAGCTGTTGGGAAAGCAAATAAATGGAAAGAAATTCCACAGGTGGGAAGTGTGAGAAAAGAAGCTGCTGGAGTAGAATTTGCGTTTATAATTTATTGGTTTCACAGTAAAAGGGTGGGACTTAGTTGCTAATCTTGTGGCTCGAGTAAATTTATATCTAGGAGGCACCAGTGAGGTAAGTTCATCAGAGCAGAAGCCGTGAAAGTATTTGCAGAAGAGACACAAGGAAGCCACATTGCACCGGTGAGAAAGTGACTGTATCTGAGCTGCCAAGTCGGGATCTATTACATTACAGATTCTCAGTTGGATTTGGTTGAGGACACCTAGGTAGATAGCAGGAGCACCCAACCAGATATGGCAGCAATATTCAATGCATGGGCGGTTGGTAGATTTATATATGTGCAGAATTGTTTCAAGCAGAAAAAACTTCCTGGCTCTACACAGAGAACCGACTTTCTTAGCAACGGATTTAGCTATGGATTTTATATAGTCATTCAACTTGAGGTCTGTTGTGAGAGTTAAGCCGAGGAGACGCGGTGTTTTGCTTTCATGGAGACTAGCCTGATCTGTGCTAATGGGGGATAAGAATGATTGTCTGTGATGGTTAATAGATAGCAGCTTCAACTCTTCCAAAATGAAAAAGAAAATTAAAAGAAGAAAGCAGATAAAATGTAAAACAAAAAATGTTATTTTACAGAAATTGTTGAAGTGATTCACAAAAATTGTATTTTTTTCTAATGAAGACAGCTTTTATATAACAAGAAATAGACTATACATGGGAACATTTCTTAATAACTCCTCTTAATACAACTGCTACCTGGACTGACTACTTGATACACTGTTCTTTCATATATATACACAGCATGTGGATGTAGTACTGAATACAAGAATAAGTATAAATATTTTAAAGAAAAGTACTTAACTCTATTCTAAAGTGTGTTATAAAAGAATATAACATTTCTCATAACTTAATAATTATACATTCTTAGAACTGAATATTTACAGTTTTAAATCTAAATCTAAACTTATTTACGAATGGAACTTTGTGTGTGTGTGTGTCTGTTACTTATAGACTCCAAAATGGTTGAACTGATTTTCTTGAAACTTTACACATTTGTACGATAAGCATCTGCGAGTGTTCTTAGTTAGGTTTTGTGTCAAGGTACCCCCAATAAATATCGAAAATCGATAATTGAAAAAATCAGGTTATAGAAGGAGTGGTCCGATATTAATCAAATTTGATACACTCATAGATAAAGACATAAGAAACGATATTCACAAGTTTCAAGGTTGCAGTTCTTACAATAGTGCAGAAAATCGATAATATATATATATCAAAGGCAAGATGTTTGAGTGTGTGTCTGTTTATCTGCCTGTATGTCTGTATTTTTTTTAGCCCTTTTATTTTAGTTTTTGCTTCAGGTTTGGTTCTAAGTAGGTATAATTGTAGTTCTTAATCTGTCATGATACCATTTACTCAGAGGACTTATTTAGCTTTCAAAATTCAGTTTACAAAGAAAATACTTATTTGATATCGATACCAGAAAATCCAAATTTGACTTACGTCCATTCATTTTTCTTTCAGTCTACGGTTTCGCATTATCTGGAAACAACTATTGCTTTTTAGTCTTTCGTGCCAACGTCCAAAGAGTCTGAGCTCCAGGACCATGGATTAGTTTTAAAGCTTTCATTACACCTGATTAATGCCAGGCTATACTGCTAGCATTGTATAATTATTTTATTTTTCTCTATAAATCAGAAATTAACTTTTATCTTAATTGGTATCCACTCTAGGCATATTGTATCTTATTAACAACTTTAAATAAAAAGAGTTAATAACTGATTAATTAATAGAATATGTTATAATAATGTGCCCACTATAATTTGAATGTCAAATTTGTTAATTTTAGCAAATCTTAATTTACATTAATTGTTAGTTTTTCACGACACATATGAGAAAGAATTTAACTAATAACATAAAATGTTTTTCTTTTTCATATTTATAAATTGAATGATGATATATGAACCGTCTACCTTTGATTACAGTTCCTATAAGGGTCAAGGTGTAGCTCAGATGACGCAATTATATATTGACAAACCAGAATGAAAAGAATTGTGTGAGATGACAGGCAAAGAAATTTATGTTTGGTGAACAAAGAAATGGTAGATGCGAAATCCATTCTCCAAATGTCAGCTGAGAAGTATAAATCTTTGCAAGCTATTGACAGAACTGACTGAAGACTTGAGTTAGGAATACTTTTTATAATTGTAAAGTGCATTAAAGAAGGAATTAGTTACAACAAAAAGTGATTGGTTAGAATTGTTTGTTTGTTTTTTGCACAGATCTCCAATTGGTCTGAGCAAATTCGTGAAAGGATACACTGAAAAAAAAACATAATTCAAGAAATTTTGAATGAAAATTAAAGGCAAAAAAAGTGGGGTCATATTCTACACAAGTGAATATTTTCATAAATTTAATAATCAGTTTAAAAATACTTCTTATTTAAAACAGTAAGATTGTAATTTTACTGACAAGATAAAATTTGTTTATATTTTAATTTTATTGTTTTTTATAAAGTTTTCTCTTTTCATTTTTAATGAAAGACAATATTTTTTTATTTTCTTATTTTATTAATGTATAGAAATATAATCAAATATATTTATTAATAGATAGAAATATAATAAAGTCATATGAAACAGAAAAGTCTGATATATTAATTAACACCTTAAAATGTATTACCAGGAATGTCTAGTTCTTATCTTTCCCAAGAAATTTGAAAATGTTTTAAAATGGAAATTACAAGAAGAAACATGCAATGGCTAAACGTCTTGTTTGTTTGTATTCTTTAATATCATGAAAAATTAAATATTTTAGTGAAATATATGTATGACTGATATTTTAATGGATAATATGGTACAACTTTTAAAAAAATTATATATGGATGGCCATATTACAGTCATATTATACTCAAAGATTTATTTCCTGTTTTTTAGTTTCAGAAACATGGGATTGTATTATACTCAAGTATTATATACAAGAATGTATGGTAAGCATATTATCAAATAATATAAACAAAAATCCATTGTTGATACTAATTAGGTTTATTAAAGTATTGAGAAGTAACTAGTAAGATTGTGTTGCAGTAATTTTCTATGAAACAGGTGATATTGTAATAAAGAGGTGCTACAGGAATTGAATGGGCAAGGTTGCTATTTGTCATGAGTTTGCAGTAGAGGATTTAAGACTTGTTGCTGGTTAGGATGAAGAGTTTCAGTATAAAGAAATTTAACATTTTCAAAAATTTCATCACATGGAATGTTAAATATTTATATAAGGGAAAAGGGTATATAAATTTTTATATACCAGAATAATGTTAGGAAACTTAATGACAAATGGGAAAAAATTTCACACTGCTTGTTGCTGTGTACATGTGTTATAGTTTCTCTGTGTGGGACAAGTGTAAATTCTTGTATATAATTTTGTGTATGACTTAGTGGTATAAAACTGTCTCTGAGAACAAAGCATGTTTGTCATTCCTTTTCTGCATGCCAGTGTATATATGGGTTCTGGAATCTAAGCATTGATTTTATTTTGAAACTGACAGTAATGCCAAATATCTTGTAAAGACAATAATTTTAAACATTTTTGAAGGCAATTTTAAACATCTATATTGAACTTTGGTGTGGCTTCTGATATTGAATGCCACTGAAAGAAACATTAACTTACTAAGGTACATAGAGTTAAGTCATTTGACACATATTGACATTGAACTCTGTTACACATGCACGCTAAGTTATAATGTTATCACTCACATCTGTTGTTAATAGCAGTGCTTGGAAGGAAAGTGTTTAGAGTGTGGTCATCTCACCACACCACAGAAAACTCTTTGAAAATGTTTATGACAGGTGATGATTCAAAAATAAGTCTTTGCAGTGGAAGATCCCACCCAATCTGAGACTGAAGAAAGAATGAATGAGTTGAAGCAATGAGTAGATACTATTGACAACTTTCTTCTACTGAAAGGACATCAGTCATCATGAGTATGCTCCACCTGGTCAGGTAGTAAACAAAGAATACTACTATGATATGTTGCTGCATTTGCAGGATGCTTTTTGCCATAAAAGGACAGAATTGCTTGTGTCTGGTGAGTAGCAACTCTGAAACACCTGCCCATTCAGTGCAGAAGGTTTTGGCCATGCACGACATTACCCAGCTCTGACGACACTCATATTCCCCAGATTTCCTCAAATCTCACTTGAAAAGAATAACATTTTAAGATGTCAAGGAAATCAAAGAGAATGTGATAAGGCAGCTACTTACTATCCTAAAAAGAGCTGCAGGAAGAGTTCCACTTATAGAAACAATGCTGGATAAATTGTGTGGCTTCAGAAGAAGACTGCTTTAAAGGAGATTACATGAGAGGATTCAGAAAGAGTTGGATGAGTTTAATGGCGATTACAAAGGTACAACAGCTTGGAAAACTCACACTGATTGTTCTGATAAGAAAAGAACTCCCAAATTTATTGGTGAGAGCCTCAGACTTAACAAGTACCTTGAGGATATATATATTACGTATGAAAAAATTCAGATTTTACAAAATCAGATGGACATTTCAACAAGTGAATTTAACATCCATCTCATCAGCAATAACAAACATTATTAGAAAATAAAGTTATTTGTTTGTGTGTGTGTGTAAAAAAAAACAGAAGTAAAGGTATAGAAAAAGGAAAAAGAAAAAGAGAAAAAAGAAAAATGTGGCAAATCTTTGCTGTCAGAACTTGTAAGTTTGCTACTTTGGTGACAGAAGCAAAAAAGGGATGCAATAAGATAAATTAAAAAAATATATATATAGGAAACAAATGGGCCAGATGAAATAATGGTCTTACAGGCCACTGTTAAAGGTGCACGAATAATGTTATTATCAAAATAAACTGATTAAATAACGTAAGTTAAAAATTATTATATATATATATATATATATATATATATATATATACTAGCGGTATAGCCCGGCATTGCTCAAGTGTAATGAAAGCTTTAAAACTAATCCATGGTCCTGGAACTCAGACTCTTTGGACGTTGGCATGAAAGACTAAAAAGCAATAGTTGTTTCCCGTTAAAGCAAAACCATAGACTGAGAGAAAAATGAATGAATCTAAGTCAAATTTTGATTTTCTGGTATCGATGTCAAATAAAATTTTTCATCGTAAACTGAATTTTGAAGGCTAAATAAGTCCTCTGATTAAATGGTATCATGGCTGAGACTAAGAACTGCAATTATACCTACTTAGAGCCAAACCCAAAGCAAAAACTTAAATAAAAGGGCTGAAAAAAAAAATAGACATACAGGCAGATAAACATACACACACACACAAACACCTTGCATTTTATATATATATATATATATATTATCGATTTTCTGCACTATTGTAAGAACTGCAACCTTGAAACTTCTGAATATCGTTTCTTATGTCTTTGTCTACGAGTGTATCAAATTTGATTAAAATTGAACCACTCCTTCTATAACCTGATTTTTTTTATTATCGATTTTCAATATTTATCAGGGGTACCTTGACACAAAATCTAGCTAAGAACACTCACAGACGCTTATAATACAACTGTGTAAATTTTCAAGAAAATTGGTTCAGCTGTTTCAGAGTCAATAGGTAACGGGGACACACACATATACACAGAGACAAAGTTCTATTTATAAATAAGTTTAGATTAGATATATATATATATATATATATATATATATATATATAAAAGTGAACATTGAAGTCAACACTCAGAGGCAAGAGACTGTGCCATGCTTGGCGCAATCATTAGGCTACATGTGTTGCGTATTTCTTCAGCTATTTGTGTATAAGGTTCAGTGGTGCATTGTGGGTAATTCTTCAAACAGTTATTTTGGCAGGAGTGGTTTGTTTATTTATTTATTTGGATTTGTTATTTATTGATTTATTTTATTTATTTATTTTTATTTTTATTTTATCTATTCTAATGGTTCTTACCACAGCAGTGGTTTGTTAATTTGTTTACTATTTGCTTGAATTAAATTATTCTTTATTTCAATTTATTTATTCTTTCCAGTTTTCGATTTTTAGATAACATAGTAATAATTTGTTTTCTTGTGTTCATTTTGAGATGAGTTTAAATCCTTTATTTAATAGTTTGTTTTGTTCTTGGAATTTAATAATAGCTATTTTTTTCTCCAAACAATGTCTCCAGGTTCTGGATTGTTTGTAGGCTGATGTTCTTTTTCGTATTTTCCATGATATTTTTGGTGTGATTTGAGTTTAGTTTTTAATTTCCCAGATATACTTAGAAAGTATTGTGCTGTTCACTTATTTACTATTTGTGAAGAACATTTTGTGTGCATAGTTTCTTTGTTTCTAGGGTCCTTCTGTTACTCCTACGTATAATTTTTCCTCATTATCTGGTGATTTGACCATCGCTTGGTATATTATGTTGTTTTGTAAACAATTACTATTTTACATTCATTCCTTATTCTGCAGTTACACGTGGATTTAATTTGTTTAGGTTGTTTGTTGATAGTTTTTCTGTTGTGCTTTTTTATTATTTGAACATGGCACTGTTATCAGTAAGTCAGTTAAGTGCCATACGTGATACATGCTTGGGCGATCATGTCTTGAAAGAGACATGACTGACTGGGTAGAAGATTATCCCACAGTAGGTTGCCATTACTTTCTGTGGTAGACTGGTTGCCAGCCAAGGCTATGGAACCCAATACATTCTGTTATTTAACCCATGACTGGAGGGAATAGATGGATTAATACCTCTCCCAAGGGTATTTGTGCATAAGTGAATACAAGGAATTCAACTGGAATTTGAACTTGGCTCCCAAATTTGTCATTCCGAGTCAATATCCACTACACCACAACACACATATGCATTTAAACTATTTGCAATATATCTGTTATATCTGCTACATGCCAACTATATTTAATATTGTAGCAAATGTGTACACATGAGAAGGTTGCTAATGTGAATACATGGTAGGATAATTATTTTACCAGAAAATTTGGGAGTAAAAATGAACTGACTCAAGGGTTAAAATAAATAATATATTTTTATTTATTTTCTTTCTAGGGATGATTTGGTAGCAAAAAATTTCTTAATAATGCAAATTATAGTAGCAAACTGGAAAAAAGTTCATTAGTGATTGTTATGGTGCTCCATCTACATTGGATGTGTGTCATGGTGCAGTGGATATCATCTCGGAATGAGAAATCGGGAAGCCGAGTTCGAATTCCAGTCAAATTCCTTGCATTCATTTATGCGCAAATACCCTTGAGAAAGGTATTAATCTATCTCTTCCCTCCAGTTATGGGTTCAATACTAGGACATATTGGGTTCTATAGCCTTGGTCGGCAAACTATTCTACCGCAGAAAGCAATGGCAACCTACTGCGGGATAATCTTCTGCCCAGTCAGTCATGTCTCTTTCGAGACATGATCGCCCAAGCGTGTATCATGTATGGCACATAACTGACTGACTGATCTACATTGGAATGAACTCTTTTTCATTCATAAATGCTAACCTGCGAGACTTACTGGGAGGCAACTGAGAGGCAGTGTAACTTGACAGTTCGGACGGACACTTCTATCTGCTGACTAATAACATACTTATTTTGTATATATGTTCTGTTATTTCAATACACTGGTTCAACTTACCTTCTTCTTTTCGTGTCTTTCTTCCTGGCCCTAATAGGGCACAACAGTGGTGTTTTCAAGTAAGACCAAGATAGGGGTAGTCATAATGTGAGAAATTAGGTCATTGTCAATCTACCGTGTTTTTTGGCCTGTAACCAGTGTAGAGCCACCCTTAACAGTGTGAAGCCACCCTGATTTTAATATGTTGCAGTCACAAATAAGAAGGCTGGGCTTCTGCAAAATTCCAGTGTTTTGGTCGGGTTCAGTTTTTTTTCTCCTTCCACTTTTTATTTCAGAGTTGCCTTCTCATACGTTGAGAGAGAAGTATAGAAAGAGAAAGAAAGAAAGTGACAAAGGAAAATGCAAATGTCTTATTTTAATTCTTTTTATTTTTTGTTTTTATATTTTATTTTTATCAGGACTCACTATAATCTATTTGCCATATTGTTATACTTGTTCTATACTTGTCCATATGGTCACACACCTGTTAGATTTGATATGCACCAGTCGCATATCTGTCATACTTTTTTTTTAATTGTTTCACCCCAAGCAAGGTGGTAACGATACTGATGTGCAGGGGGCTACATATGAGAAAAAATATTAGATAGGAGAAAAGTAAAGAGAAAGACAAGCCAGTTACAGGAGGTGTCAGAGAAAGGAGCAAGAGAAGGATAGGAATACAGGTGTGATGACTGTTGCAAAGGTAGAGAGAGAAAAAAAAGATATACAGGGTGATGTAGAAAGAACTGGAGTCAAGTGGTTAAGAGATGGGTATTGACATTGCATTTAAATTCCTGGAGGTTGTAGCCACCAGGAAAGCAAGAATATGGAAGAGAGTTCCACAGGTGGGAAATGTGAGAAAAGAAGCTGCTGGAGTAGAATTGTTAGTTGCATTTGGTTGATCTGTGAATGGGGGAGACCCAGTTGCCAGTCTGGTTGCATGACTAAACTCATATGGCAAGGGCACCAGTGACTTAAGTTCGTTAAAGCAGAAGCCATGAAAATATTTGTAGAACAGATAGAGGGAAGCCACATCCCTTCAGTGAGAAAGTGGCTGGAGTCGAACCGCCACGTTGGTACCTGTCACATTACTGATTCTCCTTTAAAGCTTGTCGAGAACACTGAGATGAACAGCGTGGGCACCTGACCATATATGACAGCAGTATTCCATGCACGGACGGATGGTTGATTTGTATTTGTGCAAGATAGATTCAGGCGGAAAAAACATCCTGGCCCGACACAATGATCCACTCTTCCTAGCAGTGGATTTAGCTTTTGACTCAATGTAATGGTTCCACTTAAGATCGGAAGATAGAGTAAGGCCGAGGAGGTGCAGTATATTACTCTCAAGTAGACTCGCTTGGTCCATGCTTATGGGAGGCGGGAGAGGTTGTCTGTGATGATTGACAGACAGCAGCTTTGTCTTAAAATGTCCCATATTGCATACATTGAGCTATATTTGCTGTACATATGTTACATACCAGTGATATATTTACTATATTTATCATACTGTTATACTTATTTCATACTTACCAATCACAGTTGAAAATCGACTTTCCAATTTTGCTATTTGCAAGTGATTCGTTTTTCTCATTGCTTTTTGTTCATACTTGTATCACATTCCTTTCTTGTTATGATATTTTCAGCACTCAGGATAAATACAAGAGTGCAGTAGTAAAAGCATTATAACAAGAAGACAATGAAGGATGAATGCATTAGTCGAAACCAAGTTATACAAAAAAATAGAACACCTTGTTTCAAAACACTTTGTAAAAAATGCTCAACTAAATTTGACAAACAATAATAAATAAACCTTGCTTAGAAATCAGTTGACACCTTGACAAAAACTGGAAAGTGATAATGCAGTTATTACTTTTGCATTTTTATTATAATATTAGTAATTATTAGTCATATTTCATTTCTTTCTACCATTCTATCACAATATGCATATATATAAGACACAACAGTTCAAAAGTTTGAGTCCCCCTATAGTAATTTTTCAAATTAGCTCAAAAAGTAGTTGTTTTGTACTTTAAATAAGAGAAAATTATAATACATGGTTAAAATAAACGTGAGACATGATCTTTTATTATAAATTTTATTATGACAAAAAGATAAAAGTTATTTTATGATTAAATTTTGATCTTGTCAAAATCAGTCAATTGAGTGCCATACGTGAAACACACTTGGGCGATCATGTCTCGACAGAGACATGACTGACTGGGCAGAAGATTATCCCGCAGTATGTTGCCATTGCTTTCTGCGGTAGACTGGTTGCCAACCAAAGCTATAGAACCCAATCTGTCCTGTTATTTAACCCATAACTGGAAGGAATAGGCAGATTAATACCTTTCCCAAGGGTATTTGTGCGTAAGTGAATGCAATGAATTCAGCAGGAATTTGAACTCGGCTCCCCGATTTCTCGTTCTGAGCCAATATCCAATGCACCACAATATCCTACTTTAATTTTGACTATTGCAACACAAATTTTTGGCATATGTTACAAAAGTTTCTCAAAGTATAAGTTTGATAATTGATTCCATTCTTTTTTCAACGACACTAAGAGTTCTTTTTCATTTTTGGATGAAAAGGTTTCCTTCTTCTCTCGAGTTCATCCCATAATAATTCTGGAGGTGGCTTCAAAGTTTTGAACAGTAGTGTATACAGGATGCGATGGGTAAATTGTCACCATTTTATGTTTTTAATTTCACACATTCATGTTTTTGATTTTGATAGAAACTAAAACAACAAAATTCTTCTTTCCTGACACATATATGGGAAAATATTTAGCAGCAAATGAGAACCCTAGAAAACATACCTAGAGACAAAATCTGAGAAATCTAACAAGCCTAGTGAAATTTAATTTCACTATAAAAATCACTGAGGAAATGAAAAGGGCTTACAGTCTGCCATGACTCATTGTGGGCTTAATCCACCAGCTAACTGGT
This sequence comes from Ascarosepion bandense, assembly GCA_037127315.1. Lineage (NCBI taxonomy): Eukaryota > Metazoa > Mollusca > Cephalopoda > Sepiida > Sepiidae > Ascarosepion > Ascarosepion bandense. Next base: position 1,776,470 of record JBBBDQ010001077.1, read on the forward strand.
CAGCAACACCCCTACTTTACCTTCTCACCCACTGTCACATCAAATCTTTACTCCTCTTCCTCACACATTGTTGGCAAAGAAGAAAGAAAGACCATGATTACTACTACAGAAGAAAAGAAAGAACATCAGAGATCTGCAGATTATGTACTCCACTCTTTGAGCTGCACATATTTGTTCACTTTCCTCTTCTCTCAACCTTTCATCCCCTTCTCAGTAAGGACAGCCACCTTTGAATATCCTTGTGAATATTACATACAATTACAGACAACTCGCCTAAAATAAATTCATATACATCTAAATGCCAACTGGCTAAGAATTAAAGACAACCAAATTTATAAACCATTCATCTGCAATTTTTTAATCAATAAGATAAATTTACATCTGCTTTTGTCATAATTCTTCTTGCAACCATATGCTTATTTATAACAAAAGTCTGTGCATATTGGCAAGAGTAACCGTGTCACATGTGTGTGCTAGCATTGATAAGTATCTATGTGACATGTGTATGCTATGTTTGTATATCGGAAAGAGTCTGTACTTATCTACTTGTAATGAGCCAGAGGGTCTGGTGTTGCTGAGTGGGTTGTTTCCAATTTTTAACCTGGTTGTTATTGCACATGTGCATTCTGGTTGTTATTGCACATGTGCATTTCCTTTGGTTGGCTAGCTGGCTGTATGGATGAAATCCCCCTCTTGGTGATTTTTGACAAGCTATTTATGATGTAGTGCACAGATGCAGTTGAGAGCAAAACTTCACATCTACTTGGTGATTTGAATTAAATGTTTGTACTAAGGAAAATGTGTGGCAGTTTCTTCTTCTATGTGCCCTGTCCCTTCAGGACGTAGGTGCTCATGGCTTTCCACATTTCTCTCTCCCTGGTGGCTCTTAACATGTCTTCTCCATTTACACCATGCAACCCTCATTCCATCATCCACCTAATTAGGTCCTTCAAATGAGTTATCAGCTGCTTTCCCCTGTTTCTTTCCTCTCTATGTGGCCTGTTAGTATCAGGTTCTCCAAGCCCTCTTTCCTCATTGCATGTCCCATGAACTTCAGCTGTCTCTTCCTGATGCTCAATATTAATTTCCTTTTCGCTTCCATCATTTCCAAAACCTCATCATTGTTCACATGCTCGATCCATGATATTCGCAGCATCCTTCTGTAGAACCACATTTTCGTTGCTTCAAGTTTTTCCTTCATCTTTGATAATATTGTCCAGCATTCACTGCCATTTTGAAGAACTGACATCACATAGCAATCCAGTACTCTCTTCTTTGTTTCTAGCAAAATTGTCCTGTTTCTTAACACTTTACTCAGCTTCGGGAATGCTTCCTTCGCCATGCCAATTTGCCTTTGGATCTCTCTGTCGCACTTTCTGTCTTCTGTTAGAATACTTCCCAGGTATTTAAATTTATATAGATAGAAAGATATATGTGAACTAAGAATAATAGAAAGAGGTGAACAGATTGAGGTAGATAGAATGATATATGTGAACATAGATAGATAGATAGATAGATAGATAGATGTGAACAGACTAAGAAGATAGATAAATCGATATATGTAAACAAAGATAGATATATTATTAAAATACACCTTAAAGTGCCAAATCCAGGTGCGTCATCAGTGTTGTTGCTCCCATGTCATTAGAAGTGTTGGGTTTCAATAAACAACAGACTTCTTCGATAAGTGACCCAACCGAATATGATCAGTATTTGGCTCGCACCCAGTAAAAAGAAAAAACTGCTACTAGCTTTAGGATGTGTATTATATAAGTTTCCCCGGAAAAGGTAATTAAACAAAACTTCACTTGGTCTATCCGATGTTATAGATCGGGTATGCTTGGTTTTACTAGTATTCCTACATACGGCCAAAACGGGGTGTCTTTTTTGAAGAAGAGAAGAAAATAAACCACTAAATATATATATACATGAAAAAAATAAAATAAAATAAACTGCTTTATCATATTGGCTCGTCTTACAACTTTCCTTTCTCTTCCTCCAATTTTTAACTTCTTTATTATGTCTTATTTGTTCGGTTTTTCTCTTTTATAATTTTCATTTTTATTCTTATTTTCTAACTATATCTCATGAGATATTTACAATAACGTGATTATCATGACAGACTATTTACGAAAGGAAATCTCCATCTCGGATCATTTATAACGTATCTCAGATGCGTCATTAGAAAATTTATCATTAAATACAAAATTCCTTAACAGAATAAGTTTGTTTAAAAACTAAGAGAAATAACATACCTAAAAATTTGCTTAAAATAGATTACTGAAGATAATTATTTACATATTATATCTAAATCTAAACTTATTTATAAATGGAAAGTTGTCTGTGTATGTGTGTGTGTGTGTCTCTGTGTGTGTGTGTGTGTGTGTGTGTCCGTTACCTATAGACGGCTGAACCGATTTTTTTGAAAATTTGCACAGTTGTACTATAAGCGTCTGCGAGTGTTCTTAGCTAGGTTTTGTGTCAAGGTACCTCCGATAAATTTTACAAATTGATAATTGAAAAAATCGGGTTATAGAAGGAGTGGTCCGATTTTAATCAAATTTGATACACTCATAGACAAAGACATAAGAAATGATATTCAGAAGTTTGAAGGTTGCGGTTCTTACAATAGTGCAGAAAATTGATAATATATATATATATAAAAGGCAAGATGTTTGTGTGTGTGTCTGTTCATCTGCCTGTATGTCTGTATTTTTTCAGCCTTTTTATTTTAGTTTTTGCTTCAGGTTTGGCTCTAAGTAGGTATAATTGTAGTTCTTAGTCTCAGTCATGATACCATTTAATCAGAGGACTTATTTAGCCTTCAAAATTCAGTTTACGATGAAAAAAACTTATTTGATATTGATACCAGGAAATCAAAATTTGACTTACATCCATTCATTTTTCTTTCAGTCTACGGTTTCACTTTAACTGGAAACAACTATTGCTTTTTAGTCTTTTGTGCCAACATCCAAAAAGTCTGAGCTCCAGGACCATGAATTAGTTTTAAAGCTTTCATTACACCCGAGCAACGCCGGGCTATACTGCTAGTTATAGTTAAGTGAGAAAAAATAACTTGTAAATTGGTTAAAATAAGTTGAATATGTGAAGCAACTCAAAAAAAAAATAATGTTTCTCTGCAGTTTTTAACATACATATACACAAATCTATATACACTTTTAAGTTTTAGTGGTATTTACGACATATGTTCACTGGGAACGCTCGTATTTTTAGTAGTTTTGGGCTACTCATTAGCCCTAATTATCTGCAACCACCTGGTGACCTTCTTGACGAACTCCAGGATCATTTGAATCGCCCGCCTTCTTTTTAGTCCAGTTATCCCTAGGATAGTAAGGGCTCGTATCATTGACTTACCTGCGAACCCCTGACAGCCGATCTCGACTGGGAAACAATGAGTACGCCATCCTTTATTTCTACACTCTTCTAAGAGCCCTTGATATTTACTATACTTTCTCTCAAATGCTTCTTGATGTGCTCCTCCCATGGGACCATTAACGCCAGTAAAAGAATTTGTTTCTTGGCATCCGAATAAACGATTATGTCTGGACGAAGTTTGGAGGACAATATATGTGTAGGGAATTTCAATTGTTTCCCAAGATCGACCCGCATCTGCCAATCTGATATGGATGATAACAGGGAATGAGATCCTGCAACCTCCTTACTCGGCTTTACACCTGCTTTAACGAAGTGGATAGCTCTTCTTTCTGGGATGAGTTTATTGCTCTGCAAAGCTTCAGCAATAATGAGAGCTGTAGCCTCTAAAACCTTGTCATGACGCCACCGATAGCGCCCGTCCATCAGAGCAGTTCTGCACCCACTCAATATATGTTGCAGTGATCCCCACCCCAAGCACAAGGGGCACTTTGGTGAATTTATTTTTCCCTATACTTGAAGGTCGTGCTTGGTAATATGTCGTACACTATCTAAACCAGGAATCTAGATTGGGTGAAGTCAGTGTTCCAAAGATCTGACCACGACACTTTTTGCCGATTTACACCATCACACCTGGTCCACGCACTTTGCTGGCTATAACCTGCCATTTTAGTCATCCGCTTTTCCTCCATCCCCTCTCTTACTTCGTCTTGTATCAAGTGTTGGCACTCCTTCCGGGTGATTTTTTCAAATCTGTATGAAGGAATTAGTCCCAGGCCTGCTCTTCCTTGTGTGACTGAACCCACTATAGCTTTTATCCTCAAGTTCCCTTCTGAGATAGCTAATTCCTTAGTTGCATTCCATCTTTTGTCTGTCTTGACATCAATTCCTGCTCCTGCTGCTTTGGGATCTCTGGAGTTTCTATACTGGTAAGCTTCCCTTGTTCGTGAAATCATGAACTCCTCGACCAGACCTCTGAAAGGCAGCTAAATGGCATTGGATGATCCATATAAAGCTGCACTGCTTAAGCTCCGAGGAAATCCTAACCATCTACGGAGGAAACTGCTAGCTCTCCTCTCCAACATCTCCACAGTCGAGATGGGAATGCTATATATCTGGAGTGGCCATAATGCTCATGGGATCACACAATGATGGTATAACCAGGCTTTGAAATGCTATGGTAATCCTGATTTATCTATTTTCACCAGCCATGAGTAAAAATAGCTGGTGTGTCCTTCAGAGCATTGCGAAAAGATTTCCCAAGACTTTTAACAGGCTTATCAGCCAATGTCAAGATGGTTCTCCCATCTATTGTAAAATAGTGTTTTACCACTCGACCCTTTTTTATTAACACTGATCTACATTTGTTTGGCTTGAAATAGATAGATAGATAGATAGATAGATAGATAGATAGATATGAACAAACGAAGATAGATAAAAAGATATATGTGAAGATAGATAGATAGATAGATAGATAGATAGATAGATAGATGTGAACAGACTAAGAAGATAGATAAATAGATATATGTAAACAAAGATATATATATATATATATATATATATATATATATATGTAATGAAACTAAGATAGATAGTTGTGAATGAATTAAGATTGATAGATGGACAGATGAGAACAGGCTAAGATAGATAGATAGATAGATAGATAGATAGATAGATAGATAGATAGATGTGTGTGATCAAATGAAGATAAATAGATAAGTAAGTAGATATCAAAAGACTAAGGTAGATAGATGCGAACAAAGATAGATAGAGATAGATGTAAACATACAAAGATAGATACATAAATATGAAGCGTACAGACTAAGATAGATAAATGTGAACAGACTCTTCTTCTTTTATGCACCATGTCCCTTCAGAACGTAGGCGATCATGCCCCTCTACATCTTTCTGTCCCTCATGGCTCTTAATAAATTTTGTCTTATTATTTCTCCCACACCCTGGTTTGCCATCAATTTTCTCAAGCCCATTAAGTATGTCATGTTCTGTTTTCCCCCGTCCCTTTTTGCCTGTATCTGCCCTGTGAGTATCAGATTCTTCAAACCCTCTTTCCTCATTAGATGTCCCAGAAACTTAAACTGTCATTTCCTGATGTTAAGTATTATTTACTTTTTGTTCCCATTCTCTGGAAAACCTCATCATTGCTCACATTTCTGCTGCTCCACAATTTGCCCTAGAAATTTCGACTGTCTCTTCCTGGTGTTAAGTGTAAGTTTCCTTTTTGTTTCCATTTTCTCTAAAACCTCATCATTGCTCAAATGTTTGGCCCATGGAACACTCAGCATCCTTCTGTAGAGCCATGTTACTGTTGCTTTGAGTCTCTCCTTCATTTTTCAGGAGATTGTCCAGCATTTGCTACCATACAGGAGGAAAATATATCACGTAACAGTTCAGCACTTTTTCTTTGTTTTCAACAAAATTTTCCTGTCTATCCAAACTCTGCTTGGCTTTTGGAATGCATACTTGGTTTTCCTAATGTGCCTTCGAATCTTGATCTTAATAGATAGATAGATAGATAGATAGATAGATAGATAGATAGATAGATAGTGCGATGATTAAATTGTTGCCATTTTATATATTTAATTTTGTGCATGTGTATTGTTTCCTTTTGATTTTGTTGACTGCACAGTATAGTAGGGTCAGTTGAGCACTGTCTGTGAGAAAAAGAGCACCATGATGCAAGTCATTCCACCAGAAATTTACCTTGGGGTTGTATTTGCTGGCCTGGGTGAAGAAGGTGCCTGTTGGAAGGCCCTATATAACTCTGCACCATGCTGCACAAGCAGGAGAATGCAGGCATGTCTATTAGGCAATTTCTGCAACCACATGAGTATCCTAATGTGCCTTCAAATCTTGATCTAGATAGATAGATAGATAGATAGATAGATAGATAGATAGGGCAATGATTAAATTGTCGCCATTTCATATATTTAATTTTGTGCATGTGTATTGTTTCTTTTTGATTTTGTTGACTGCACAGTATAGTAGGGTCAGTTGAGCACTGTCTGTGAGAAAAAGAGCACCATGATGCAATTCATTCCACCAGAAATTTACCTTGGGGTTGTATTTGCTGGCCTGGGTGAAGAGGGTGCCTGTTGGAAGGCCCTATATAACTCTGCACTATGCTGCACAAGCAGGAGAATGCAGGCATGTCTGTTAGGCAATTTCTGCAATCACATCACCCCTTACATCTGGCCACTTAACTCCCCAGACAACAGCCCCCTTAATTATTATGGGTGAGGTATAGTTGAGTGATATATAGTATATTTGTGCAAATTTTATAAATTGTTATAATTAAAAAAAAATGAAAACAATTCTTTTAAAATTTCATTATTAATAAAAAAAAATGTTTTCTTCAGACTATAATATTGTTAATTTATATTATTTATTAAAGCAATTAAAAGTTTATCTAATCAAATAATGTCATAGTTTTATTGCATTTTTTATTTTACTATTTGGAGCAAATTTTCAGAGAAAGGGGCAAATGGTTGAAAAAATAATAAATGATTTACATTCCCCAATGAGTCCTGCATTTAACTAATAGAACCAATTTTGCCTACAAAATTTAATTTCTTGAAAGTTCATGAATTTATGTGGTGTGGGGTAACAGATGTAAAAAAAACCTATATTTTTACCAAGATATTTTAAAAATAATAATTTAAAAATAACTTCATTTGTCTGTGACTATGTCCTGAAAGTTTCATTAAAATCCAACAATTGTTTGAGTTTTGCAAGAATTTCCAAATTAATGTGTTCCCCCCCCCTAAAAAAAAAAGAAAACTGAGTTATGTAATATTACATTTTCTATTGTAAACTCTTGTAATGATTTGGTTACTGGCTAATGAAAATCCAAACAAGATTTTTTTTTACCAAAATTACAAAGGATTAAAAAATTTTAAAAAAATAATTAAAAATATTTTGATTTTTGCTCTTAATAATAACATTTTGATGGAAAAAGTTCTTGTTATTAAATGTGAGGCATTTTTCTCTTCATTTTATATTGTTTTTTCAGGGATTTAGTGGAGGTACTTAAAAAAAAATGTAAAAAAAAAAGTAAATTCATTTATTTTTCTTTGTTTTCTTTCTTTTCTTTTTTTTTTTTTTTTGTTACCAAATATTTTAACCTTTATGATTCTGTTTTTAAAAGGAGGAGTAAAAGGACATTTTATTATTACTCTGACAGCTGATACTTGTGAATGATGACTGATTACTTTTTGGATTGACATTTTATTGCTCTCTTCTGACTGGATTCACTAAAAGGTGGGGAAATGTTTTATTGTTTTTCTTTTTCTAAAATTACAGACCAATTCTTTCACTCAGCCATAAATCACAGACTGCCTATGTCAAGTTGGGGACATTTCTAATTAATTAATGTCTTCTTTCAAAGATGAAAATATGACTATTAAGTCTCTTTCTCTCCCTAACAACATGTCTGTTTCTATCTTTCTGGTTGTTTTATTTTGTTTATTTTTCTTTCAAACTGGTCTCTGTATGTGTCAGTAAAAAGCTAAATGAAAAAGAAAATGCAGAAAGAAAAGTGCTTAAGATCAAATCTTATCTAAATCAGAGACTAATCAGTTTTATAAATTGGTCTCTATTTGTCCTTAAAAAGTTAAATAAAAAAGAAAATGCCTAGGAAAAAGTGGTGAAGACCAAATTTTACCCAAATCAGAGACTGATCAGTTTCATAAATTTTTTAAGCTTTTAAGTGGGGGGGGGGGGACCAGGAGCCAGCTAAAATTCAGGTGAGGGACTTGTTAGGGGGGAAAAATTACCTACCATGAAATTACAACATTGACCAAAGACATATATTAAATGGTCAAGACTGCAAATAGAATTTGCAAATCCAATAAAAAGATCATATTATCTTGTGGAAGTAGATAGCTTTACTAAGTGGCTTGAAATTTTGTAAGTGCAAAAGAAAAAGCTTCTATGGTTACAGTGACATTTTACACAAACTATTTGCAAGATATGGCATTCTGGATGCCATAGTCTCAGGTAATGGTGCACAATTCATTGCTTATGAATTTGAAGATTTTTGTAAAATGCTTTTGACAGAACATATTATTATCCCACTATGGACAAGCTGAATGGTTTGTGAGTACTTTTAAGAGAGCTTTAAAAAAAGCAAGTCATGTAAAGGTGAGCACAGAAGCACTACAAAAATTCTTGAGAGTATACTTGTTAATTTTAAATCCCAATATACTGTCAGGAATGTTGCCAGTAGAATTGATGTTTGCAAGAAAAATTAAACCAGTGTTCAGCAAGTTGTTACCAATTCCAAAAAGAATAAGAAGGAAGAACAAAAAGAGACAGAATATTTCAAAATGGGCAAAAAAGTTTTTTTATCTAAACTTATTTATAAATGGAACTTTGTCTCTGTGTGCATGTCTGTGCGTATCCGTTACCTATAGACTCTGAAATGGCTGAACCGATTTTCTTGGAAATTTACACAGTTGTACTATAAGCATCTACGAGTGTTCTTAGCTAGGTTTTGTGTTGAGGTACCCCCAATAAATATTGAAAATCGATAATCAAAAAAATCAGGTTATAGAAGGAGTGGTCCAATTTTAATCAAATTTGATGCACTCATAGACAAAGACATAAGAAATGATATTCAGAAGTTTCAAGGTTGCAGTTCTTACAATAGTGCAAAAAATTTGATATCAATACCAGGAAATCAAAATTTGACTTACAGCCATTCATTTTTCTTTCAATCTACGGTTTCGCTTTAACTGGAAACAACTATTGCTTTTTAGTCTTTCGTGCCACTGTCCAAAGAGTCTGAGCTCCAGGACTATGGATTAGTTTGAAAGCTTTCATTACACCCGAGCAACACCGGGCTATACTGCTAGTAATATATAATAATGGAAAAGAAGTGTGGAAAGACAGTGTAATAATACTATAAATTGAAAAGATGATATACACTGTAAAAGGAAAAAAATGGGAACATAAAAGACATTGCAATCAGTTAAAGAAAAGGTTTACTGAAGAAAGGCTTGGAAGAATGGAAGAAACTATGCAACTTGATACTTTTCATGTACCAATAACCGAAGAATCCATTGAATGTACAATTCTGATGACCAGAAAAAGAAAATGTATGGAAAAACTAGAGGGTAACAAAAAACATAAAAATTAAAAAGTTCAGTAGATTGGTGAACTCGAAGAAAGTGGAGGGGGTAAATACTAATTAATAAAATAACATATTTACTAAGAAAAAGGAATCTCAAAAGGGGGAATATTTTGAAGTGAATAATACAACCCCTGATAACACAAATAAACAAGTCTAGGTGCCTTAAATAAAGAACTCCAAGTGAGTCAAAAAAAGGTTATTGGATTCAGTCAAGAGTATTTCTAATACTAATACTCTTATGTCACAGTGAGTAGCATAAGCAAGACTTAATATTATAATTGCTAGAAAGTGAGTTATAACACAGATAGATAGATAGATAGATAGATAGATAGATAGATAGATATGAACAGAGTAACAGATAAATATGAACAGAGTGATAGATAGATATGAACAGAGTAGCAGATAAATATGAACAGAGTGAAAGATAGATAGATAGATAGATAGATAGATAGATATGAACAGAGTAACAGATAAATATGAACAGAGTGATAGATAGATATGAACAGAGTAGCAGATAAATATGAACAGAGTGAAAGATAGATAGATAGATAGATAGATAGATAGATAGATAGATAGATAGATATCAGTAAGTACCATTACACATTGACTCATATTAAAAATAGCAAAGATATGCCAGTGTACAGCTGGTAAAATCAAGGATGGTTGTCCAATTAGTAATGTAAATTGATTTTTTTGGTTTTGGAGTGTGACACACAGAAGAAAAAAATGACATACACACAAAGTAATATTCATAGATATTTATGGTAGTAAACATATAATTTGAAATCAAACTGAAAACATATCATTGGTATACAAGGCTGAATAGAGAGTCAGATTTATACCATTTTGGTATTGTAGGTTTTTAAAATGTATGAATATTGTGTTGACTAGAAGGTGGGAAAGAGTCCCACTTGTGAAAATCTCAGTGTTTATCTGAATTTAAACAATTATTGTAGGAGTTTCTCACCAGGTGAGTTTTTGCTAATCATTAATTTTTACATAAAAGTACAGATATATAAAGCAAGATGTAGAAATAAAATGTGAATATTTTCTCACAGAACATTCATTGACTAAGATAGATAGATAGATAGATAGATAGATAGATAGATAGATAGATCAGAGAGAGACAGATAGATAGATAGATAGATAGATAGATAGATAGATAGATAGGAACCAACTGATGTAGATATATATGAACATAGATAATGAACTGGTTAAAATAGAAAGATAAAAACAAAATGAGAAATATATATATATATATATATATATATATATATATTAATACATTAATCACAATATAAATTTTATCTTTTTTTGTTACCAAATATTACAAAATTCTTTGTTTATTATTTGACCCTTGTTGTTCATTGTCAACTGCCAAAAGTTAAAATTAAAAAGTGGTGAACAAAAGCAGTACCCACTACACCCTTAATTATATATATATATATATAATTAGTTTTTGGTCATAATTAAATTAGAACAGTACTCAGTTGTATTCAAAGGTGCTCAATACATTTATATTGTAGAACTTTTTAATATTTTTCATTTCAAAATGAGTTATTACTGCAACCGAGGTTTCAACCTTTCAGTATCTTCTATCTTCAGGTGATTTATAATAACTGATTTTCCAGTGTTTTTCAAAAGTACAACAAGGATTTTTTATGAACACGTAACTGGAATTTTTAAACAACAGAAAATTTTCAAAATTAGAGAGGAGCTACTTAAGAATCTTTAAGCACTTTCATCCATGTTTGTATGATTCTAAGATGTATCTATAGATGTGATTACATTTGGACATTATTTTTGATCTTTCATTTGGCTTTATTTTTTGTTGTTCTGTATCCAATATAATGGTTAACTTTTCTTCTTGGCACAATCTGCAGACTTCACCACTGTTGTAACATTTGGGTTTTTACTATGCTCCATGTTATACCAGGGTCTTTTTCATCTTTTTGTTTTAATTTCTACACATATATATGAACATATATATGAACATATATACATATACACATATATACACATATATATGAATATATATATGAACATATATACATATACACATATATACACATATATATGAACATATATACATATATATATGAACATATATACAAGTATAGGGTTGGTATAGATGGAATAAAATTCCATATCCAAAAATAAAACACTATTCTTAAAAAAGAGCTCAACACAAAGTAGAGCGAATAATATTTATTTAAAATTTATGACATAAATATGTTATAATATCAATAGAAAAGTAGCGATTTTGTTTCAACATCAATAGTGTCTTATCAAGTGATGATGTTGATTTCAAGTTGAAGTGTTATAAAAGGTTCAAAATTATATATCTATATATTTGTATATGTGTGCGTCTATCTCTTTTCTTTGTTTCTTATCAGAATAACTTTACATTAATCTAAATCTAATGCTTTATTAAACTTAGAATTGAAAATTCATAGTTTCTAACATTAATTGATAATAAATTAATATACATATTTATGTTTTTTTAAATAAATTTTAATTTTCATTGTAAAGTGAAGCTAATAGTCAATCAATTATGCTGATCTCTTTTTTTAATCAAATATTAACATTAATGCTCCAATAAATTATTTTTAGAGTCTGTTCTTTTGTTCTTCAAATTAGAAATTACTTGTATTTTGATTGGTCACCACTGATTATGTAACAGTGTCTCCCTAATTTAGGGGGTTTGGCTAGTTTTGAAACTTTTAAAACTCTTCAACTTGAAATCAACATCGTCACTTGATAGGACACAGTGTTGAAACAAAATGGCTACTTTTGTAGTGATATTATATCATATTTGTTACACATTATATATATATATATATATATATAACCTACAGCCCCACCCCCAAGATATTTCATGGGTAGTTAAAAAAAAAATTATATATATATCTGTGTGTGTGTGTATATATGTTTCTATGTGTATATATTTGTCTATATGTGGAGATATATATATTTTTTTTAATAAATTTTAATGTTCATTGTAAAGTGAAGCTAATAGTCAATCAATTATGCTGATTTCTTTTTTAATCAAATATTAACATTAATGCCCCAATAAATTATTTTTAGAGTCTGTTCTTATGTTCTTCAAACTAGAAATTACTTCTATTTTGATTGGTCACCACCGACTATGTAACAATGTCTCCCTGATTACAAGGATTAGGCTAGTTTTGAAACTTTTAAAACTCTTCAACTTCAATTCAGCATCATCATTTGATAAAACACAAGTAGTGTTGAAGCAATATGGCTATTTTTGTAGTGGTATTATAACATATTTATGTTATAAATTCTAAATATATATATATATGTATATGAACATAGATTGATAGAGAGAGATGAAAAACTGATAAAGATAGATGGCCAATTGAATATGAACAGAAAAAGACAGATAGATAGATATGGACAGACAGTATGGTTATACAGTATATGGTTATACTGTATAACCCGGATATAAGAGAAATCCGGATATAAGAGAGATTTTATCTGGTCCCAAATTAGAACATGTGGTAATGTATATAAAATAGACCAAACCCGAATACAAGAGAAATTTTATTTGGTCCCAACAACTCTCTTATATCCGGGTTACACAGTATATAGATAGATACATAAATAAGAACAGTGAAAGTTCTTATATTAATAAGATTTTGTTGTCATATCCTGATAATAGAATTTTTAATAATAAAGATGATCATAGTAACAAATATGAGCTTCAGTAAAGAACAAGAATTTTTAAAAATTTTATTTTATATTTAACATTTTGTAAAGCATGTTTCTCATACATTACAGTTTAAACTTACCAAGTCAGTCATTCTTCAAACTAATAATTGTTTTATCAATGGAACCAGTCATAAGGCAAATGTAGGTCTACTCAAGTAATCTATCAACCTCATATCTCCTCCATGAATAACAAAAAATAATTTATCAAGTTTACATTGGGATTTCGGCGGGAGAATTTAAATGCAAGCACTCTTTTTCCAACACTAACCTAAAATTCCAGACATCTCTTTTCTGAAGATTTTGGGAAATGAAAGAAGAGGGACTTAACCCCAAAGTTAGTTGGAGACTAATGAGTTCGGCCCATACCCTCTATAACCTTTACAGCAGATGCAATCTGTTTAGTTGAAAAAATCTGCTTTTAAACTTACAAATGAAATTTATAAGCAAATGTTGTCACAAATCCAAATTTTTAAATTTTAAATTTAGATATTAACCCCCCACCCCACCCCCAGAATGATAATTTAAATTTAATTTTTTCATTTTGATAGTTGTTTTCTTTCCTTTTTTTAATTTATTGTAGAATTTATTAAAACAATCATATATGTTAACCGCCTCTGACCCTTCCCTTTTCTAGTCTTATCATTTGATATTAGTAGACACCTTAATTTTTTCTGAATTATATTAATCTATAATTCGTTTCTCCTAATAAGATTGGTTTATTTTCTCTTCTAGCCCTTTACGATTGAATAATTAAAATAAGACTTCTTGTTTATAATAGTTCCTTTTTCAATCCAGTTCCAGGGTTTTCATTCCTTTGCTTTTTTTAGGGATATATGTACATAGATGTATATTTTTTTACCTATTTAACACATTTAATTTAGCTACAAGTTGTCATTCCTTAATTTTCTGAATTATTTTAATTTTTTTCATAAATTTAATTATTCTAAATTATTTTTTTTCTCTTATCAGCAATATAACTTGAGTTTAATTAGATGCATACATGTATATTTTCATACAAAAATATGTTTATATATTATAAATTAATTTGTATTAATTGTCCAATTAGGTACTTATTTACATTAGAAGTAATACTTAAGTGTTGATAACTGCATGAATTTATTTTTCATTTTAATTTAATTTATTTTACTTTATCTAAATTTTAGTTTTAATTTTTAATTTTTCCCTTATTCTATTTTAATTTTTCCCTTATTAGTTACTAGCAGTATAGCCCGGCGTTGCTCGGGTGTAATGAAAGCTTTAAAACTAATCCATGGTCCTGGAGCTCAGACTCTTTGGACGTTGGCACGAAAGACTAAAAAGCAATAGTTGTTTCCAGTTAAAGAGAAACCGTAGACTGAAAGAAAAATGAATGGATGTAAGTCAAATTTTGATTTCTTGATATCGATATCAAATAAGTCTTTTTCGTCACAAACTGAATTTTGAAGGCTAAATAAGTCCTCTGAGTAAATAGTATCATGGCTGAAACTAAGAACTACAATTATACCTACTTAGAGCCAAACCTGAGGCAAAAACTAAAATAAAAGGGCTGAAAAACTGATTTTGGTCAGACCCAGTAGTATATTGGGGTATCAATTTTCAATATCAAAGTCAAATAAGTCGTCCAAGGATAAACTAACCTAAGTAAGTCCATGAAAACTTATCATACCGATCGGGAGTAAAATTGGAGAAAATGAGCCATATTGATGGCTGAATATCGGTTTTTGATCAGATTTGATAGATTATCGGGGGTATCGATTTCCAATATTGGGAATATTATCGATTTTCTGCACTATTGTAAGAACTGCAACCTTCAAACTTCTGAATATTGTTTCTTATGTCTTTGTCTATGAGTGTATCAAATTTGATTAAAATCGGACCACTCCTTCTATAACCCGATTTTTTTGATTATCGATTTTCAATATTTATCGGGAGTACCTCAACACAAAACCTAGCTAAGAACACTTGCAGATGCTTATAGTACAACTGTGTAAATTTTTAAGAAAATTGGTTCATCTGTTTCTGAGTCTATAGGTAATGGACACACACACACAGACACACACACAGACACACACACACACACGCAGACACACACACAGACACACACACACACACACGCAGACACACACGCAGACGAAGTTCCATTTATAAATAAGTTCAGATTTAGATTTTTCTTTTCTTTAAATATAATTTTTACTTTATTCATAATTCATTTGATAGCTTTCATTTTTATTCCTGAAGTAAATTTTAATGTAATTATTTTTATCTCAATAATCGTGCCCTGTTTTATTTTGAAATGGTTTAAAAAAATTTGAAGAAATTCAACAAAGACTATCAAAGCTTGCTATCCTTCAATTTTATTCAAATGTATCTATCACTTCTCACAACCCTGGTCTGCTTATTCTTCTGTTTTCAAATTTGACATACCTTCTTCACTCCTCTTTCTTTCTTTCTTTCTTTCCCTTTCCCCATTTCTTTTCTATTTTTTTTTTCTTTCTTTCTTCCTGCCTTACTTTCCCTTTCTTTTTGCTATGTTTTTCTTTTCCTTTACTTTCTACTCTCAAATAAATTTTTGAATGACCCATATATTAAAGACTGTCAACTGTAGCAAATCTCCCCCACCTTCCTGACATGCAAATTTAACATACCTTTTCCCCCTTCTTTTCTCCTTTCACCTTCCCCCTATTCTTCTTTCTTTTTTTCTTTTTTTTTCTCCCTTCCTTTTTTTCTTACTTTCACTTTCTACTTGCTAGCTTTTCGTTTTTGTTTTCTTTGGCAAGCTGACTTTGGTTTCTTTACCCAAACACACTCAAATTAATTTTTGAATTTTGCCATAATATTAAAGATCACTAATGAAGCAAATTTAATTTTACTATGAATGTTCACACTCCACCCACGTCTATTGAACAGGTTAAGAGGCTCATCCCTTGTTCCCTGTTTAGGATGTGGTTTCTGGCTTTCTCTTTTCCAATCTTCTCACTTTGTTTTTCAATTGGAGTAGATAGATCTATCTATCGCCCGGTTCACACTCCACCCACGTCTATTGAACAGGTTAAGAGGCTCATCCCTTGTTCCCTGTTTAGGATGTGGTTTCTGGCTTTCTCTTTTCCAATCTTCTCACTTTGTTTTTCAATTGGAGTAGATAGACTAATCTATCGCCCGGTTCACACTCCACCCACGTCTATTGAACAGGTTAAGAGGCTCATCCCTTGTTCCCTGTTTAGGATGTGGTTTCCGGCTTTATCTTTTCCAATCTTTTCACTATTACGTAGCCCCCTGCACATCAGTGACGTTACCGCCTTGCTCGGGGTGATACGATTAAAAAAAAAAAATGTCTGAGTTGGGTATCAGGAAAAGTAAAACCTTGCCTCAAATTATAATGTATCAGTATGTCAGCAGGAAAATATGGAAAAGGTAAACTGAGATCCTCTGTCAGGCAAGACCCTTCTTGTTTTGTGCAAGAGAAACACTTAACAACAAAAAAAAAATAGCTATGATGATGATGAAAATTGCTTTCAGCCATTTATGAAACACAATTGACTTGCAACCTACTAGCACTAAAAGGTCTGTCATTGATCATTAATTTATATATAACTTCAATGTAGCACACATGACTAAACAAGGCTATTATTACTCAATGATGTTCCAAAGTGAACTTACATTAAGTACATTCAAACAGGACTTTATATACTAAATACATGTACAAACATGTTTCTATTTCCATTATTAACAATGCCATGCAGTAGAAAACTTTACTCATGAATCAACTCTTTTATCATTATCTGTGTAAGAATCAACTCTTAAATTATTATCTGTGAAGTTAAGCAACATTAAGCCAGGTAACCTAGATATGCGACTGCTTGAGAATAACAGGTGCTGTAAACATTAATATCTGGGTGATATAATGAATAACGGCTCAAAACTGGAATTCAGAGAGCCAAGTTCCAATTCTGATTGGGTTTGTTATATTCATTTACACTCAAATACCACTGGGAAACGTATGAATCCACCTCTTCTTCCCACCATTTATGGGTTAATTAGTCGGACAATTATCGATATATCATTATCTGTAAAAAATACTTAAAATCTAAAAATATTTTCTGGCTTTAAATATCTTGCAAAAGGTTGATAAGCCATGAAAAACATATCAATAAAGTTTTACCTAGGATCAGAGTATAGCATTTGTAGCTAGTAACCAAAATTTCTGTGCAGGAATCAACTTTACTCTCTGACTGAAAAATCCACATAATACTAATTGAGAAAGTATTGGAGAATCCTTTGTTTTATCTCCATTGCTATTAATTATCAAACTTTTTGCTTCAGCCCCACCCAAAAATTGCTTAGTTTTAGATATGCTTACCTAATGCTGAGAAATTGATGTAACAATGTAATACTATTTTTGGTACCCAAAACACATGGGAGAAAAGAAAGGAAGAAGAGAAGAAAGAGAGATAATAATGGAATATGTTTTTTCTTTCTTTCTTTCTTCTTCAGCTGCTTGAGCTAGGCAAGAGATATGCTTAGCCCACACAAGTCAAAATAGATAAAGTTTTTTTGTGACACTTGAATTTCTTATCACAAAAATCAGAAAATCCGTTTTCACTAAAAATGAATTTCCCCATTATTGAAAAATTTAATGACCATTAATAGAAGCAATGGCTGTCTAAGGAACTGGGCATGAGTTTTTTTATGACCTCTAGGGACAGCCACCTCCTGCTGAGAAAGAGAGACAAAATTCCCAGAAATAAAGTCTCTTTGTGGAATTTTGCATACTGAGAATTAAAGGAGAAGAGTGATTTTCTTTTCTTATTGGTAAGAAAGAGGGGAGATGAGGTTGATCAGGTAACCAAAAGAAGGATTCCTTATTGATCATTTGAAATTCTAAGTGTACCCCAAGTGTGTAAACACCACCGTCAATAAATGCAAGACTCAATATAAGCACATAGACAGTTGAGAGAATACAGGTGAGTACTGTAGAATTGGACGGTAGAAAGTGAGTTATCATGAGAGACGTGTTGTTTTTTTGTTTTTTTTATAAGCATAGCGCCCCAAGCAAGGCATTTTACTGCCACTGTTTTGCAGGGGGTTACATAGAAGGAAAGTTATGAGAAAGAATGACAGGTTATAGGGGGTGTCAGGAAGTAGATAAGAAAAGGATGAGAATACTGATGAGAGTGGAGTGGATGGAAAAAGAAGCATGAGAGAGAGGATGCAGGTTAGTGAGATAGGAGATGACTATTGACTTTACATTTAAATTTTTGGAGATTGTAGCTGTCGGGGAAGCAAGTAAATGGAAGGGAATTCCACAGGTGGGAAGTGTGAGAAAAGAAGCTGCTGGAGTAGAATTTGTGTTTACATTTTATTGGTTTCACAGTAAAAGGGTGGGACCTAGTTGCTAATCTTGTGGCTCGAGTAAATTCATATATAGGGGTATCAGTGAGCTAAGTTCATCATGACTGTCTGCTTTAGATGAAATTCTGGTTTTAGCCTGGTGCCATACCAACCATTTTAGATAGTGTTACATCCTGTAGAAGACAAGGGTTGGAATTATAGTTATCTGTATGCAATAGTGATAAACTCAAACCAAATACTGTAGAGAACAGAACATATGTATACTAGCAGTATAGCCTGGCATTGCTCGGGTGTAATGAAAGCTTTAAAACTAATCCATGGTCCTGGAGCTCAGATTCAGCTTAAAGAATATTTGTGTGTAGTTTGGTTAGAATTGCATAAAAATTGTGGATTTGTATATAGGACATAGACAGATAAACAGGCACACACACAAACATCTTGCCTTATATATATATATATATATATATATATATATATATATATATGTTATCAATTTTCTGCACTATTGTAAGGACTGCAACCTTCAAACTTCTGAATATCGTTTCTTATGTCTTTGTCTATGAGTGTATCAAATTTGATTAAAATTGGACCACTCCTTCTATAACCTGATTTTTTCGATTATCGATATTTATCGGGGGATACCTCAACACAAAACCTAGCTAAGAACACTCGCAGACGCTTACAACAAGATTGAACTAAGTTTTACCATCCTGATTTTTTAGTTGGTAGTAGAAATCAGAAGCCCACTGACTAGTTCTGTTTAACCTGTTTTTTTATTTACTTCATTAAATTATGTGTCCATGTGTGTATGAATATGTAGTGGGGGGACATGCGTATATATTATTTGAAATTTGGCATTTGCTTGTGGATCTCTGTCTCACCCTTTATATTGTAGGGCATTAACTTTTTGTTACTGTTTCCTAACAAACTGTTTTTTTTATGGGGCAGGGTTATTAGCCCTGTGCCCAACCCACAAACCTGAAGGACTGGTGGACTATTTATGGTCCTTATATTTACAGCACCTGGTATTCCCAAATGGTCACCCATACTGACCAGGCTAGATGTTACTTTACTTCAATGATCGGATGAGAACCGGTGTATTCAACATGATATAGCTGTAGACCATTTGTTTGTGGATGATTGGTATTTTTGGTGACTGGTGAATGACTAATTCCTATGTAGTGGCCAAAGAGAGAAAAAAAAAAGAAAAAGCAGATCACTAATTAAAAGAACTTTCAGACCACCACCACCTTTCTCAAGTGAAAGTCTTCGGCTGTTGAAACTTGAAACTTGAGATCTAATTCAGTCAGCTTAAATATTTTTCCCAAGACACTATTCAAAGGTTCTCCGTCCATGAAAGAAAATCAAAGTTAAAGTTTAGAATGAAGCATTTATAAAGTCTCTCGTGAGTAAGAAACTTTCCTATGTATGCCCTCAGTCTAACAATTATACTTCTGATACTAACTCAAATGAGGGGAGGGAATGTAGACACCTGAGTAACCTTTTTCACACCCGCTTCTCCCAATGGATTTTTAGTTTTCATGTATATGAGCTAGCTTGCTTTGGGACCATTGGTCTTTGACAGGTGTGATGTTTCAGACCAAAGGAGAAGTTCTGTTGCTTTAACTTCTAGGCGGATGAGATATATAGACTCGAAGTCTCATGCCTGAAACTTTCCTGGGTTATTTGTCCCCTCAATTAGGGTGCTGGAGATAAATGTTTGTGGTTTGGTGTTATCCACCTAATAGTCAGGAATCTGAACTTTCATATAAGTTCAATGGAGGCTATCCTATCAGCAGGTGTATAATATTGTCTATTGTTCTGCCATTTTAAGGATGGTTTCTGGACCATGCAGTAGTCTCCAGTGGGGCCTCTTGATGCTATGATGAAGGGTTTTGTTACGGTAGTATCTTCAGGTGAAGATTTATGTGTGCATCTTTAATGGGTATTTGTTTCACTACATACTAGATCTCAACCAAACCAACTAAAACAGGCATGAAAGCATTCATATTGAAAATGAACAAAACTGTCAAACAAATCCTAAAAAAAAAAGTAGACCCCCAGGTATATTATCTCCTGCACTAATGTGATGGGTTAACATTCTAACTTTCCAGAAGTGGGACTCCATTTTTTTCAGTCTAAACCTAATCTCTTGTTCCTATCTGAAATGGGTATCAATACCTCAATTCCATTGCAGGAGCTTACAATTCTTGGCTACTCATGCTTTATAACAAAATACAACCATCCAAATCATGGTCAAGGGCTTTGTGTCTACATCAAGGATGGGTTTCCCTGTGGCAGGGACACAAAAATGAAGACCATAATTTCCCAAATATGTGTTTCCATGTAGCACATATCCATAGTACCACATTCACCTTTGCTCTGTATCATCATTAGGATGAAGGGTGGGTTATTTTCAATCAAATATCAGAGAAGATTGACACACTATCCTCATTGAATTTCCCTTGGCTAACTTTAACATATGTGGTGACTTCAATGTTCACCACAAAGAATGGTTCGTCCACTCTAACAAAACCAACAAGAAAAGCAGATATTGCAGAGATTTCTCCATCACTTATGAACTGACCCAGATCATTGAAGAACCCCCAGAGACCCGGATGCATTGAGACAGTAAGTGATCCTCCTCAACCTTTCTCTAACATCCTGCCCTGGAAAATGCACAGCAAAATTTTACCCGCAATTGGCATGTCTGATCATTCAGTGTCCAGATTGACTCCAAAACATTGATAAGCTCGGATTTTCACTATGAGAAGGCAGACTGGGATAGCTATCAGTCCTATATGATGGAAGATCCTCTCCCAACCTTTTTCAAATACGCTGCCTCTAAAACTGTTGCCCTAATCACTGAAGGGATACTTTCTGGAATAGAGTATTTTATACTCCAAAATAAATTTCGGCAAAAAGCTAACCAGAACCACTACTTCAAATTCTATCCCAAGAAACAGTGTAGTCTGGCCCTTACTACTTTCATAACTGCCTCTAATCACTGTAAAAGAGTTCTGGAAAATATAAAGTGCAGCTTTATGTGAGCTGTTGAAAAGAAACAAATTAGATCCCACAACTGAAAGATCTTCAACCAAATTATGAACAGAGGCAAATTGCTATAAATAGCCATGAAATCATATCCTCCTTGGCAAACAAAGCAAAGCTCTTTGCTTCAATCTTTGCCTAAAACTCAGCATTAGATGACAAAGGCCAGAGCAACAAATAATTTTAAATATATGTGAGAAATATTTTGGATGGTAAAGTGTGTAATAGTGTATATGTGTGCTTATGTAGAAACACTTGTCTGTCTAGGTGTATGTTTTTTTTATCATTTCCCCCCAAGAAAAGCAGAACTGCCACTGGTGTGCAGGGGATTACAGAAGAGACAAGATGAGAAAGAGGAACAAGTTACAGAGGAGTCAGAGAATGAGTAAGAACAGGATGAGAATACAGGTGTGAAGAAGGCAGCATGAGGGTAGAGTGTAAAGGAAGAAAAACATGATACAAGGGTTGTCATGGAAAGTATGTGAGTTAAGAAGATAAGAGATGGCAATTGACTTTGCATTTAAATTCTTGAAGATTGTAGTTTTCAGAGCAGCAAGTATACGGAAGGGAATTCTACAAGTGGGAAGTGCGAGCAAAGAAGCTGCTAGAGTAGAAATTGCAGTTACACTTGGTTGGTTTCACTGTAAAAGGGTGGGACCTAGTTGCTAGTTTAGTATATTGAGTAAATTCATGCAGAGGGGGAAACATTATGTCGGTAAGAAAATGACTGGAGTTCAGCGACCAGGTAGGGATCAATTACATTCAGTCAGTTAAGTGTCATACGTGATACTCGAAAGAGACATGACTGACTGGGCAGAAGATTATCCCGCAGTAGGTTGCCATTGCTTTCTGCAGTAGACTGGTTGCTAGCCAAGGCTATAGAACCCAATCTGTCCTATTATTTAACACATAACTGGAAGGAAGAGACAGATTAATACCTTTCCCAAGGGTATTTGCATGTAAGTGAATGCAATGAACCCAGCTGGAATTTGAACTTGGCTCCCCGATTTCTCGTTCCAAGCCAATATCCAATGCACCACAATGCACATCAATTACATTAGAGATTCTTTATTAGATTTTGTCAAGAAGCCCGAGATAAATTTTGTATGTAGATGACACATGTATTAGAACACACACACATATATTAATTAACATTACTCCCCAACATACACTTGACAAGCCTTTTTACAAACATACAGTTTCCCATCATTTTTTAGAAAACAAGAGAATACACATTTGAAAACCATTTCACTTTATTTTTTTTTTTATTCATGTTAGAAACTTTTGCACACACCCAATTAAAAATACATCAAATTAAAAATATATATGTATATACATATATTTAAACTTATTTGTTTGAACATTTTAATGAATACTCATATTTGAGTGGATAGTCTGTTTTTCCATAATTAAACAGTACATTTATATACATTCATTGGCCTGGATATTTTGAGAAATCTTGTTAGGAAAATATCTATCTTCTGGCAGGATTCAAACCTGTGACTCCCATATACCAGGGAGAAGTCGTCATTAGATATAACATGTCTTACTACTCAACCACAGAAGATTTCATGATTTGATAAAGCTGAAATAAACACACAAGTTTCTTAGAACATTCATATTTGCTCTTGTTTGTATCCTTATGTAAACAAAAACTATATTACAAAATCTTACGAAGAGTTATGAAATGGTATTAACTAACATATTTTTTAAAATTTATTTGTATGAATATATATATATATTAGTCCTGGGTATGACATATTATGGCTATATCGTGTTGAATACACTGGTTCCTGTCCGATCACCGAAATTAAGCAACATCAAGCCTGGTCAGTACTTAAATGGGTGACCATTTGGGAATACCAAGTGCTGTAAACGTAAGGACCAAGAATGGTCCAGCGGTCCTCCAGGTTTTGGGGTTGGGTGCAGGGCTAACAACCCTGCCCTGTAAAAAACTGTTTGTTATAGAAACAGCAACAAAAAGTTGCTGCCCTATGCAGCATCTGGGTGTGATGGATAAATGAAGATGATGATGACATATAAACTGCAACTGATGGGGTGGCTCCAAATTTATTATTTGGAATCTATTTGGGAAAGTGGAGTTACCCCTTAAATGTCATTACTTCTAGGTCCACTTTGGCCTGGAGTGATAGTACTTGTTAGGGTCCCATAGTTTGCCTGAGTGCATATGGTTATATGAATACACTGCATGTGTGTGTGTACATGTGTGGGACGGCTATATGAATATATGCTGTGCGTATGGAATGTTTGCATCATGTGTGTGTGTGTGTGTGTGTATACACATGTGTGGGGGTGTTTTGAAGCCTGAGCAAAGTCATCATAGGCACTTACAAGGAGCTCACATACCAGAGAAGGTAAACTATGACATTAAAACCCTTTATGTATATTGTGTGGTCCACCATGCACTAGCTAATATATTTAAGATCTCAAAGAGGTCAAACTTGGTGATAATATAACATGCAATCATCATAAACACCTAATGTGGCACACAGTGCACCTGTATGGGCTATGTTTTTTTTAACGG
Source organism: Ascarosepion bandense (assembly GCA_037127315.1). NCBI lineage: Eukaryota > Metazoa > Mollusca > Cephalopoda > Sepiida > Sepiidae > Ascarosepion > Ascarosepion bandense. The sequence goes on from JBBBDQ010001077.1 coordinate 1,800,694, forward strand.
AGAGAGTGTGCTTTGTGCTGCTCAAGCAACTGACTACTTTAAACAAATCTTAGTGCAGGTTGTTCAGTAGCTGGATGGCTAATAGTTCAACACAAGGGCATGCAGGACAAAAATCCCATGCATAAGTGTAAAACCAAGGACACCATCCACTGCTGACCCCCATTTATCATTTATGATCAGAGAGTCCGCCACATATATATAGTGGAACCTGCTGTATGCAACCCTCTTCATCTGCGACCACCTGCGATAAATGATCGTTTTTCTATGCACCGAAAATTTGCTAATATTAATTGACCCATTGACCCCCAATGAGCAAACACCTTGTGACCAGCAACTAATATCAATGAGTGAAAATCAGTGATCAAGCAACAGCTTTAAAAAAAAATCTATTTTGGCTGTACACTCCCAACTTCTAAATTAGGAGAAATTAAATGAGTCAGTCAGTTAAGTGCCATACGTGATACACACTTGGGCGATCATGTCTCGAAAGAGACATGACTGACTGGGCAGAAGATTATCCCACAGTAGGTTGCCATTGCTTTCTGCGATAGACTGGTTGCCGACCAAGGCTATAGAATCCAATCTGTCCTGCTATTTAACGCATAACTGGAAGGAAGAGATGGATTAATACCTTTCCCAAGGGTATTTGCGCGTTTGCTTTGATCTAAGCCAGGAACAATTCCTTCTTGTTTTGTTATTGTAGTGTTGTATCAAACTGATATTACTTGTTGAAATGTACATCACCTGAGTTTACCTCAAGGTTAAACATCGTCTGTTTTGTATGAGCATGTATTGCATTTGACAAGTGCAAGAGATTTGTTTAAATTCAGGGATGGGGAAAATCACACATATGTCCCCTTCTCAATATCTATCTCTTTCATTCCTTTATTTTCTGTATCTATCTACTCTATTTCTATTTGGGTATATCTATCTCTATATCTGTTTCTCTACCTAATCACTGAGGGTTTTTTTTTTTTATGTTTTAGTTATTTTTTTTTCCATGCAGTATCGCAGATTCTCTTTTACTATCACTCACTGAGAAATGTTGGTCAGGAAAAGATCAAGAAGAGTATAATAGCAGGTTTAGTATTTGTTTCACTGAATTGCAGATCCAAGGAAAACTGTCCAATAGAAAGTTAATGCAGATCTACAAATGTGATCTACCAAGTTAACATCTTCCCTAAAGAGAACAAGGAAAAGTATAATGTGTACATCAGAATTTTGGCAGGGATTTGGAAACGAAGATTTTATACTCATAGGTACTCTTTTACCAAACTTAAATTAAAATTTCAGACATCCGTCTCCTGAAAATACTGGGAATTGAAGGAAGAAAGCCTAAATCCACAGATAAACCGGAAGTTAATAGGCTTGGCACGTACTCCTAATAGTCTAGGTGATAAATGCAATCTGTGCTGAGTAGAAAAGATTAGGATTTTAAAATATCAATATCAGAATTTACTTCTCAATTAACCTAACAAATTAATTAGCAAGTGTTGTCATCGGAGTAGATTTAAACTCTCTTAGTTATTCCCTTCCTTCCATTTATTCATGTTTTACCTATTACAAGAATCAGAATTTAAATTTAGAGAACCTTAAGTTTTTTCCTACCCACTACCAATGGGCAAATTGCTTGCCTTCCACTCTCAAAGGAAGATTACTACTATCTTCCCCCTATCTCCTCTTCTTGACCTTTTCCTGACAAACATTCATCACCCCTTCCTTTGATGTTTCCCTACAAGAATTTTCTTCATTTTAAGGTTGATCAGGGTTGACAATGCATATTTCTAACAGGCATGTTGAAATAGCTATCCCCCCCCCCCCCGCCAAATGTAGTCTGAATTTACAGATGAAATAAATGAATATCTGCTCATAAAATTAAATCTACACTGAGCTCTCTGTTGGATCAATTTTTATATTTACCTGATATTACTAGGATCCTTTGGGATTATTTACTAATTTTTTTTACTGTAGTATATATATATATATAGCTCAAAAAAATTAGAGGAACACTTTTTAATCAGAATATAGCAACCTATCAGTCAAACTTTTGGGATATTGATCTGGTCAGTTAAGTAGCAAAGGTGTTGTTAATCAGTTTCAGCTGTTTCGTTGTTAATGAAATCAACAACAGGTGCTTCAGAGGAGCAACAATGAGACACCCCACAAAACAGGAATGGTTGAGGCCACTGATATTTATTTTCCCTTCTCATCTCTTTTGGCTGGTTTTTTACTGACTGACTTTCTACTGCTGTAGTTTTTCATTTGTCTAGGATCAACATCTCTGTTGATAGCATGGTGCGGTACCTGGATGCTACAGAGGTTGCACAAGTAGTGCAACTCCTCCAGGATGGCACATCAATATGTGCCATTGCAAGAAAGTTTGCTGTGTCTCCCAGCACAGTCTCAAGAGCATGGAGGAGATTCCAGGTGACAGGTAGTTATTCCAGAAGAGCTGGACAGGGCCATAGAAGGTCCTTAAACCCACAGCAGAATGGGTATCTGCGCCTTTGTGCAAGGAGGAACAGGATGAGCACTGCCAGAGCCCTACAAAATGAACACCAGCAGGCCACTGGTGTTAATGTTTCTGACCAAACAATCAGAAACAGGCTCTATGAGGGTGGCCTGAGGGCCCGACATTCTGTAGGTGGCCCTGTGTTCACTGCCCAGCACTGTAGAGCTTGATTGGAATTTGCCATAGATCACCAGAATTGGCAACTATGCCACTGGCACCCTGTGCTCTTCACAGATGAGAGCAGGTTCAATTTGAGCACATGTAACAGATGTGAAAGGGTCTGGAGATGCTGTGGAGAATGTTATGCTGCCTTCAACATCATTCAGCATGACCGGTTTGGTGGTGGGTCAGTGATGGTCTGGGGAAGCATATCCCTGGATGGACGCACAAACCTCTACAGGTTAGATAATGGCACACTGACTGCTATTAGGTATTGGGATGAAATCCTTGGACCAATTGTCAGAACCTATGCTAGTGCAGTTGAACCTGGGTTCCTTCTGGTCCACGACAATGCCCGACCTCATGTGACTAGAGTATGCAGGCATTTCCAGGAGGATGAAGGAATTGATACCATTGACTGGCCTCCACATTCACCTGACCTAAACCCAATAGAACATCTCTGGGACATTATGTTTAGGTCCATCCAGTACCACCAGGTTGCCTCTCAGACTGTCCAGGAGCTCAGTGATGCCCTGGTTCAGATCTGGGAGGAGATACCCCAGAACACTATCCATAATCTCATTAAGAGCATGCCCCAATGTTGTCAGGCATGTGTACAGGCATGTTGGGGGCCACACAAACTACTGAGAATCATTTTGAGTTTCTATATGACATTTTGTCAAAATGGACCAGTCTGCTGCATCATTTTTTCACTTTTATTTTTGGGGTGTCTTTGATTTCCCTCCTCTATGGAGTAATCATTTTCATTTCTATCAAGTTATGTGGCATCATTTTGTTACTAATACATAACCTACTTATTATCAGGAAATATATTCAAGATCATTTTTCTCCTGTTTAAATCTAATGTGTTTTTGAAGTGTTCCTCTGATTTTTTTGAGTAGTATATATATATATATATATATATATATATATATATACATATATATATATATATATATATAGTGTATCGAGGCAGCAAATAATTTTCTAAACATATGCTGTTAAATATAAGAGACACTGAATGTCTATTATGTTTAATCATGAGCCGTTCTAAACGTCATATTTTGGCTTTAATTTCAGTTGAAAATAAAGACAAAAATTCTCCAACATATATATATATAAAAGAAAACTTAATGCATATTTAAAGTGATTATATCTTCTGATTTATTTTGACAAGTGGATCTCTGCAGATCACAAAATATAAAATGGTTTAATTTCATTCATAATTTTCAAAAATAGTATATATATATATATATATATATATATATATATATATAATATATATATTATAAATTATACTTTAGAACATGTACAAACTACAATCTACTACAAAATTGTACGTTTTGTTTCGAGATTGAAAGAACAGTGTCTCATCAGGTAGTTAATAATGATATTAACTACCTGATGAGACATTGTTCTTTCAATGTCAAAACAAAACGTACGATTTTGTAGTAGATTGTAGTTTGTACGTTCTAAAGTATAATTTATAATAAATATTCATTGCTCCATTTTTATATTGAGCACTGTTCTAAATTAATGTTTTGAACATTGCAAATATTCTCTTTGTTTCTTATTCATTTATATATATATATATATATATATATAATAAATAATTGTTAAAGCTATTGTTTTTCCTAATTTTGAAGAATTTTTATGTATTTTTTAAAAATTTTCTCCCTATTTTTACAGTAATTTTTATATAAGCTATTTAATAATTGTTAAGATATAGAACATTTTTTTAAATATTTTGACTGTAAGCATATTGTCTTTATCAGTGACAAATTGGTTATACCAAATGGTATCAATCTATTAAGGATAACTTTGCATTGGTTACTGGTTTTTATATTGATTTTCAATGACATGGAGTTTCAAACTCTATACAACTTTTCTTTTACAATGATAACACATTCATTTCAGAACTCTGGTACAGAATTTTAATCATAAAGACGACTAGCAATAAGAAATGACACATGATTCAGACTTTCTTCTAGTTTCAAGGATAAGTAGATCCTTCATTTTACAATACTGTTTTAGAATTTCAGTTTGAGTGTACAATTTTTCCAGCCAACCAAATTAATTCTTCTGTCTATATTTCTGAGACGAAGTGTTTTAACTCTTTACATCATTCAGACTGTTGTCCATATCTTTATTGCCAAATTCACAACGTTTTGACCATTGTACACTCTAGCCTTCATCAGGTGATACATGTTGGAATTTCAAACTGAACCTTTTAAAGGCATGGCATCATAGAATTAGAACAATCTACCCCAATAGACTATATGATAGGTTCAGTTTGAAATTCCAATTTATATCACCTGAAGAAGGCCAGGGCATACAATGACCAAAACATTGTGAATATGGTAATAAAAATGAAGGCAACAGTTCAAATGATATAAATAGTGTAAAACATTAATCCCTGTCATCAAACTAAAGTATACTAAGTTAATCAAAATCTGTTAAAACCTAATAAATAATATAATCTATATCACATCCAGTGTTTTTATTCTTATTACAGGAAACTTGAAGACTATTTGAAGTGTGCTGAATCGTTCTTCTCAATGAAGAAGCCTTTCAAAAAGAAAAAAAATGATGTTTGGTTAGATTTTTAGAAATGAGTAGAGCTGAAAATTTTTCAGCACTCCCATTTATATTAATAGTTTCTGTTCAACAAATTCTATTGGGAATGCATAGAAAAAATACCTAATACTACAGTTTAACTCACATACCACTAAATTTAGAACCTGAGTTAACCTTAAACATTTCATAAGTTTATTCTCAAATAATTTTGTCAAAATGATGTAGCTTACATTTATTTAAGACTAACCCATTATTCACATAATCTTTGCTTAACATAAACTAATTGTTTTAGCAATCCTACTGGTTTGAAATAAGTTGTAATTCATGGATGACTGTCTAATTAAACTTTAATCAAAGTTTAATAAAACAAAATCAGTGTTATACTTTATGCAATTATAACAGTTATGTCTTTTTTATTTACTTGATACTATCAATATATCCAGTTAAGGTGTGTCCTTTTAAATTAAGAAATAGTTAATGCACAGCACACAATTTTAAATTTTATAGACAATCTTTTTGACCAATGTGTAATAATTTAGATTTACCATGGCTACAGCCAATTTTATGATTCTTTCCAAAATATATCAAATTGGTTTAATGTTCACTGAAATATATGATTATGTAACAGAGTCAGAATAGGCCTCCACCTGTTGAGGTGTTTAACCCACCCAAAATAGACTTAAGGTAGTCAATGAATTAAGTGATATAAGGTTTTATTGTGGAATGTGAAACCAAGAAAATAACTAAAGAAAAATGTATTGAATAAATCTGAATGAAAAATAGAGTAAATAGAGGAAAAAGTGAAAATAAATGAAATATATCTAGCTATATTATATATAACTAGCAGTATAGCCCGGCCTTGCTCGGGTGTAATGAAAGCTTTTATATATATATTATCGATTTTCTGCACTATTGTAAGGACTGCAACCTTCAGACTTCTGAATATCGTTTCTTATGTCTTTGTCTATGAGTGTATCAAATTTAATTAAAATCGGACCACTTCTTCTATAACCTGATTTTTTCGATTATCGATATTTATTGGGGGTACCTCGACACAAAACCTAGCTAAGAACACTTGCAGACGCTTATAGTACAACTGTGTAAATTTTCAAGAAAATCGGTTCAGCCGTTTTGGAGTCTATAGGTAACGGACACACACACACACACACAGACAAAGTTCCATTTATAAATAAGTTTAGATTAGATATAGCTAGAGTGTGTGTCACCTGGCAGTAGCTCTTTAGTTTATCATCTTCCGGTCCCCAACAAAAAACATGTATTGCACAGTGAATTACTCTTAGTTATAAAACTAGTTTGTGTACTGTTAGAATATTATTTTAACATACTCAAATATAGTATGCTTTAAATACACACTAAATATGCTTAAACTTTATCAGTAAGAGTTAAAAAGCAAAAACTAGGGAAAAAGGTGTAAAAAATTAGGACTATTTTTATTTCTGAAATGAAAATTAAAACTTTCTACAAAGTAACTTTTCTTGTTTTTTTAGTGGCAAATTCTTCAATGACATCATCAAAAACTATTTTCGATGGTAGATAGGCCAATATATATGTCATAGTGTAAGTTATTAAAAATCAAAAAGCTTCTTCAACTGTGAGTACTGTCTTGACATTAAGTTTTACCCCCATAAAAATGTTGCTGGGGTGGGCCCCACATTTAACTAGATTACTGGGCTGAGTGTCATAAAGGGATAACTTAATAACATATTAAACTGTTTACAATTAAGTAAATCCAAATTTTTACTGCATTATGAAAAATCTAATCCAAGATATTTTATAAACCTCTTGGCTGGCAACAAATAGGTGTCCAGCATTCTTCAAAAAAGGTACACAGAACCAATAAAATTTATGAATTATTAATTCTTGATATCCAGGTGATAAGTGTAAAAATGTGCAAAGTTGTAGAATGTTATTTTTCATAAGTTTGGCTTTTTGGTGCTTATTGTGGGTAAGTCATAGAGAGAGTCTGTTTTATATTGTACCACTACTGCACATAGTCACCTTATGAATGAACACTGTTGCTGTGTATCACAGGGAGACTTGTAACAGGACAAATATACAATCCCTGCCAAGAAAATATTAATAAATCTAAGGGAGATACAATTTTTACTCTTTTTCACCTGTATTTCAGGATAGAGAATTACTTGCTACAATATTGGTTGCCCTTAAAATTCTATGAAACAACTTATTCAGTGATCTTAGAGCATCATGTGTAGACAATATACATAAAGCTTCGGAATTTAATGTTAAATACAGTAGTTTTGTTGTTTTGAAAGAAAACCTAAGAACTTTTTTGTATAATCATTGCTCAACCAGAATACCACTTGAGGACATGAAAATGAGAGACTTTATTATTTTGATAAATCATAACACAACAGAGCAATTCCAATAAAAAGAAGAATATCTCCGCATTCACTAATTTTGTAAAGTCACAGATACAAGAAAAATGCCTTTGAACAATTCTGTGTCAGACCCTTATTCTTCTCTACACTAATCACCAAATACTTATTATATACCCCCCCCCCACACACACATATATATAATTCCATTTGTAAACAAGTTATTACATGACATAGGTTTATATATATAATTCTATTTGTAAACAAGTTATTATGTGACATAGGTTTTTATATATATATATATATATATATATATATATATATATATATTGTTTTTACATGTCATCTCATTCTATCAGCATGATACCTTTAATTACTTCAAGACGAGGTCAACTGTGTTTGCTCTCTGGCAATCAGTGTTCAAAACCAGGTGTCAGCAGTGACACTTTATTCCTATGACAACTAATTCAAGCAACAGTCAGTCAGTGACCAAAATTTTGGCTAAGCAAAACTGCTGTTGATGAACAAAAAGACAATCTTAAATTAATCATGGCTGAATAATCATCTGCTAAGGGATAGGACACAATTATCATTGATAGCATAGTGATTAATATCCCTGTTAGTGATTACAGTCATTAGTATCCCTATTAGTGATTACAGTAATTAGTATACCTCTTTTTAATCTAAGTATAATCAATTTCAAACCTGTATTCTCTATTTTTATGCATAAAAATAAATGAATGGACAAATTCCATAAAACTAAAAAAATGTTATTGTTCAAATGGATCTCAGAGCTGAAACAGCAAATCTTTAAAGTAAATGAGAAATAGTTGAGTATGAAACCTCTGTACTAAAATAATTGTTACTTTAAACTTAAACTGGCCACACTACTTATATTGGCCTGAGACAGAGAAAGAAAAATAAATGCTATATAAAAGAAGACAATTCTATTTCTGCTTTCTTATATCATAAGAGAATAAGACACCTTGTAATGTAATAGGAAGCTAGCAGAACATTACTTGTGAGTTTGATGATCCCAATCTAATCTTCTCCTGGGCTATGTCCTGCATATATACAAGCACAGATATACAGATATGAGCACTAATCATTTAAGCATTCCATACCACATCCCAAGTGAAATTACTAATAGAAAAGTGTTCCTGCTTTCCCTCCCAAAACTAACAGAAAAGCTGGCAGAATATTACTTGTGATTTTGATGGCCCCAATCTAAGCTTTTCTTGGACTATGTCCTGTATATATATACAAGCACAGATATACAGATATGGGCACTGATTATAGGATACAAATCCTGTATCATCCAACAACTAAAACACAAAAAAGTAAAATTGTACATCTGCAAAAATGGATCAGAATGACCGAAAACATTTTGGAAAAACCCAGACTAAGGCAAATTTCACAAGTCAATGTAAAAGTTAAGATTCTGGATTCTGATTGGATAGGAAATAGCCAATTGATCTATGACCACAGTCAAATTTTCTTAACACTTAGAAAATGGGTATGCTGTTCGAGATGATCACATGACTAGATTCCACTACTTAACCATGTCCCTTGACTGGCAAAAGACAGTCAGAAGGGCACTGAGGTAAGAGAGGCCAGACAACTGACAGACATGTCCGTTGCAGATTCAACCGGACGCTAAAGAGAAGGAAAGGAAAACAACAACAACAATAAAAGACATCTTCTACTGACTCCTAAAAACTAAGATTCGATAAGTAAAATTTCCTTTATTGCTTCACCTTCCTTTTTCACTCTCTTGCCAGCCAAAAAGGGAAAGGAACATAGACTTCATTAGTAGCCTGATAAATTTATTTTTACATACATGCATTCTGCTACTTACTACTATTTCTGTATGAACCTCTTCCTTCTTATCTGTTATTTCTCACTCACACTCTCTTTTTCACCTTAAATTGATCACCCCTTTTCATTTCCACCTACTCAGCAGAGGACTCAAAAAGAAAAAGAAACAGACGTTACTCTACTACTATATTGAATTAAAGACAGTAAAACATAGAGACTTTTTTGTTCAAACCACATTCACTTAAATCTAAGATATTTTTTCTATCAAACAAGATATAAAAAATATACAAATTGTTTATTCTGCATGTCTGTTATTAAGTATATGGTTTTATAATTTTTTACAAACATTTCAGTGGCGTTATTTTTTCCCCCAAGGTTCTCGAACCATTTGATTACATCCATTGTACCTCGGATTTAAAAGCCTAAGAATCGCACCTCTCATAGACAAGCTTTTTAACTTTGAGAACGATGTATTTGAGATCTTAAACAAAATCACGTTTCACAAACACAAAAACAAATTTCTAAATCACTTGGACACACTAGTTAGTAACATAAATGAATCTAATAAGGTCTTTGTCAAATCGGACAAAACATCGAATTTCTATAAGATGGACCCCAAAGAGTACAAAGACCTGATTAAGAAAAATTTAACAAAAAACTACAGGAAAATTAACATGGAGTACCAAAACCACATAGATAGAATCAACCACTCAGACAAACAAATTACGGATAAGCTGAAAATAAGCGACAGAGTCCTCAAAATAGCAACAAAGGAGGTGTACATACTTTTAAAAGACCATAAGCCGGAATTCTACCGAAAATTACCCACTAGGATAATAGACCCTACAAAATCAGAAATCAGTAGAATTAGTAAGGTAATATTAGAAAGAGTCAACCAACAAATAAGAAAAAAATCCAACTCATGCAATGGAGGGGTACAATGGATGCAATCAAATGGTTCGAGAACCTTGGGGAAAAAAATAATGCCAGTTTCTTACAATTCGACATCGTGGATTTTTACCCATCGATATCTGAGGGCCTTTTCAATCTTGCCCTGGAATTCGTGGAATTCTACTCGGACATCTCAAAGAATGAAATCAAAATAATTTTGAACTGTAGAAAATCAGTTCTCATCCACAACAACAAACAGTGGACAAAAAATTCAACTGATAATTTTGATTTATCTATGGGAGCCCTGGATTCTGCAGAATCTTTGGATCTAGTCAGACTATTCCTATTGTACAAACTCATGGCATATAAAGAAATTGACACTAACAATATAGGACTCTATAAAGATGATGGTCTCATGATAATAAATAAATCTACTGGAGGTAAGGTTCATAAAACTAGAAAATTAATCCATAAAGTCTTTAAATCCTTTGGTCTTAATGTAGTAATTAACCCTAATATCAAGCAAGTTGACTTCCTAGATATAATATTAGACTTAGTATGGAACTTTCCAACCTTACATGAAAAATAATGGTAACCCAATTCTAATCACCCACCATATCCATTATCAAGCATATCCCATCATCAGTGGAACGACGCATTAACACGTACTCCTCTAATAAAGAAATATTTGATAAACACAAGGTAATTTATGACAGAATCCTTAAAGAAAGCCGATATCAATCATCCAAAATTAACTTTGTGGAAAAACTCAAAAGCTCAAAAAGCAAAAATAGAAACAGGAAAATCATATGGTCTAATCCTCCTTTTAATCAGTCAGTTAACTTCAAGCAGGGACATAAATTTCTTAAACTAATAGATAAGCATTTTCCTAAAAATAACCCTCTAAGAAAAATCTTCAATAAAAATACAATAAAACTAAGCTGCTCCAACAATATAGAAAAAATAATTAAAGTACATAACAGCAAAATATTAAAAGCACACAACAAAAATAACTCCAACACTAATACCAGTCTGCCCCATAATAACAATCTCTGTAACTATAGAAACCCAAACCAATGCCCCATGACTAATAAATGTTTAATGAAATCCCTGGTATATATATATATATTCAATTTCATCCATGGAGAATCCTAAAGATGAAAAATATATATCAGAAACACCATGAATGTATTTAAAAAGCGATTTTACAATCACCTCTCATCTTTCAATGACAAAGAAAAACAAAACATGATGTCTCTCTCCAAATACTTTTGGAAATTAAAAGACGAAAATAAAACACCTAAAGTTAAATGGAAAATCCTCAAACAAGCAAGAACAGCTAAATCAATAAAGGAGCCATGTTTCCTTTGTCTTCAAGAAAAAAATGAAATCATTAAATATATGAATAGCAACAAGCTTTTAAACCAGAGGCATGAAACCACAGTAAACTACAAGCACATTAAAGAGCTAACCTTACAATCATGCTAAAAAATACTTACGAAAGCCAGAGCTAGGACCCTTTAGAAATGATACAAGTTCATAGTACTAACAACACTCTTACACACACCACAAACCATGATCTAAAAAGTTTTTTTAAAGTTTTATAGAAAAAATTGATTTCCTAAATTCAAAATTAAGGTTAAATATACAAAACTAGTTTAATTATAAAAACTGTGCTTAAATACACACATTAAATTTTACCTATTACCGTAAATAAAAACACGCCTATTACCTATTTACCTCTTACCTTAAATACAACAGTAAATCTTACCTCCTACATTAAATTCTACTTATTATGCACCCATTACCTACTTACCTATTACCTTAAATACTAACATTAAATTTTACCTCTTACATTAAATCTTACCTATTACACACCACAAACTAGGATCTAATTTAAAATTTTATAGAAAAAATTGATTTCGATTTCCTAAATCCCAAATTAAGGTTAAATATACAAAATTAATTATAAAAACTGTGCTTAAATATAAAAAGATTCTATAGTTGTACAAATAAGCGGTAAGTTCAATCCCATCCCCCATCCCTTACACCCGCCTACTCTGCTCCTCTAAAAAACCCAAAGGATAAAGTCTAATCGCAAGATCATAAAATTTACAATGCTATCTGCTAATGTTAAATCTGTCTACAGGATTCCAAGACACTCATTAATCAGCTGTGTTCACTACCCACACCACTTTCTTCAAAATTCAAACAAACAATTCACAAGACTTGTTCCCTTATCATTGGCCCCCACCAACATCCCACACACAACTCACCAAATATAAAAAAAGAGGCTTTCCATTCCTATCCACACCACCTAATGAGATATTGTAGATTCAATGTTGAAACCATGTACGATTTGTAGTGGATATATAAAAGAAATTTGTACACGTTCTAAAATATAATTTAGAATATGTAAATATTCACAGCTCTATATATCATATATCGAGCACTGTTTTAAATTAATGTTTTGGACGTTGTAAAAAAATTTTTTTCTTCGTTCCCTATTCACTCAGATATATATATATATATATATATATATATATATATATATATATATATAGCAAGTGTTATGTTTTACTATCAAAAAGATAGAAAGAAATGGTTGACCAGGCTATTTCTAGAAGATCACATTTAAGTCAAGCAGTCTTTGTAACTATAGTTCTTGATGTCAAGTGATAGAGCATTAATAGTAACAATAAAATTACATGTTCACTTATCATTTTCCTTCTCTGAGTTTGGCAGAGATTACATCTACTTGTCAGGAGACTTGATTGTAAATTATTACATCTGATAGGTGAATGTACTCTCAGTGAAACTTAGTATTTAATTTTAATAGCACAGGGCACGATGGGTATATTGTCACCAATTTAGATTTTTTTAATTTCATGCTTGAGCGTTTTGTTTTTGATTTTGTTGACTGCACAGTATAATAGGGTCAGTTGGGCATCATGACACAATTTACTCTGCCAAAAATTTGGGAATGGCATGCTGAAAGCTTCAATAAAAACATTTCAGAGTGTTTGCATGTCAATCTGAAGACAGTGCAAAGGATTCAGAAAGAGTTGGAGGTTACGAATGTATGAGAATTCAGAAAACTCTCTCTGATCATTCTGATAAGAAAAGAATTTTTAAATTTGTTGGTGAGAGACTCAGACTCAATACGGAGACCTATATTAAGTGCCTTAAGGAGGTAGTGCTGCTCTGGGTCAAGAGAGTGGTTGCTGGAAGACCCTATGTCTGGTAACAGGACTCTGCACCATACCACAGAAACAGGAGAACTCAGCTGTGGTTGTAAAGACAATTTCTGTGAGCACATCACCCCTTACATCTGACCACGTAACTCTCCAGACTGCAACCCCCTTGATTATTACGTGGGGTGCAGTTGAGCAAGAGACCAACAAAATTCCTTGTAATACCAAAGATGAAATGAAAGCAGAGATTATGTCAGCACTCACCAAGGAGACCCCCCAGAAGAGTTGCAAGAGATTTTAAAGTTGCCTAGAGGCTGTGTTTGAAATCAATGGCGATTTTATTGAATAAATTTACTCTTTAGTATTTCAAAATATTTTTGTGCAATTTTGGTAAATATATCTAGTAAAATGAGATGTCAGTTTTATTTTACTGTCATTTAGGAAATAATTCAGCCATCACACCATTTATGTGTATATAAATATATACACATATGTGTGTAATATTATATACAGAAAACATACTACACTCAGTGAACGACAATTTGATCCTAGATTGAGCACACTGAAGATACTCTGATCCAAGAAAGAAGTGCTGATCCAGACATAAATATTACACACATTTTTTTTACTCATCACCCATAAAAAAAATATATGTGCTTTTTGTCTATAGAGAAAAACTTATTTTTTGATAAACTTCAAAAATACTGTCTCTTTAAAACAAAAAAGCAACAATTCAAATTTCTGAGTAAAAACATTTCACTGATCATCTTAAATACAGGCACACACAAGGTTCATTTTTTTAATAAACATGCTGTATTCAAGATGCAAAAAAATACTAACTACAAAATTCCATAAAAAGAATCAAATGTAAACCAAACAGCTTCACCTTATTTAAATTAAAATAACAAAGTCATTTACAATAAATGATCAATAGTAACTTTTGAAAATAACTTAGGATGTATCTAACAAAAAAATGATGGCTAAGTTTGTCTCACCCAGTAATTCATGTGTATATTGAGTTTGGTCCTTACAGGGTGTCAATGTATTATGGTTGTTTTGTGAGATATTAGACAGAACTAAGTAAAAATATATAAATGCAACTTGTAATTCAATGTTATAAAAATAAATGCAACTAGATATAAGAAATGACATAAGCATTGCACATTTCTTATAGCTTTTAAAAGCTAAACAAGTATAATATATGAAGGGGTGTTGAAAAGCTTTTAGCCCGAACCACTTTCCCAGAATCTCACCAAATAACCAAACATCAACTTCTTTTGGGACCTATCTTAGTTGGGACAATAACTTTTCAGCATTCTCAGTTTGTGTTGACATAAAGAATATTAACAAAACCAACTACTAATCTAGTTTTTGTTAATAAAATTAAAATATTAATTCTAAGGACTTTAAGCTGAAGTGATTATTTGCTGTAATGGTTCATGAAGCTAAAAAGAATAGTTGCTACACTTTCATCTTTGTCACACAGATGGAACACGGATTTTGTGCAGCACTAACATTTCTTCTTTCTTGTTTCACAATAAGTACAATATACAAGTTACTGACCCTGAAAGCTTCACTCAGAACAATACTAATACACGAATAAGTGTGTAAATTTATAGTGCAAGCCATTTTTGGTGAGTTTAAGACTTACTCCTTGCTATTCTGATTTTGTGCTAGGCAAGACTCAAGTTATAAAATAATCATAGTCATAGGGTGTTAATAATTTTTTTGTGTGAGCACACTTTTAATTACTTTCTTTAAGACAAAAAAAAGATATCCGTTAGATATTATGCTTCCTCTTTCTAAAACAAAACCAATTGCAGAATGGGTTCAACAATTCAGTTTGCTCTCTAATGGTGGAAAATTAACATAACTTGATATGCTGCATCTCGAATACATTTTTCATATTTGATATTTATATTTTACATAGAACAGTACTTAGAAAAAATATTTGTGTCGATCTGAAGTTATTAATTACAGAAAAAAAGTAGTAGAAATCAAGAACACAATATTTTTTTCATTTTGAAAAGTACAGAAGGACCGTTTTACTTTTTCACATCAAGAAAAGTTAGAAAACTAAAAAAATTCTACTAAGGAACAATTTTCATAAATTCTCTATAGGGAAAATAATATTGAAATAATGAAAATGAAGTAACATTTCGTAATCCATAGATGTTGTTGATAAACCCCACGGTATATTTTATTTTTATTTGACAATATCTGGTTTAACGTTTTCTAAATACTTTTTTGTATGTAAATTTCCGTGTAAGATCCAAAAGTTTTTAGCAAAAGCAAGACTAATAGAGGAAAAATCGGAATTCAGATTAATTAAAATTAAAATAAATGTATTTTTTTAAAATACTAGAAATAAATTTTTTAAAAATTTATGGTTACTCAAACTATAAAAAATGGATGCATTTTTAAAAATAAAATTCATGATTTTTTTAAAGTTGATCATTATAAAAAAATTATATTTTTTTCAAATTTGAAACAATAAAAGAATATTTCCTTGTGCTGTTTAAATTTTAATTTAAAAGCCTTATTAAAGAAAGAAGTATTTAATGGAAAAAATGCAGTTTGGCTTTCTTTTTCTCTTCAAAGTTAATTGAAATTTAAGGAATTCTGTTATCCCCAAGAAGGAATGATGTTGTGAAGCGGTGTGAAAAAAACATAAAAATAATGAGAGAATAATACTTTTAAAAAGAAACTAAAATAATAATTTAGGGAGTTTTTTCAACACATATGTAGTTATTAAGCCCCACACAATATTTGTTTGGTGCATACAAAAAAAACAAAAAACACCAGATATTTTCCTTTTCTCCTTTTTGTAGAAAAAATGAATTTGCACAGAATTCATTTCTTTTTTAGTTTTTTTTATCCTTATTGCAAATGAAATAATTTGTGCCTTTGCGGTTCTCAGCACAAGAAATTGTTCTCATATCCACGAATTGGTCTAGAAGCGATGATAAAAGTCACAAACGATGGTCTATAAGTTAAAAATACTTGGAAATAAATATTATTAATATTAAGCGACTCTTACAAATAGTTCGAGAGTCGTATAGTAAATTTGTAAAAGAGATGACTGCCATATCCTATTTCCGAGGTCAGTAATATTGCCATGGTGACGAGATTAACTTGATAAAAAAAAAACAACACAAAGAAAGTGTGAATGTTTAACCATAATTACTGCTTATATTCATCTAATAGTGATTAATTACCGAATTTATTATGATATCTTGGTTAAATTTATGGAATAATAAAGTTCCCAATATTTTATCTATTAGACTTTGCAGTGTCGAAGAGTACCGAAAATAACCGATGGGAGTAACAGAGTTGCACGAAGAAGATTTAACGCAAAATTCGACAACCATTTTTAAAAATTTTGTAGAAATTACACCAAAAGATTTTGGAAAGTTTAGACATTGTGTATTTATTTCTTATAATTGATTTTTGTTTAGATTGACTTCCCGCCTTGCATTTCGGTTCGGTAATCTTCGACTTGTTCCGTGTCAAATGAATGAATGGGGTTTACATTTTCTACCGAGTGGGGTTCCTTGCGCTGCGCAAAACCTTTTCCGATTAGACCGAACTGCGCAGACTTGCATGTGCTGGGTGGAAATTATCTTATGAAAATTTAGTAAGTAGCAAAATCCTTTTTACCGACATTTCCTCTAACTCGGCTTAATTGCACCTTGTAGAGTCGTTGCTAGGGAATCCTTTCTCGGTATCTTCGAGGTGAGTACGGTCTGTTGTTATCGCAGTTTTCGGAACCAAAGCTTTGGTCCCCCTCCAAAGACTGCGAACTCCGAAGCCATTATTGGAGCTTCGAGGTCGCCGACATGGAGGAAAAGCTACTTGATCTAAGAGCTCGTTTAGTCAGGTGTAAAGAATAAAATATTTAAGCTTTTACTAAATAGCTTAAGTGTGTATGTTCTTAATAATACTAAGATAAATATAGTTCTAGACTTTTTTTAAAAGTTTGAAGTAATAAGGTGAAAAAAATAAGTTTCTCCTCTGCCTTTTTTCCTCTTTCATTATGTGTATAGAGTTGTGTGTACACACACACACACACACACATATATATATATATACACACATGTGCACATACACACACACACATATATATACAATATATATATATATATATATATATATATATACACACACACACACATTTCTTCATTTTTCTCGTCTTTTTACTTTTCTTTGTCATATATTTTTACTCGCATACGAGTTCTTTTTAATCTTTTAGTTGTACTACTTCCGATCAGCTCTTTTATTGGGAAGTCCCTCCACCTTCATTTTTATTGTTTCTTTGTTGCATGAACATTTTTATTTGAACCAACAAGCCACTTTTTTCCTTGTGTGTGTGTGTATATATATATATATATACATACACACATGTATAGACAAAAGTGATTTCGCAGTAGGGAACTGAAAATCAGACTTTTACTAAATAAAATAAGCACTTGCCAGACTTTTAATAAAGACTGGCTTTTTGCCTTTTAGTTTCCGTTTTACTTAAGAAGCCTACGTAATTAAAAGTTAGCATTCACTTTTGATTGTAAGCAATTTTTTCCTTGGTATATAAAATTGCATTCACTGCTAATCTGTCAGTTTTTATTGTAGTAAAATTTATACATTTAAATTACTCGATTGATTCATGAATCTACTAGTAGCTAAAAAATTCATGAAAAGTAGGTGAGCCATTTTAATTTTCTTTGTTTCACTTCATTTTTCTAATCAGATTATTTTGGCAATATTTTCAATTCTACGATTAACTTTAAAATACTTTAAAGATCGATTTAAACTCTGATCGAGTAAAATTAGCTAATGTTTTTTTTTAAATCTTGAATAATGTTACTGAAAATGGATAGTCTGCAATTTCACTTTTCTTTTTATCTCCAAATTCCTTATTTTCTCTTTAATAATTTATTTTTTCTAAACAGAAATTCTAGTTTCGTAATAAGTTTAAAATGGGAATCAATTTTATTCGTCATAGATAAAAGAATTAATCTCAGCTCAGTTCACCTACTTTTTCCAGATTACTGTTTGTAACCAATTAAATAACCTTGCAATGGTTTTAAAAAGCGTAGAACTTGTCACTTTCTTTAATTTTTCTCTCCTCCCCAGGCATTTTGTTTCCACTGTAAGCGACTTTTTTTTTTTTTATTTTACGCATTGCTTTTAGGAAAAAAAAGTTTCACTTATATAAACAATGAGCTTATTTTTATTAATACACGTGATGACTAAATCATTTAAATCCAAACTTTTAAATTTTTGTCTTTTATTGCTTGGTAAGGTTTTAAGTTTTATTAATATAAAGATTTAAACATTTGCATTAGTGAATGCGAGTTTTTTCTGTTAATACTAATAGTAAATCTAGAAGTTTCTCTTGATAGGCGCAGCTTGTTACATCGATTTCGTTGTCGACTTGCTTCTACTGAACAAATTACTTGATTGTTGTCGGAGACAAAATCCACAACTCTTTCAGGATTTTTCTCTCCTCATTTTGTCACCTACTACTGTAGTGGTACCAGCTAACTTTGTTTAGAATGTCACAATTAAGATACTTCATTCATTGACTAAAAACTTAATCTCGGAATTCTCTTCTTTGCCTGTTTCGTTTTCTCGCATTAACAAAATTAACTGAAATGTCTCTTGTGGGGGGGAAAAAAATCCCAAATAGGATATTTCCTGACCTAGTTTTGTCTGGGGAAAATATGGAGAAAATCAGCATGTGACCAGCTAATTATAATGGTAGGAAGAAGTCGCTTTTTTTGCAGATTGTAATGAAAGTAACCTTTGCAAGAAGTAACGTCCTATTTTTCTATTTCTGTTACAAATCTAGCAGTTGTATAAAGGTGACTAAGTAGAGTGATAAAATAGAAGCGGCGGACAATGAATAATGTCGCCCTCCTCCTTCCTTTTCAACTCTTTAGCCTAAGCAGTAGTAAAACTACTGTCAATTTTGGTGGCGGGGGAGTAGAAATAAAAACTCACATGGTCCGTTTAATTCTTCACGTGTTGGCTTTAAAGTGTATTCAGAGACAATTGACAAACACTAAAAGATATTCAGCATGACATTTGTGAGCCTTAGGTTGTTTTCACCTTAAATTGTGTTTTTCCCGTGAACTAATATTACTTTTGTTTTTTACATTTAAATTTATATATCATTTATACTGCGTAAAAATGTATATTCTGCTTTTAAATAAGGATCTTTTGCTGAAATTTTTACGTTTTCTCTTGACTTCCAGTTTAACAAAATGGCGGCATTTTTCTCTCTCTCTCTAGCCTTATTTTTCTTTTGTTTCAATAGGTTAGCATCTTTATTAATGTCATTCTTCTGGCTAATTGCACCCTTTTTTGTGTGTGTATGTTTTGAACATGACTACTCACGAATTTGTATACACATTTTTTCGAAAATACTTAAGTGAATTTTTTTTTTAAATCTTTAACGGTCGGTATAATCTTACTGTATGTTGCTTTATTTTTATCGTCGCAATAATGTTCTTGAAAAAATTCTTTTAATTCAACAATTTCTATGTTCTACACGTGGTTTAAAGTTCGTGATACATTTACGGAAGAGAACTTAGCACGTGGGCTTGCGCTTTGGCGTAACGTCCTTTTTGCATGTAATTTGGCTTCATTTATTGGTATTCTTTTTCTAGTTATTTTAAAAAACGTCATTTGTCAAAAAGTCTTTCATATTGTAATTTTCCTAAATCATATACCAGATTTGTAAATCACTTGCCTGTATTAATTCACTCAGTTATACTCTTTTTTTATTTGTAGAGTAACTTGAACAGAAATGGTAATGGAAACACCCAGTCCACAGTGGGTTGGCCGAGAATTTGTCCGGCAGTATTACACTATAATGCATGAAGCCCCCAAATATCTGCACAGGTAAGTCTTGCAAACAACATAAAAATGTTTAAAAAAAAAAAAAGTGGAGACTTTATCAATTCTGAATCTGTTTTGTTCCTGAGTTCGTGATTTATAGTTTTAATTTTTATTTCGGTGACAAGCACATTAATTTTAAAATTCTTGCAAAAATAGAATAATTGTCGGATTTTAATGAAACTTTTAGCCTAGGACTTATTCACAAATGAATGAAATTATTTTAAGATCTTTCTAAAAAAAATTTTCCTCCACTCCACTCAAATTTCAACACTAATTAAGTAGTTTTATTTTAAATTTCATCCTATAAATATTTGTAAATCAGATTAATTTAACATTAAATTTGCTAATTTTCAACTTTTTGCAAGATTTTAAAACCGAGAACTAACTCTGAATTTTAAATTCCAATCAATATAATTTTTTTTTTAAATACACCACAGTATTTTGCTTACTGGAAATAGTAAATTTAATCATTTAACTTTCAATTAAAACTAAAAGTTTCAAGAAAATTTTAATTTTTAAAAATGAATTTTAAGTTTTTCAAAAACTTGTGAAGGTACTTCACCATTAAGGTTTGATATTTTAATTTTCATTTTACAATCAAATTTATTTTATCACTAGCAAATCTGGAAACTAATTAAAATTAATGTAGGCACCTTGGGTCAAATCGATAACAAAAACATAGTATGATTAAAAAAGGCCCCAAACTTAATAAAACAAACTTTTCTCCTCAAAATGTTTATATTATTATTAAGAGGAAAGATAAAAGTAGTTATTAGTTATTTTTAAAAAAATTTAATCCTTTCTAATATTTTCGAAATTTTGTCAGAAAGTTTTGAGTTAGAGGCTAAGGAACGTTTACTACTGTTTTACTATAGACACCAAATGATTGCATTTGCCACTTTTTTTTTTTTTTTTTTTTTTTTTTTAGATTACAAACACATTAATTTGGAAATTCTCGCAAAAATGAAATAATTGTCGGATTTTAATGAAACTTTCAGTATTCATTCACAAATGAATGAAATTACTTTTTAAAGATCTTAATAAAAATATATTTTTTTACCTATCCCCCCCCCCCTCACGTAAATCCATGAAATGTTAAAAAAAAATTTGAATTAGTTGATAACTTAGTTCAACGCAAGACTCATTGGGGAATATAAATCACTTTTTTTTTCTTTTTTTCTTATCTTAAATTTGCAATCACTATTCAAAACCTTCTCTGAAGAGTAAAATAAAAATGCAATAAAACTGATATAATTTAATTTGATAATCTTTAATTACTGGAATAAATAACTATTGAGGACATTATACTCTCGAAAAAAAAATTTTTTCGATTTAATAAAATTTTTAAAGAATTTTAAAAAAATTTTTATTAAATAATTTAATAATATATAAGCTTTTAAAAAAAATATTTAAAAATCTCCAAAGAATTGATTGCGAGTAGAATTTTTAGTTAAGAGCTGATTGCCTATCTAAAACTGAATAAAATTCGTTTAGCAGAAATATTTCAAATTAAAAAAATTGTGTGTAAATATGTTCATTTACATTAGATTTTGAGTAAGTACGATGTTCCATAGGAGTCATAACATGTTTCCATAATTATAACATCTGCAGTACTATAAAAATTAGGTATTTTTACCATGCCTTAAACTAAGTGATAACTTAATATGAAAAATACATAATAAAAATATTAACATAAAATAACTCAATTTGATTATTTTAATTTCATTCTTATTAAATTAAAAATATTTTAAAAGAAATTTTAAATTTTTATTTATTCAGAAAGCTTATTCAAATGTCTGGCTATAAATCTAAACTAAAATTCTATTAAATATTATATAATTGCTGAAATTATTAAATTCAATTTTTAATTTTACTATTTAGTTAAAAACCAAAAAAAAAAAATTTTTTTTTTTTTTTTTTTTTTTTCCGGCTCATATGGTCGCAATACTTTGTCTGACAATTTCCGGTTCTTATAACATCCCCATTCCGTAATCTAGGTGATAGAAAAGTTAAAAAAATTTTCTGGCAGTAAGGAATTATTACTTGATTGAAGTCAGATAAAGGTAAGTTTCAATTTTAAAAATTGACTTAAATGACGTGTCAGCGAGGTATATTTTATTTTTGCAAGATTTTTAAAACAAATTTGGCTACTGTTTATGTTCTGTTGACAATGTGTTGATCAATCAAAAATGGTATGAAATTTAAATTTAATTTTTCCGATTTAGAAAAAAATAAATTAAAATCAATATAATTTCGGTTTAAAATACACCAGTATATTTTTCTTTCTGGAACTAAAATTTAATCTCTTGGCTTTCAATTAAAGCAAATTTTAAAGCTTGAAGATAACTTATTTTTAAAATTTAAATTTAGGTATCGAAAATGGACGGAGGTACCTAAAATGCCTTTTGAATATTGACATGATTTGAATTTGCATTGTAAATCTAGTCATCTATGGTAACTTATTAGTGACAAATTAAAGGAAATTACTTGCATAACATATGAATCAGCAAATTTAAATCAAGTTTAGATCTATTCGTGGCGATGATGATAGCCTTGCCCTCTCTGAATGAAACTTGATGAGATTTCATTAATATACGCATTTACTGAGCCATGATATCTTGCTAATAAGGTATTCTCTTCATAAATGTATATGAAAAAATGACAGTATTATTTGGTACAGTTATGGATTTTAATTTTAGGAAAAAAATTTTAAACATCTTGACTACACTTTAAGTAAGTAGTGATAAGTTTATCAAAAACTAGTGGAGGTACTTCATTGATTAGTTAAAGTGAGGTTTGATATTTTAATTTTCATTTTACAATCAAATTTATTTTATCACTAGCAAATCTGGGAACTAGTATTTAATGCCTTTGAATATTGACATTTGAATTGCAAATCTAGTCATCTATGGTAACTTATTAGTGAGAAGTGCTAGTAAAATGAAAAGGAAATTATTTGCATAACATTATGAATCAGCAAATTTAAATCAGGTTTAGATCTATTCGTGGCGATGATGATAGCCTTGCCCTCTCTGAATGAAACTTGATGAGATTTCATCAATATACGCATTTACTGAGCCATGATATCTTGCTAATAGGCATTCTCTTCATAAATGTATTTGAAAAAATAATTGAGAGATGTTAAATGACAGTATTATTTGGTACAGTTATGGATTTTAATTTTAAATAAAATTTTAAAACATCTTTACTACACTTTAAGTAGTTAGTGATACCAATATTGTTTTTATTTTCCTAATCATTTCAAGGCAATGAAGTGACTAGGATGCAAGGGTTTGAGTGTTAGAGAATAAAAGAAAATTAGACAAAAGAAAAATTAAGATAACTATCAACATTACACTTAATTTTTTGGAAGATCAAACTTGACTGGGAAACAAGAAGACAGTTCCTCAGGCAAGATGTGTGATAGAATAAACTGTTAGCATAGAACTTATTGTTACATATAACCATTTCAACTGTAAAATGATGATACCTTGCTGCCAATCTGGTATTGTGCTTTGATTCATAAAGTCTAGATAGCATAACAGAAAGTTAATCAGGACAATTATCTTAGAAAAGGCACAGGATGTGCATTGTGGTGCAGTGGATATCGGCGTGGAGCGAGAAACCTGGGAGCCGAGTTCGAATTCCAGTTGAATCCATTGTATTCACTTACGCGCAAATACCCTCGTGAAAGGTATTAATCCGTCTCTTCCTTCCAGTTATGGGTTAAATAGCAGGACAGATTGGGTTCTATAGCCTTGGTCGGCAACCAGTCTACCGCAGAAAGCAATGGCAACCTACTGCGGGATAATCTTCTGTCCAGTCAGTCATGTCTCTTTCGAGACCTGATCGCCCAAGCGTGTATCACGTATGGCACTTAACTGACTGACTGACAGGGAAGCTACATTACAGCAGTGGGAAAGGGACAAGCCAGAATGCCAACTTTCTTCTTGGTGGACTTAGAAATTGATTTAATGTAATCGTTCCACTACATGTCAGCTGAAAATGTTAGTCTGAGAAGATGCAATGTGGCACTCTTCTGGAGGTTGACATCAGCTATGCTATTGGAAGGTAAAAAAGTGTTCTATGATTAAAAGAGCAGTTTTGTGTTTGGGGCATTAAAATTAATGAGCACTCCTTTTCCCCATTTAACAACAGATTGTTTTTGTCTTTTAGTTAAAATTAATATATTTTACATCTTATATTATGCTCTACAATATTTGTTGTATTGAGCACTTTTTATAAGAAAAGTAAATGCCCGAGAACTAGGAATTGTAAAATAGTTGGTTCTCTTCACCTAGAGATATATAATGTGCCAATTTAACCTCAAATCAATCGGACCTATTTTAAAGACAGGTAAATAGTTATCAACTGAAGAGATTCTTGGCATGATGCAAAGGAGACAGAAAACTATGCCAAGACATGGAACTGCATACAAGAAACTACAAAAGGAAATAAGGACCAAGTGCTGGCAGGCTAAAGAGGAATGGCTCAGCAACAAATGTGCAAAAGAAGAGATTGAGCAAGACTAAAGGAGAAATGCATAAAGAAATAAGGCAACTGACAGGACAAAGAACATGCTCCTCAACAGAATGTTTAAAATCCAGGGATGGAACGATCATATTAGAGAAAGAGGAAATACCCTAACGATGGAAGTATATATAAAAGCTCTCTTCCGCGACAAGAGAGAGCAACTGATAGTAAACAAAGATGTTGACGGACCAGAAATACTAAAATCTGAGGCTAAAGCTGCAATGAGCAAGCTGAATAGGAACAAAGCAGCTGGACCAGACAGCATTGTAATGGATGCTTCACAGCCTTATAAGATTTTGACATAAAGGAAAATTACAGAAATAAATTAAATTTACAACAGTGGTGTAATACCAGATGACCCGAACAGATCAATTTCCATAGCTCTGCCTAGGAAGCCAGGTGCAATCAAATGTACACTCCACCAAAAAAACATTTTGAGCCACAAAATGAAACTCATTGTCAGAATCCTGATGAAAACAGTGAAGCGGAATGAGGAATGCAATATTTATGCTTAGGATGCTATCAGAAAGGGTGATACAAATGAAAAAGATTGTTTACCTGTGTTTTGTAGACGTATACCAAGGCATTTGACAAAGTACGCCACAAAGAATAGATGGAAATGCTCAGCAACCTCGACATAATTTGGCAAAAGACATTAGAGTAATCAAGAACCTATATAAACTCTGTATATGAACAGGGGATGTGCGTTGTGGTGCAGTGGATATTGGCTCGAACGAGAAATCAGAACCGAGTTCAAATTCCACTTGAATTCATTGCATTCACTTACGCACAAGTACCCTTGGGAAAGGTATTAATCCGTCTATTCCTTCCAGTTATGGGTCAAATAACAGGACAGACTGGGTTCTATAGCTTTGGTCGGCAACTAGTCTACTGCAGAAAGCAATGGCAACCTACTGCGGGGTAATCTTCTGCCCAGTCAGTCATGTCTCTTTCGAGACATGATCGCCCAAGCGTGAATCACGTATGGCACTTAACTGACTGACTGATATGAACAGGAAATGAAATCAGCAGATAGACAAAGATAAGACAAGGATGTCTTTTCACTTGATCTATTCGACTTGTACAGTGACGCTATTCTGAGTACCCTAGAAGTTACGCCAGGATTTGTCATTGGTGGTCACAATCTGAACAATATAAGATAGGCAGATGATACAGTGCTGATTGCTTATATGGAAAGAAAACTAAAAGACCTCCTGAAAAGGGTAGATGAAAGTCAAAAGAAAGGACTACAAATAAACAAGAAAACTTAATGTATGGTCATCAGCAGTGGAGCCCAAAATGCCAATTACAGGTGGGGGGGATACTAAAATCAAGCAAGTACAAAAATTTAAGTCTTTGGGAAGTGTTCTGACGTAAGATGGAAAATGCAACATTGAGATTCAAAGGCAAATTGGCATTATGAAGGCCACCTTCCAGAACCTGAGCAGAGTATTAATAGACAGGAATATTTTGCTAGAAACAAAGAGTATTGGATTGCTATGTGATGTCTGTTATTCAATATGGCTGTGAATGCTGGACAATATCATCAAACTTGAAGCAACTGAAATGTGGTTCTACAGAAGGATGCTGCAGATATCATGGATTGAGCATGTGAGCAATGATGAGGTTTTGGAAAGGATGGAAACGAACAGGAAATTAATACTGAGCATCAGGAAAGGATGGCTTGGAGAATTTGATAATCACAGGTCAGATAGAGAGAGGGAAAGCAGTGGATAACATTTGATGGGCCTCAGCAGGTGGATGGTGGTTTGGGCGAGGCAACAGGAGAAAGCCTGCTAAGAACTACCAAGAACAGAGAGGCGGGAAAGGCTATGATTGTCTACATCCTTAAGGGACATGGCACATAGAAGAAATAGTTGCCATCAGCATAGATACAGGGTTGAGAAGATGGCATCAAGTCATTTATGAAAATTAAAAACAATGTAGGTCCAAGGATAGAGCCCTGTGGAACAACTGATCTTACTTGAATGATTACTGAATTATATTTTAGTTTTAACAACTAACAATTTATAAAATACATAAAAGGAAACTAGATGTCTTTGATTTTGAAAATGTGCCTAAATTGATATCAAATTAATCTGTAATTTAGAAAGTTTCATATTTAAAATGTCATAGCAGAAATTTTTGTTTTTAATGATGCAACCTCTTATTAAATGGCTAATATACAGGCTCTGTGTGTATTACTCAAAAAAGAAATTCAAAATATTACTAAAAAAATTAGAATGCATTTAAAATAGTGTCCTTCTCGTATAATAAAACCAAAATAATACTGAAACTAATCATTTAAAATAAACTTAATTGAAAACACAGTTCATAAGGGTGACTGCTGGGAGACCCAATATCTGGAACTCTGCAGCATGCCTCACAAGCAAGAGAACCCAGTCGTGCTTGTCAGACAATTTCTGTGAACACTTTACTCCTTACATCTGCCCCCCCCCCCCCAACCGCAATCCTTTGTGTGGGATTCAGTTTAGCAAGAGACCAACAAAAGTTGTAATACCAAAGATGAACTGAAAGAAAGGTTGTTGCCAGTGGCTTTTATTGAATAAAACAAAATTAGCAAACTCCAAATGTCATGCATAATTATTTTTAGCTTTTTATAATGATTAGAGGTAATTTAGATTTAAATTCTTTTATTTGATCTTCTATAAAAAAAAAGCAAATATGTGCATTGTGGTACAGTGGATATTGGCTTGGAATGAGAAAACATGGAGCCAAGTTAAAATACCAGTTAAATTGCTTGCAAATAATCTTGGGGAAAGGTATTAATCCATTTCTTCCCTCTAGTTATGGATTAAATAACAGGACAGATTAGGTTCTGTAACCTTGGCTGGCAACCAACTGGGAAAATCTTCTGCTCTATCAGTCATGTCTCTTTCAAGACATAATTGCCCAAGTGTGTATCACATAAGTCACTTAACTGACTGACTGATATAAAAACAAATAATTTAGCAGTTGCAAGAAGAAAAAATAGGTTAAGATTTTTTTAAAAAGCTTAATTTTAAAACTGCACTTGAAACTTATTAGTAATTTTTCACAAATTGATATTTCTAGAAACCCTCCGTGTAAAATCTGAAGCAAAATATTTTTACAAAATGTTAACTCAAATGTCTTTATTAAAAAAAAAAAAAGTATGCCATTACCTCATTGTTTTCTACTAAAACAATCTATTCAAAGTAAAATTCATTGATAAGTGCTGAAAAACTTCATTGAAATAGTTCTGATTTTTCAGAAATTTAAAAACTTTTTTGCTTGATGCTAAAAAGTATAAATTTGTCATCAGAAAGGAGTGATTGCAGAAAATTCTGCTTTAAAAATTGGTCAATATACAGAACCAGATTTATTTTTGTAGTGTTAGTCGATGCATAGAAAATATTTTAAATATTCTAATGCAGGTATGCCTTTTTTAAGCTTATCAAAAAATCAACTAATCATTTCAATAAAATTTTCAGTAGTTTTGTTAAAAAAAATTTAACATGGAGATTGCTTGAAACATACATATGTAACTGATGTTCTCTGTGTATGTGTGTGTGTGTGTATGTGTGTGTGTGTGTGTGTGTATATATGTATATATATATATATATATATATATATATATATAGTCATCTGCAGACAGATCTTTCACTGTATCACAGCTCATCAGTACAGTTAGACATCCGATTACTTCTTACCCCCAGGATTGAAACCCGACCAAATTGGCGTCAGTCGGCAATTCTACCTCTGAGCTATGGCCGCTCAGTAGAAGGAGGCAGACTTTTTTGCATGTATATTATATATTGGCAGGCATACTTAAATATATATATATATATTTAAGTATGCCTGCCAAGTTGGCCAGTGAATCCCTGTTGCAGGTGTCAACTTAGGCACACATTTATTTAATAACCACTTAACCCAATTAGTTTATACTGCAGTTATGCTGGTGCAACATTATTCAGTAATGTTACGTTTGGTGGCTCTTATGCTTCATAAAAATTTCTAAAGTTTTATTAAATAACTTTAATAAAAATAGTAACTTTACCTGCTTATTTTTATCTTTGACATACTAACATTTTGCTATTAGCGTGTATGGAAGGAATGTTTAATGGGAATTTTCTATTAAAACTCAGCTAAAAGGTAAATTTTTGTAATCAGAGGAAGAGTAAAAGCACCATCTGCTCTTTTGAGCCAAGTTTACTGTCTTGAATTTTAATTCAAAATAGCATTAATTTTTCTTCCAATATAAAATATTTATGCAAATTTACTTTTTAAAAATTTTTTTTAATCTGTCATGGCCTGGAATCTTAATTGGATTCAAGTAAAATATTAATAGAAATGTAAACAAGGGTTACATTTTTTCTAGCAAAATCTCGCCATTAAAACTTCATATTTAAATTATCACAAATGACTGAAAACATTTGATATACTCCTGAAAACTGCAGAAATTTTCATATAAACTGAGCCCCTTGAAACATGATTTTATTTTAACAAAAAATTAAAGAAATTTCTTTTAAATGTAATTATGAAGTCTTTGATATTCAGGGGATAAAATGTTTTTAAGCTATTAATGAATCCTTCCTCAGAATTTTTTCATTGGACTTTTATGTGTCCTGTTGTATTAAATAGTAAACAAAAATATCTTGACATACTAAACAGTTGTTTATTCAATAAAATTGCTATTGGCTTCAACCACAGCCTCCAAGCAATTTTGGAATATCCTGCAGCTCTTCTGGACACTTTCTTTAAGTTGGTGAATGCTACCATAATATTTGCCTTCAGTTCATATTTGGCATTTTTTGTTGGCTAAATGTAAGAGATGATGTAGTCACAAAAATGATCTGACAGCCATGACGGTTCTGTTTGTGTAGCGTGGTGCAGAGACCTGTTGCCAGACACGCTCTTTCAGCAGTTACTGTCTTCAGTCAAGGCAGAACTACCTCCTCAAGGCATTTCATGTAGGCCTTGTGGGAAGATGAATGGAATCATCACTACTTCCAAGCGTCTTTATAATCACCATTGGTCTCTTCCAACTCTTTCTGAATCTTCTGCACTGTCCTCAGATTGACACCCAAACACACTCCATTGTTTTTATTGGAGTTTCCATTAGAAATACCAAGCAGTACAGCAAACTGTTTCCAAATTTGTGGAGTGAATTGCATCATGGTGCTTTTTTTTCTCACTGTGCCTAACAGACCCTACTGTGCATATGCAAAATTAAAAATATAGAATTGTGATAATTTAACCATCACACATATGATCCAATGACATTGAATTTTAATTTTAGAGTTTGTTAATTCTGTATTGAAATGTGAATTGAAGCATATTTTGTGCCAATTAGAACCAAAAATATGAGTGGTTGTTAAAACTTAAAACTACAAATCAATTTCAAATCTTCAGAATTCAACTCTTACTAGTGTTTTTAAGTATTAACTACTTGATAAATCTGTACATTCCTATAATACCTAATGTAACAATGAAAGAATGCATCATCCTTCAAGGAAATATTTTGAATTCTTCCTGTATATAGACAGAAAGTAAATGAAAATATTTTATTAAATCTTGCTAAGTTTCATTGCAAAACTAGTAGCAACCAACTTATGAAATGTTATGGTCACTTGTAAAAAAAAAAAAAAATGCTTGCAATGATGCTGTAATTTGCGTCAGATGGCACAGTGCAGTGATGGTTGCCTGTCATCTTTATACTGCCTGTGTCAGTTGACGAAACAAACTTTACTGAGCAGGCCAATTTCTGATTATTTTGATACCAATTAGCCAGGAGTTGTTACTGTTAGATTAGCTTTTTCTTTTTTTTTTTTTTTTTTGTAATAGGTAGTTATATAATATTGAATGTGCATTAGTATAGGTTAGATAAAAAATCTTTTTAAATGTCTTTGTAAAAATGTTATTTTTGATTGGTTACAAGTTTGAAAAAATATTTTGAATTTCCAGATCTTCAGTTTATTGCTTTAGTGGTGGCTTTGAAGCTCAAGGTTGCAATAGCTAAGTAAATTGGTAGATGCATCAGAAGGGAAATAATTCTTTGTAACTCTTTACTGCTGCCTTTCATAGTAATACGTATCTTTTTTTTTTTTTTTTTTTTTCTTTTTTTAATGTAAAAATCTTTGTACAAACTTTTATATATTTTGTCTATTTTAATAAAGTTTTCAAATATTTTAAAAAATATAATTTACCATTAGTTAGCATCAGCTGCAGGGTAAATTTTACAATCTTGATGTAATGAATTTGTAGATTGAAAATTAACGTAAAAAATTCCTGAATCTGAAAATTTTGTATATGCATTTGGTTTTTATTTTTCTTACAGGTTTTATAGCCATAACTCCAGTTTTGTTCATGGTGGTGTAGAGAAAGCTGGTGAAGAGCAACAACCTGTTATGGGACAAGTTGTAAGTTTATAAGCTACTTGTGTGTCAAACTGTAATTATGGACATTTTTCTCCATAGCTTTAAGACATTTGCTGTTATTGACAAATGGCTGCTATAGATATTTTTTTTTAAGCATTCTTCACACTAAATTAGTCATAGAACACTTTTTCTTCCTTTGATCACTGCATACTTCGCATCAAATACTCTAAATGAACAAGAATATGAAACTTTCTAAATTAACAATTATGTTGGTATATCTGACTACTGAAAATCACATATGTACAAATAGCCTCAATAGTTGTTGGAATCATGAAACCATTCTTAATTCAGGGCACACTTGTGGAACAACTAAAACTCTGGGGGTAGACTTTGAATTTTGATAAAAGAAAATAATTCATGAAATTTGAAAATGCTCCTGTAATGAGTATTTATTTTTAAGACATTAAATTCTATATTTAAGCAGTGTTTTAAAAGGTTTAATGAAGATTTTATACACACACACACACACACACACACACACACTGATAATGATCAATTAAAATCTGTCAAGGAAGGCAAACGGTAGAGAATATTTCACTCAAGTAATTAGCATCCAATTTAAAATATCAAATGACAAACACTTGACTTAGACATGGAAATCATGTGCGTGGAGCTTTTTTGTGTGTGTATGAGAAACAAAGCAAATAATTGCTGTGTTCAAAACATTAATTTAAAACAGTGTTCCATATAAAAATAACCATGTACATTATTAATGTTCTAATGTAATTATATATATATATATATATATAACTTCTGTTAACTTGAGTGCACCGGGGCTACCTTTCAGGGCACACCGGTTAAAAAACACTGCTCCATTGTAAAATAAAATAAAAAAAACTTTTCTAAAACTTCATTTGAGAAGTATCCGATTTGAAACTAATATTTTTTACTTTCACTTTGAACCCCCCCCCCCAAATTGATTTCAGAATCAAACAGTAGCAGTGATTCATGTATCTTTCAAAACCTGACACACTTATAAGGGTGTTTTTTTTTTTTTTTACCTACTGAGACCTTGTCTGTTAAAATATAATTTTAAAAAATGACAGGTGAACACTTTCTTATCTTTAAAATATTCTCCATAATCTTAATTTTAGAAATAAAGACTTAAAATTTACTATAGTCATCAACCTTATTTATTTTCTGATAATGTTATGTATGGTCACACATGCTTTCAAAATGTGCATGTTTTAAGCACATGAGAAAAATTTAATTATTTTAAAAATCTTAGCACCTGATTTTGTATTAAGCTTCTCAATTTTTGCTTAGTAAATATAGTTTTCATTTAATAACTTTTCCTAATGCAAAGTTTTGAAGGTTTTTTTGTTTTTAGGTTTTGATAATTTAAAAATGCAAATTGTAAAAATTCATCATTCATTGCAAAATTTATTTTAAGACAATGTCCTTAATTTATATTTATAAAAGCAAGAAAGTGTATCTAATTAAATATCAGTTTTATTGCAATTTCTGTTTTGCTATGTGGTGCAGATCTTAGGGAAAGAAGCAGCTGTGGGGGGGGGGTTAGAGGATTTACGTTCTCCAAAGGCATCTTGCATTAAACCAATAAAATAGTTTGAAAACAATTTAATTCCTAGAACTCTCACAAAATTTATCATCAGAAACAGTGCTAAAATTCCCATGGTCAGCTCTCATCCTACACTGATGATGACAAAAGGGCTAAAATTTTGAAGATGCTAGAAAGGTTTAGAAAATAACTAAGAATTTAATCTTTCCTCGTAATATTTTTGACAAAACTAAGTTTAAGGTTTTTTGGTGGTGGTTACCTACATTAGAATTTTTTTTTTTTTTAAAGGCATTGAAAAATTCTGTCTGACCTCAGAATTTGATTAGGCAAGGTCGTAAATATTTCAGCAGCACACACCTTATTCATTTACCTTAATTATTTTCATCCTTTTTATTTTGAAGGACATTCATCAGAAAATCCTGTCTCTGAACTTTGTTGATTGCCGAGCAAAAATCCGGCAAGTGGATAGTCAAGCCACAGTATCTAATGCAGTTGTGGTTCAGGTAACTTAATTTTTAGCATGTAAGAAACAACTCTTAATTTAATTTTTTTTATCTTTTAGATGTTTTCATTTTTGCAAAAGCCATAAGTTTTTTTTTTTTGTTGTTGTTTTTTTTTTTATATAGATGTAACTAATTGCAATAATTGAATCTATTAAAAACTAATTTGAAGCTGTTAAGAAATGAATAATTTCATCTTGTATTTGATTCTTTTTAGGTGACTGGTGAATTGTCAAATGATGGACAACAAATGCGTCGCTTTATGCAGACTTTTGTGTTAGCTCCACAATCACCCAAGAAGTATTATGTCCATAATGACATATTTCGTTATCAGGATGAGGTTTTCCATGATTCTGAATCTGATGTTGAAAACCTAGAAGAGAGTGGTGGTAAGTTTCTCAAGAATGCCTTTAAATAATTCTAGAGTCTTTGTACAAGTACTTATATATATGGGTCTACAGCTATATCGTGTTGAATACACCGGTTCCTGTCCGATCACCAAAGTTAAGCAACATAGTCTGGTCAGTACTTAAATGGGTGACCATTTGAGAATACCGGGTGCTGTAAACGTAAGGACCAAGAATGGTCCACTGGTCCTCCAGGTTTGGGGGTTGGGTGCAGTGCTAACAACCCTGCCCCGTAAAAAACAGGTTGTTACAGAAACAGCAACAAATAGGTTGCTGCCCTATGCACCATTGTGTGCGATGGATAAATGATATATATATATATATAACCTCTTAAAGGAATTGGTTGTTATTGTAAATGAAATTTAAAAGAATTACTTTAAATGTCTGTTGTTGAAAGAGAAAAATGTTCTTTCAGAGTCTGAACAGGAGCAAACTGAGGCTGTTTCTCAAGCTGAGCCTGTACCGGAGCCAACAGTGTCACAGTACTATGATCAAACATCTGTGCTAAGGTAAAAAAAAAAATTTTTTTTAATTTAATCTCTAAAAAAAAAAAAAAATCCTTGCATTTGGAAGTATGCTTTTTCATTTAAGCTTTCTAAAACATTTTCATTTAAAAAAAACTTTTCATGCTAATTTTATTTTAACATTTATCTTAACCCAATTCTGGTTTCCCTTAGAGTAACTACATCAAAGCAAAGTTAAAACTTTGTTAATGGCCAGGCAAATTTTACTTCTAATATGAACTTCTCACTTGTTGCTAGCAATGGCAATGCAGAGATTGAAGACAGACCAGAATCACCTGCACAAAAGTCTGTGGAAGAAGAGCCGAAGGAAGAACCTCCAGAGGAAGCTGCTCCAGAACCAGAGAAAGAGGCAGAGATTAAAACTCCTGAGCCAGAACCTGTTCCTGATGCACCTGGTAAGTCTACCAACTGGCTTGCTCTTGATCTGATGCTTGTAGCCTAAATGCTCAAGTATTGGGTGCTTGGGAATATTATTAGATTCACTTTTTTATAGTTTGCTTCATGACTTTTCATATTAGATTTGGGAATTTTATATACTTGGTTGTGTTAACAAAAAAATACTCAAATCTTACAAATGTAATATTTTCAATGTCAAGAGTTTTTGATACTGGGTACTGATATGAATCAGATTAAATTTATACCTGTACCTTCTAGTGAACATTTGGTCAGAAGTTGGGCTTTGTTTAATGTGCCAGAACAGAAACTAGCACTTCATCTGGAAAAGTTGGTTTTAAATAAATTAATTTTTTACAATGAAAGAATTTGACTTAAAGCTTTCATAATAATTTTGTATGATTAATTTGATGGTATAAATATTACAAGCTAGTTTTGAAGTTTTAGCCTGGCTAATTTATAAAAAGTCTGAACAAACATTAAAATCTTTTAAGACCTTGAGCCAAACTTTTCAGCATTCTTTCTTATTCTTCCAAAAATTGGCAGTTTGTTGATATTATGTTATAGCACTTCTATTTTTAATCTTTTTCTAGCTGAGCAGAAGCCTCTCTCATGGGCTAGCCTGGCTAGCAAGAATGCCCCGCCAGCACAGCCATCAACCACTATTAGCGCAGGGCCTGCTGGTCATGCCCCGCCCATTGGAAAACCCCAGGTTGCAAGACCTGAGGTCAGCAAGCTGGATGGCAATCAAGGCCCACAACCCCAGAGGACTCCTCGGTATTTTTTTTTTTTTTTTTTTTTTCTCTCTCTCTCTCTCTAACATATTTTAACAATTTTATTCTATGGTACTTTTAAGTGATTTTCATCTTTAAATCCTCATTGCAAATTTGCAGATTTTATACTAAGATTGTTTTTAAGTTCTTAGGATGATATTTGTAATATAAAGGAAAAAAAGCTTGTCAAGCTGTTGGAGCAGTGCAAAAATGTTATACAATTTAATATTAAAATTATGAAATTTGAAAACTTGCAATGATGCTGTAATTTGCGTCTGATGCTACAATGCAGTGATGGTTGCCTGCCATCTTAATACTGTGTGTGTCAATTGACGAGACAAACATTACTGAGCAGGTTTGTCAAAGTTTTCATTTATGGTTCATTACAATTTGATTACAAGACTTTTGTCAGACCCACTCTACATTCATAAAAACCTTATATTTGTCCTGTAATTGGTTCTCTCTAGTAAATCTATTACTTCATTCCCCCTCTCATGATTAGTGAATGGCAGACAAGACTAAACTTTGCAATATTAAAAGGAAAAAACAAACTTGTCAAGTTCTTGAGGCAGTGCAAAAATATTGAGTTGGCCAAAAACTGTCATTATATGAAGCAGAAGTGTTGGATTTTTGGTGTCAGAGGAAGTGTACCATTGATAGGAATAGGTCACATTTACTGAGCAGCATCTGGATTGAACGGTGGATATTGAAGTCTCAACACTGTCTATATGTTTGAACTTCTCCTTAGTCAACTTGGCAGTGTGTCGCCTTGCATTATCTTGATGAAGCAGACCAACTTCAATTGATCAAACCTTTACTTTGTTGTATATGCAGCATATTGGCTGGCAATATATTTTAGCCTTAATAAAGTATGACTGGAACAGGCTTTAAATGCAATTCTTGTTAGAAATTTCATCAGACAGTTCAAGATTTGTTTCCTTTACACTTTCTGAATTCAAACTTTCTAGCCAACCTGATATTGGTCCTGGTTATGACAGAAAACACTATCTGAAAACAAGGCATCTAATTGGGACGTTGTGAGGAGCATGGAACCAACTTTTAATTGCTGCTGTTCTCAGGCCCACCCTGACCTAGAGGGGTAGCACCTGTTAGGATCCCAGCTATGGGCAAATAGTTAACCCCCTAACTGGGGTTAAAACACTATAAAATAGACATAGAAAAAGTCATTTTTGAAAGGAAAAAATATTACCAACAATTTTAATTTTTTTTTTTTTTTTTAATAAAAAAATCTAGAAGGCATCTTAAGTTTTCTAAAAAAACAAAACAAAACTTAAAATCCCAGCTTTTTGCCAATAAATAACCTTGATAGTTTGATGTGCTGTGAGACAAAACTCAAATCAACCTCGTATTACAATTTTGTTAAAATTATAAAACTGGAAAACTTGCAATGATGCTGTAATTTGCGTCTGATGCTACTATACAGTGATGGTTGCCTGCCATCTTAATACTGTGTGTGTCAATTGACGAGACAAACATTACTGAGCAGGTTTGTCAAAGTTTTTATTTATGGTTCATTGCAATTTGATTAAAAGACTTGTCAGACCCACTCTACATTCATAAAAACCTTATATTTGTCCTGTAATTGGTTCTCTCTAGTAAATCTTATTACTTCATTCCTTCTCTCATGATTAATGAATGGCAGACAAGACTAAACTTTGCAATATTAAAAGAAAAAAAACTTGTCAAGCTGTTGAGGCAGTGCAAAAAGGTTGAGTTGGCCAAAAGGCGTCATTATATGAAGCAGAAGTGTTGGATTTTTGGTGTCAGAGGAAGTGTACCATTGATAGGAATAGGTCACATTTACTGAGCAGCATCTGGATTGAACGGTGGGTATTGAAGTCTCAACACTGTCTATATGTTTGAACTTCTCCTTAGTCAACTTGGCAGTGTGTCGCCTTGCATTATCTTGATGAAGCAGACCAACTTCAATTGATCAAACCTTTACTTTGTTGTACATGCAGCATATTGGCTGGCAATTTATTTTAGCCTTAATAGTATGACTGGAACAGGCTTTAAATGCAATTCTTGTTAGAAATTTCATCAGACAGTTCAAGATTTGTTTCCTTTACACTTTCTGAGTCCAGATTTTCTGGTCAACCTAATATTACAATTTTGTTAAAATTATAAAATTTGAAAACTTGCAATGATGCTGTAATTTGCGTCAGATGCTACAATGCAATGATGGTTGCCTGCCATCTTAATATTGTGTGTGTCAACTGACGAGATAAAAATTACTGAGCAAGTTTGTCAGGGCTAGCTTTGTCGACTATGCACAATAGAAATGATTCCCACAGTTTTGCTAGGCCCGCTTTCTCTCAAATTGGAATTTTATTTGGTCAATGATGTAGATTTCAGTCAGTGGATGGGACGAGTAAAGAGCTCTAGTTTAATTTTTGATAATTAAGTGAAACTTTCTGAAAACTTTAGATTTGTGCTATAATTGGTTTTCTCTCTAGTAAACCTTTTCATTCCCCGCTCATGATTAGTGAACGGCAGACAATACTAAACTTTCAAAAAATTTGCTATGATCTTAATTCTTTGAATTTAGCTGAGTAAGCCACATTCAAGATAAAACTACAAAATTAACAGCACATGTTTAATAAACATGTGCTGTTTATAAAAGGATAAAATGAACTTAGTTGAATTTATAAATTTTAATTTTGTAACATTTAGTTTTTTAGAAGATACCAGTCTAGGAACTGGTTAAAATAAATTAAAGGGTGGGGGGCAGTCTTATTTTGCTTGCTTACTTTGTGTTGGTTTTTGTGACTGATGCTGTCATTGTTGTAGGCTACCCAGGGAGCGTATGAGGGAGCGTGAGAGAACAAGTGTCAGTCGGACTGATGATGGGGACTCGGACAGCCTAAGTGGACGCCGGGGATCAAGATATCCTGACAGTCACCAACTTTTTGTTGGTAACTTACCACACAACATTGCTGAGAGGGAATTACGTACCTACTTTGAGAGTGAGTATTAAGTTTGCATTAAAGCACTTGGATGAAGGATATGTTAATAAAAGTATTGCTAAATGTGACTCAACAAATTGTCATTTTGTATATTTTAGGTGAAGCTTTTGTAAACAAATTGCATGACTTGTATCCCCCTCCCTTTAGGGACCCTAACTTTGTTTTCTCTAGCAATAATTATGATTTTAGTAATTTTTTTGAAATTCTCATAACACAAATTTTTTAACTGATAGTTCAGAATTAAGTCAGTTATTAAGTATGTTTAATATTATAAACTGTTTATAATTTTAATTTTCAATAATCTCTAAATTAAAATATTTTTAATTTTTAGATTATGGACGTGTTGTAGAACTCCGGATCAACACCAAGAGCGGTGGTGGAAAACTACCAGTAAGGCTAATAAAACATTTCTTAATTTATTATTTGTAAAGTACATTTAACTGTATTGTAAAGCTACATTTTTAAAATCTGGTGGTCAGCTGTAAAAACTAATTGCAGTGATGCTGTAATGGTAATCTGCCATCTTAGAATTGCATGTGTTAAATGCCGAAACATACATTAAGCAGGACAATTTAACTTTCTCAGGAAACCACTTAGGTTAAAAGTGTTTGCTTGAGAATTTTTTAAAACTGTTAACTGATAAGTTAATGTTATTGGATATTTCATACGAAAATACTTTTGAGCTTAGCACATTGTTAAAATTTTTTTTTTTTTTTTTTTTTTTTCTTAGAACTTTGGTTTTGTAGTCTTTGACAGCCCTGATCCTGTACAACATATTCTAAGCAGCAAGGTATGTACTCATTTTGGAAAGAAGTTAACCTTTCTTTATAGCTGTGCTTGCTAATGTGATTGTTTTGATGTCTTGTAGTGTATTTTACTAAAGCAATCTAATTTAGGTTTGTATGCATTAATTCATGGCACTGTAGAAAATCATTGTTAGCAATTTTTTTTTTTTTCTCTTTTCTGA
The DNA here is from genome assembly GCA_037127315.1 of Ascarosepion bandense. Lineage (NCBI taxonomy): Eukaryota > Metazoa > Mollusca > Cephalopoda > Sepiida > Sepiidae > Ascarosepion > Ascarosepion bandense. The sequence continues at coordinate 1,840,130 of JBBBDQ010001077.1, forward strand.
AGCAATCTCTTTAACACATTCAACTACTGTGAGTGCAGTATTTCATGCAATTAGATTAGACTTTAGGACACATTTGAAATGTATCACTTGCTGCCAGTAAGACTTTACATTTATTTTATTTTAGCCTATAAAGTATAATGGCGAACATCGACTGAATGTAGAAGAGAAAAAACCACGTGGAGCTGGTAGTGGTCCTGAAGGTGGTAGGCCGATGAGCGGAAGAGGAAGCCGTGGAGGGCTTGGCAGTAGCACTGGACGAGGTGGCATCATGGGTGGCAACTTGGGCGGTAGCCGTGGTGGCATCCGACCTCAATCAGGGGGAGGGAGCAGACCAGACAACCGGCTTGGTGGCCTTAGTGGCGGTGGCACCGGTGGACGAGGCGGTCCTGGAGGTGGTGGAGCGCGGCGTTGAATCTGAAGAGCTTATGGTGCTTCATGGAAGTATGCAATTCTGTCTGGACAAGTAGATTCAGGGCATGGTGTGTCTGTGTGCGTCTGTCTGGGTGCGTGTGTGTGTGTGGTGACATCGTCTTGCTCGTGACACAAAACTCTCACTGGGATGTTTTTGCTCACTTTTCTTTTTTTAAAGTGGCAAACTTAATGGCAACCCATCACAAACTTCTGTTATCATACAAGTAAGTGAAACACTGGCAAGAATAACACACACCCACACAAACTGTAGTTTTTGTGAAAGGAAAAAAATATTTAAAAAAACAAAATTACAAAACAAGAACCCTTACCTTCAACAAATGTCCAAACTACTTCACTCAATCTGACAAATGTTAGTTAACTTCTAGTTCTGTTCTTGCTCAGAATTTCACTAACACAGATGACCACAATAACCAATTCTCTAAGTCACCACCTACTCATTGGTCCAAGGAAGATCCTAGTGCGCAGAACAGGTCTCAATTGGTTCTCTTTGGTCATCTGATGTTCAGATCACCTGTTGATCTGTCAGTAACTTCTTTCAGATGAAAAAAAAAAAAATCAAACAAAAACTAGCAGAATTGCATATTTTCTTCAGTGTAAAAGGTGTTGGATTGTGAAAAATAACTTTGCCCCTTTTATCAGAGGCATTTACTAGTTGTACCATCTCTCAACAAAAATCCCTTATAAAAGAAAAAAAGACAACAGACAACACATCCACGTGTATGTAAGAGTTGAAAATGTAAAATAATTAACATGACCCAACCATTATTTTCTTACTGTTAAAATAAAGCCGTTTTTAAATGTATCCATTTATTTGGTCAAAATTGTGATCTACCATCTTTTGAGAAGGAAAGAAAGAGGAAAGCAAAAAGATAAAAGAAAGCACTACACAAACCCTCAACTAGTTTTGAGTAAGAAACTCTTCCAATTCAAGTCTTGAATTGTGGCGGCTTCAAGAGAGTATCAGGACAAGGCAAAACAAAAGCTAATGGTGTGGAAGGCAGGTTTTATATCCACATTCCTTTTTCTTTAGGGTTATGTTTGAATTTCTTCATAGTGTCTGTCTCCTGTGGAACAATTGCTCCTTTTTGGGATGGGTCACACACACACCACACACAGACCATTTTTTGGGGGGAATTGGGGATTCTGGGTTGGGATTTAAAAATATATTAAAAAAACAGTAGATCTCAAGTAGCTTTTCTCCTGAGGAGCTTGACACTGTGTCTCTTGTTCAAACACCTCCAAGTTAACTGCAGTTAGTGCTTTTAAAATTATTATAGCTTAGAAGCATCTAGCCCAGCCACCTTGTCTAGAATTTCCGCCACATCTGACATCAGTTGAATACAATGCTGTACTTAGATGCCGTTCGTCTTTCAAATAAGTTATTAAGCCATTCTTACTCTCTGCTGCTGGAAAAAACTGAGTTCTGGTTGTTTATGAAACTGTGCATTCACACAATTTACACATTTTGTCTTTCCTCTCACTATGTAATGTCATACTAATAGGCCTTTTCTATCTCCAGCAGACACACATACATATATATATATATATATATATATATATATATATATATATATATATATATATATTCCTTTCCCTTATTTAAAATAAGTAATAAGCATACAACTCCAAAGTAATGTAAGAATTTTTTTCTTTTCGCAGAGCTGATGAACTTCCACTTTAAATTGGGTCATGTCTGTGCTGCCAAACCTTCCTTCCTTTCTTTCTTCCTTCCTTCCATCCTTTCTCAGACAGAAAAAAATAAAATCTTCATCTGAACCAGCAACTAAGAATGTTGTTCTTTCGATGCACTTATTGTTTAGCTATTTGACAACTTTGTGTGTTGTTTTTTTTTTTTTTTTTTTTCCTCCCTTCCCCACTCTTAATACATTTACAAATCTCAAAATGATGTAGCTTAACTAACTGCTAAATCTGAGCTAAAATAAAATTAGGCATGAAAAGTACTGTTTCATATTTGTAAATTTTAAAATAGCACTAAACTTTTTGAACTAAATCTTTTGGAGGTGTGGGAAGATAAAATTCTCATGTTGCATTGATAATGCTGAAATATTTGTGATAATAGAATCTGGTTTTTTAAATTGTTTAGTACAAATTGCAAACCTTTCAGTCATGTTCCTTTGTTGATTTAGTTTTTTACAACTATTTAGAAATTGAATTTGTTCTAATAAAAGGCAAATGTGTAATTTGGTTAAAATCAAATGTTTTGTTGTTCTCACGTCTATTTCTTATCCTAGTAACTCCCAAACTCTTATTGGGAAAGCAAAGAAAATGTTTAAATATTAAGGAAAAAGTAATTACAACAAAAGAAATGCTATAAAATTCACTTGTTTTTAAATTTAATCTTTAATGAGTTTTTAGAAGCATTTAATTTAGTGTTAATTTTTTTTTTATGCTCTTTTAGGATGTAAGTGACCATGCTTCTACACACATTCTTTTTAGCTGAATTACCATGGATTCCTTGAAAAGTGAAATGGGTTCTAAGAGTGGTTACAAACCAAGGCTGGAAAAGTTCAGACTGCTGTTTATACCTGTGAGGATGAAGAGAAGAGATGGATTTGTGTGAATGCAACACTGTGGGAATTTTAACTTCTCCCAAATTAAACTTTGCATACTGATAATCTTTCTACTGCCAACATCCAACTCCATTTATAGCTTTCCTTGTATAAACCTAAATAGGCTGGGATTACTTTGTGTTTTATATTTTAGAGAAGAGCAAAATATAAATTTTCACAAATATTTTTAATGCACTACCTAATGTTAGCTTACAAATAAGTGTTGTAAGCTAGTGATGTTTATCTAAAATGATCTGTGGCCATTAACCTTGTAAAATGACTGATTTACCAGTTTTTGAAAACCTGGTTATGACGTTTATTCAGACACTACCTGTTACCAATTACTGATTGTTAATGAAAACAAATTGCTATGCTGAATTTAATTATGTGGAAATGATTAATTGTTAATGTTATAATTCAGTATTTTGCAACTGAACTGTTTTTGTCAAAAGACTTTGCTGGTTCTGTTACAAGCTTTAATTTACATTTCAAGAAAGTGGTAAAGGTGGGATTAACTAAACCTTATAGTGTTACTGCTTATGAATCATTGAAATTAATGTCTTTCATTATCCAATATTCTCTCTCTTTAGAGGATTTCCTTTTCAAAGTGTAACATTTCTTTGTAGCAGTTTATTATCAAATAGTAATACTGCTGGAATAAATACTCCAAATGTCTTAAGTAATGGGTGTTTCTATCCCTTTTATGTAAAAATTTTAGTAAAATCTTGTTAAAAACAAAAAGCAGCATTTTCTCAAATTTGGTTGAGAAACCACAGAAACCTTACTTTCAACTGTCTATTGTTTTTGGCTGATACTTCTCACATTTCAGAGGCATTAAAGGTATCCTCCCCTAATTTCCGCCTTTCTTACCCATTCTATACAAGCAATTCAAGACAGGTTTGTCAGTATGGAAATATGTTAACATTACCTTGGTGATGAATAATAATTATTTTTCTAGTGAAATGTGTAGTGGACACGTTTCAAATAAACATTGTATTATATCGGCCTGTGCATTCAACAAATGAAAAAGTTTTTCTAGCAGGAAATAGGAACCTTTGTTCTTATTTTGCAAGGGGGAAAATCATTTAATCAGCATGCTTTAAAATTAAAGTTAAAAAAAAAAATGTTGACTTTCTGTTTTAAGGAAAACACATCCTCTTAACTCAGATTTTTCTCAGAAGCCCATATTTGCTCAGTTCTGTTTCACCATAGACCAATCTTGTGTGAAAAGGTAAAGTAGTTTTGCTTGATATTTACAGAAACTTTCAAATCCATCTGAAGTAATCTGCTTGATTACTTGAAACCTGTTTTTAGGCCTTCAAGTTGGAAAATAATCTGGTATGGTCCAGATAAATTTTCAAACATTTGTAAGCCGTAGTTGAATTTTTATTATTATTTTAGGTGGTCATTTGCACATGACTTGGGTTTTCAATATCATAACCTATTAAAATCTTGCATATTTCTCATTTTCAACATTTCAGGAATGTTTGTCAGATTAGGTGGTGGGGAACAATTTGCAAACCACTCAAGATTTCTCTCCTCTGTGTGTGTATGTATATATACACACAGACATCTGTTTTGCTATATATATAACAATTTAGAACTTAGTTATTTCCACAAGCTAGGGTTTAATCTTTCGGTATCTTCAGACAATTTACAATAACTTTTTTCTTTTTTTTTCTTTTTTTCTTCAAATGCAACTGGAATTTTCTTCAAACAACCAAAACTTTTAAAAAGGGTATTCATAGGCATGATTACAACTAAACATAATTTCTAATCTTTGATTTAGTAAATTTTTTTTTTTTTTTTTTTACATGCTTTTCCAGTTTAAAGGTTTGATTTGATTATTCCTAGTTCTTCATAGGGATAATAATAAATCCACGTTTTAAACCTCAATTGTACGAAAACTGGCTAGCCACATATGGAAAGAACCCAATATAACTTGGAGTATATGATGAGGCAATGTATACAAATTGTGTGATAAGGAAAAGAGGTTTTCACAAAATTACTGAAATATCAGAAATTAGGTCCCGATGTAATCATACCTATAAATAAATACTAGGATCATACAAACCTGGATAAGTGTTGTAAGATTCTTGAATAACTCTTCCCTAATTTTAAAAATTCCAGTTGTGCGTTTGTAAAGATCTCTGTTCAAGCATTTGATATAGAAGCGGTTATAAATTGCCTGAAGATACTGAAATGTTGAAATCTAGGTTGTGGAAATAACACATTTCCAAAGGAAAAATATTCAAAACTTACACAAAATAAATGTAGTGAATAGTTTTTAATATAACTACTGGTCGAATTTAATTATTACCAAAAACTATTAAACTGTAAATAACTAAATATTGTGCTTACTATTGCAATTTAGGGTACATAACCTAACGTGTGAAAATGACAGCAGGTAGGGTTGTTTTTTTTTTTTTTATTGAAAATAATTTATTTTTGGCTTTTTAAATATTGAATCTAATACTACGCGCTAACCTATGCAAATATGCTAGAACATAAAGCAAGTTTGGTACAAATATATTGATAGCCATTTAACTATGAGAATCACTTTCAAACATATAAAAATTTTGTTCCTAATTACTGCAATATCTGCTTTATAAAAGCTAAGTTTATCAATTTTTTAACTAGTGTTCATGAGCAAAAATTTAGTTGACAAAAATGTGCTTAATTTTAACCTGTAATAATTGTATGTGTATTTTACGAGGTAGTTGATATTTGTCTAATGGATACAATCAAATTGCGTTTGTGGCATTGTATATTAAGAAGTATGGCTACTTATGCTAACAAACTTGTAGAATTGGGATATTTATGCTGCATGAGGGAATCACAAAAAGTGGTGAGAAGCACAGTTGAAAATTAGTCACGAATTTGTGATGGAATAAATCGAACAAAAAAAAAAAACTTAATCTAACAAAGAACCCAAAACAATACTTGAAATAAAGAGCTTAAAGCTAAATTAGAAGCCCTCAAATTTGCTAATTATAAAGTGACTTCCCTTGATGTACATGTTGATTTTAAAATTTTGGTTAGCTTGCATCTTTTTCATAAATGAGTTGGCATGATGATTGATTTTTAAAGATCAATTTTCAGTCATTTTAATTTCTTGAACTAATTAGTTTTAAGCTTTTCCTAGACTACACGCCTCAGGCTATAAGGATACAGTAGCAAATTAAATATTTTAATTCCAAATGTACTAAATTATTAGCACTATTTACAGGGCGCCAACAAAATGTGACAATGAATTGCAGGCCAATCCTTTAGCATAAGTTACTGGGTATGCAAGTTACAAGCTTTGTCAGAACCAGATTATACTAAATATTTAGCTGTGTGTGGTTTTTTTTGTTTTGTTTTTTAATGATTTTTTTTAAAAAAAATTACCTTTTAAGCTTTTGTTCACTGTTTATCACCTTCCAAGTTGATTACACAAAAAAAAAAACCTCAAAATAAATGAAGCACTCAGGACTGCTATATGGCATCAATGCTTTTATGAACTTTCAACTTAATTTTTTATTTTTAATCCCCTCCTTTTCTTATAAAAATTTTGAAATACATATGGCAAATATTAAGGATTAAGTTTGGGGTATTTTTGGGAGTAGCAAAAATTGTTTTAATTTTAATATTACTTCTTGGTTTCTAAAATCAGAACATTTAAGTGAGATGGGGAGAAGGCTGTTACATATAAAGGGACAAAACTTGGATAGGTTTCAATTTTACAAATCTTGCCTGACATGGAAGGAAGCTTCGTTTAACTGATGACACTTCACTTGATTTTACAATTGTAAGGGTTTCTTCCTTTCCATCAAGATACATTGGACCTTTATGCTTTGACCATTCAGTCATCTGAACATTCTCAAATTTATGATCTTGGATAAGCTAATGACATCCTAGCCTCTGTACATATAAACCCATGTTAGAAATATTTCACATTTGAATTTAATAACTTTGAAAAAGTGAATGTAAAACAAAAATATATGAAATTTATTGGTAATATGTATCACAAAATAGTCATAGTTCAATCTATGTATTTCTCACCTTGGCAACGGGTCTAAATCCCACCCATATTTCTCACTTTAACAGTGCATTAAATAGTAATTTTGCAGATAGTTATGAAAACTAATATCAGAGCAGCTGATGAAAAAAAAAATTTTTTTTTTTTTTTTTAAAATCTCAAACTATCTTTTCTTATTCTGATAGGGATTCAAGACAGGCCTTACATATACTCGAGGATACTTCTCATGTGCCTGTGAAAATTTATTATGACTCCAAATTTAAAAAGCCTGATTCCTCTTATGTCCTAGTGGGATAAGGCCTCTGTGTTTGTAATGTGTTGGTGTAGGCACATTTATCCAGAGTCTTCCTAGGCCAAAGTTAGAAAAAAAGCAACCTTCTCATTTAGTTTGTCATGAACTGTCTAATGACTAGTGCTTGGGTCACTATCTGGAGTGCTGTCAAGAAGCAGCTGTATGTGACTTAACTTTCCAAATGGAGATAAACACCTTTTTGTATCCTAACATCACCCCACTTCTAAATAGGTTCTTAAGCTGTCATTAGGAGCTACTTATACCTTGGACTTGGTTGATATAATAGAAATATGGAAACATTTTATACAAGCTACAATATAATCAAATATGCATGCGATTTTAAAAATTACTAAAAGACTAATTTGATGTCTATTGAATAGCACAAAAAAATTCATAGGCAAGAATATGCTGTAAAAGAGAATACAAATTTAATAGCTATTTCCTACCCCCATTCAATCACAGATTGGAGGTTCTTTCAAAGTGCAGCAGTAGCCAGGTTTACTTTGGCAGGCTTCTTACAGAGACGGGCATAACTGGTGATGTCATCTGTATAGAGGCCAACTCCAGAATTGATTGCATCAGGAAGATCATTGATGAAGATCAGATAAGGTGTAGGACCTGGGATAAAGTCTTGAGGGATGCCTGCACTTGTACGAAGGGATCTGAAAGCTTGCCTATTCAAAACAACTGTTGTAGCATTCAAGTTTGCCCATAAGCCCAGCATACCAAAACCTGTCAAATGCTTTCGAGATATCAAGAACAACAACAACGGCTTGAGCTTCACCATGCTTATCAAGAGTAGTATATATATTCAATGATGCTCATTAGCATATCAGCTGTGGACCTGGTGAAACAGGCCATACTGCTTGTCAGAGAGAAGATTGTGAGATACCTATTTCAGCATTGATAATAGTCTTGCATCAGTCAGTTAAGTGCCATACGTGAGACACGCTTGGGTGATCATGTCTCTTTCGAGACATGACTGACTGGGCAGAAGATTATCCTGCAGTAAGTTGCCATTGCTTTTTGCAGTAGACTGGTTGCCGACCAAGGCTATAGAGTCCAGTTTGTCCTGTTATTTAACTGATAACTGGAAGGAATAGACGGATTAATACCTTTCCCAAGGGTATTTGTTCATAAGTGAATGCAATGAATTCAGCTGGAGTTCGAACTTGGCTCCCCGATTTCTCGTTCCGAGCCGATATCCAATGCACAGTCTTGAATACCTTGCTAAAAAGAGTTACAAGGTCTGCCTGGAAAATATTCAAAACTTCAATATCTCAGGAACCAGTTGCACAGCCTGTATATAACTTGACAGCCAATCAGAGAACACCTTACATGTGTGAACGGACATTTCTGTGTGTCTCTTTAACAAATGGTTTTCCCCAAAGTTTAAAATAAACACTTGAGAAAGATTTCAGAACTTAGACAATAATCTTGTTCAAGTTTACATCAAGAATTTACATCCTTCTTAGCTGCAAGATACCTAAAAGAGGAATTGGCAGTTTTGAAAAGTGGATGGAATATTATGATAATTGCATAAGATCCCAAAGACAGTAGTCTAGAGGAGGAGACAAAACTCATGTGCCTTAGAACAGCTAGATGTAACTGACGATATGACTTTAAAACAGACAGTATGCCTATAGTGTCAGTTGTTTCACAAGTTAACACTTTTTGATAATCAAAGTTTATTCTTTATAACCAAATTATATTTCTATTTTTCAGACATTACATGTGTTTCAGTAAAAATATTTTCTATATTTATTTCAAGTTGTGGTATCTGGTAGATTAAAGTTTACTCTGAGGTCAAATACTGTCAGTTTTCACATAGTGTTGTCCAGCATGTTCATGTCAATTTTTAGTTGTTCATGTTCCAATTCATTAGAACACAAATTTATCAACTGATATAATATACTTAGATTTCCAATAAAAGCACACTGCAAACTATCTCTTGAAAAAGAAGGTTTAAAATTATTTAATTCATGTCAATTTTGCATCCCTACAAAAATAGATTATAAAGGTGAATTTTAGATAATTGCTTTTTTTTTTTACCACAAATGCAAGCAGTAAAAAAAAAAAAAAAATGTATTGTGAAAGTGCTTTAGCTGACAAAACCACATGGAAGTGGTTTGCTAAGTTTAGAGTTGGTGATTGTAGCCCTATTGATAAACAGATGATCACAAAATTGATTACAAATAACCTACATTACACAATGCAAGAATTGGCAGAAACATTAAATTTGTAACATTTGTACAGAAGAAGCAAGCAGAATTTTCTGCCAATTGGTGACAAGAATAACTTAACCATTTATGATTTACTTATTTTCTGTTTTCTCTCTTAGAGTTTTGCCAAATTTTGATTTAGAATTTTATTCAGTTATGTGTGGCTATTAAGATGAATTTTTTTTTTTGTTGTGACTTCATAATCTGCATATTGTTAAGTGTAACAAAAAAAATGATTGACCAAAACTCAGAGATAAATCATAGATAAATATTTAATTTACAAAACACACCAAATAAAATATTTACAAATATACAATTTTTGTTGCATTCAAAGCAAGAAACATAGTTTATTACTGACAAGTGTTATGTATTTATATATGTATTTAAACATATAGTTCATTGAGGTTATCATTCAGGTTTTTGTTGGTCTGCAACTTCTTAGAGATTCTTTTGGCTGGATATAAATCCTTGAATCAAAGTCGGAGTTGATAATGTCAGCAAATCCTGGTAACAACTAACTACTCTCTTCCCAAAACCTCTTTTTATAGGGGCTAACACCTAATTTGCATATTTCTAGAACGTTTTGAATTCTCTTGAATCTACTGGAATTTTCTCAATCATTCTAGTCTCTTCCAAATGTTCTATTTCTTATTTCTCTATTTTTACGACTACTTCATGAATTAAAACTTTTTTGTAATAACAAGTAAAACTCAATAGAATCCTTTACTACAACTTTTTAGACATTATTAATATTTTTATATATAAATGCAATCTCCCCTAAGTTCTTAAAAACAAACTATGGTGGAGGACTTCTAACAAGCAGGAAAAAGTGAGGCAATAGTGATAGAATTTGGAGTTGTCTGGAACCAGCTCAAGAGCACATTTCTTTAGGACAATCTGGAGCCAGCTCAAGAGCACATTTCTTTAGGACAATGACTGGAATTCCATCAACCCGCTTGTCTTATAAGAGTTGAGCTTAAAAATTATGTTAAAGACCAGAGATCGGGATATATATATATATATATATATATATTACTTTGTTCAAAGTTTGCAATTAGGTGTGGGTTTTCCAAATGGGTCAAGTGTGGAGTTAGAATTTGTGAGCAAAGCCCTTGACCTTATCTGCTGTAGATGTGAGGACTTGAAATTGAATAGAGGAGCAGTTGAGGGTTTTCTGTTGTGAGATGCTATACGTTGCTTCATTCTCTCAGCAAACAATAGCTTCACATTATTTAGGACACACTTACATTTATTACAAGCCAAGTCAAAGAGTTTCCTATTTGATAGACTTGTTGCTCTGGTTACCATGACCCACAGGAATGACTTCTTTAGCTGGAAGAAGTCATTCCTGTAGGTCATGGTAACCAGAGCAAGTAGGAAAGAACCATGGAGATAAACAAGGTTTAAGTTGAAATTTTTGAGCTGGGTTGAAAGCATCAGTGCTGGATTTCACCCAGGAGGAATCTTTAGAGGCACAGTCTTGAACAGGGAGACTGAAAACTTTATTCCAAGGGACATCACAAAAGAAATCACAGACCGAATCCCAGACCGCTTGTTGATAATAGTAAAATATTCTGTTGGTAGGAGGTTCCTGGATAGAGTGGGAGTAGAAAGAGACATTTACTGACACCACAGCATAATCAAAGAGCTGTATAACATGCAAGAATCAGAGACAAAATTAAGGAAGAGGTCTAGAAGAGAAGCGTGTCTTTTGTGATTACTAGGAAAATGCATATTTTCCTAATAAGATTTCTAATGATAAATATTCATTGCTGTTTTTTTATATTGAGCACTTTCAAACTAATATTTTGAACATTGCAATTTTATTCTTTGTTCTCATTCATTTGGATAATATATATATATATATATATATATATATATATATATACACACTTATTTATACTTTATTGCTCTACTTCGTATTGAGCGCTTTAGTGTTAGGGTTTTCATCTTGGGTATTTTTTTCTTTCCTACGAGTATTTGACTTTTGTTCATGTACTTTGTTTCTTTTTTTACTTCTTTTTTTCCCTCCGAGTTCATCCTCGGTGGGTTGTTCAAGACGATTTAAATTATAGCTTAATTAGTACTAGTTTTGGCAGAGTTAGTTCTGTTACTATTGGTATTGTAATTACTATATATATATATTTTATAACATCAGTATAATATCACTACAAAAGTAGCTGTTTTGTTTCAACACTTTTTGTGTCTTATCAAAACTTCAATGTATATATGTACGCACATATATATATATATATATATATGTGTGTGTGTGTGTATATATACATGTATGTATATATTTATATATGCATGTACGTTATATATATATATATGCATCTATATTCTAGCACTCCGGAAGAATGGTAGACTTTGAAAAACAGTAGCTACTCTAGCATCTATGCATCGATCATTCAGCAATGAATTAGAACACTCTCAACTATGGGCATGTATCAAGATAATATACATGCTTGAAAGTCTGCCTCCTTCTACTAAGCCCCCACAGCTCAGAGGTAGAATAGCCAAATGATGCAAATTCGGCCTGGTCTCAATCCTGGGTAAAAAGCAATCAAAGTCTAACCTTACAGATAAGCTGTGATACAGTGAAACAGATCTGTCTGCAGATGACCATATATATGTATATAGATATATGCATGAATATTCTATCTCTCTCTCTCTCTCTATCTATATATATATATATATATAGTCATGTATATTTTATATATATATAAATATGTATTTATATATGCATATATATTCTACATATATATATATATATGCAAATATATTCTACATATATATATATATATATATATATGCATGTCTATTCTACATATATATATGTGTGTGTGTGTGTATTCTACATATAAATATGCATGTATATTCTACATATATATATATATATATATATATATATATATATGTATATATATCACACCACCTGGCAGACCCATAATATCAGGCATTGGTACCCTCACAGAACTTATATCTGGATACATAGACAATATCCTAAAATCTTTATTACCTGACATACCTAGTTATATTAGAAACACTACTGACTTTCTCAACAAATTACAAAACATTAATTTAGCCCTAGGTGATAATATCATAGTAACGATGGATGTTACGTCTCTGTACACGAACATTCCACATGTTGAAGGAGTATCAGCTTGTCATGAGTTCCTTAAAAGCAAACTACCTAACAACCAAATCACAGATTTATGCCAATTAATAAATTTCATCTTAACACACAATAATCTTAAATTCAACAACAAACACTATTTACAGATTAGTGGCACAGCAATGGGCACGAAAATGGCACCTAGTTATGCCAATATCTTTATGCATATTTTAGAAAAAAAGATACTAGACAGTTCACAATACAAACCATCACATTATTTTAAATACATTGACGATATTTTCTTAATATGGACTCATGGATTAGAAAAATTAAAAAACTTCTTTACTTTCTGTAACAACTTCCACAATACAATCAAATTTACCATGGAACACTCATACACATCCGTCTCTTTCTTAGACGTCATGGTAAAATTAAATAAACATACACTTTCCACCACTCTATACAACAAACCCACAAACCAACATAAATTCCTACACTTTAACAGCTGTCATCCCCTCAAATTTAAAAAATCTATCGCATACAGCTCATTTATTAGAATAAAATGCGTATGCTCAGACCATCCAGATTTTCTAAACAACATTAACAACCTAACAAAACAGTTTCTAAAATGTAAATATCCAATAAAAATAATAAAGGAAGCACTACAAAACCATCCACATAGATCGTAGCACACTTCTCACATACAAAAAACGAAAAGATAACAACCGAATTCCCATGGTTTTTAACCATAATCAATATTCCTACACACTTATCAAAAATTTAAAAAATCATTACAGGAACCTCCAATCAAACAAAAACATCAAAGACATTTTCGATAAACCACCCATAAATGCAAAGAAACAAACACCCAACCTATCAACTATCCTCACTTCTAACAAATATTTAAATAATACAAACCTATCAGGGAATTTAAAATGTGGGAAGCCTTGCTGTTTAGTTTGTAAACATTTAATAACAGACAAAACATTCTCTGTACCCAACACCAAAATAAAATTACACCCACCAAACCTTACTTGTGACAGCAAAAACATCATCTACTTTCTCTTCTACTCAATTTGCCCCAACAGTGGATATATCAGCGAATCCGGTAATAGCTTTAGATTTCGCTTCAATAATCACAAACTAAATATACGACAAAAAAATGTATACTCCCCAATTGCAGCCCATTTTAATCAACCTGATCATACTTTAGAAAATTGCAAATGTTTACTAATAGACTCCAATTTTAGTTCTACATACACACGCAGAAAGAAAGAAAAATACTGGATTTTAAAATTAAATACACACAAGCCAGGGTTAAATAGGGACTTAGGTGTGTTGAATCTTTACAAATATTTCAATAGGTAAAAAAAATTTTTTTTCAGATATTCCAAGAAATTTTAATCTAAAACAAACAGACTTTCTCTACGGACGTGCCGCATGTTGTGAACAAACACACCACGTGATGTAAACAAAAAAAATATTCAGACGCTATTGTGAAATACGTTTCTAATTCAAATTTAAAAATCACTTGTTTCTGATGAAGGACCAAGGGCGGTCTGAAATATAAAATATAATAAAAATAAACACTGTTCCAAAAAAGTACATTTTTAAATTCAAAACTTTTTATTAATATTCTTTCATATATATATATATACGTATATTCTATATATACATGTATGTATATATATATACACGTATATTCTATATATACATGTATGTATATATACATATATTCTATATATGCATGAATATATATATATACGTATATTCTATATATATACATGAATGAATATATATACGTATATTCTATATATACATGCATGTATATAAATACGAATATTCTATACATGTACATATATATATACATATATTCTATATATACATGTACATATATATATACATATATTCTATATATACATGTACATATATATATACATATATTCTATATATACATGTACATATATATATACGTATATTCTATATATACATGTACGTATATATATATGTATATTCTACATATACATGTACATACATATATGCATATTCTATATATACATGTACGTATATGTATGTATATTCTATATATACATGTATGTATATATATATATACTATATACACATGTATGTATATATATATATACTATATACACATGTATGTATGTATATATATATTCTATACACACATGTATGTATATATATATATGTATATTCTATAT